>UESW01003988.1:374956-403537 GCA_900491605.1 Calamus simplicifolius | reverse complement strand
AATCGTCACTAATTAGTGACGAATTATTTTCCGTCACTAATCCATCAAAATTAGTGATGGATGGGAAATCCATCACTAATTTAGTGACGGATTGCCCTTCCGTCACTAATCCATAACAAATTAGTGACGAAAGAGCAATCCGTCACTAAATTAGTGACGAATATTTCTTTCGTCACTAATCCGTCACAAATTAGTGACGGATGGAACAATCCATCACTAATTTTATGACGGATGAGGCAATCTGTCACTAACTTAGTGATGGATTGCTTTTTCGTCACTAATCCATCACAAATTAGTGATGAAAAACGTCACTAATTAGTGACGAATTATTTTTCATCACTAATCCATCAAAATTAGTGATGGATGGGTCCATCACTAAATTAGTGACGGATTGCCCTTTCGTCACTAATTCATCACTAATTAGTGACGGAAGAGCAATCCGTCACTAAATTAGTGATGGATTGCCCCATCCGTCACTAATTTAGTGACAGATTGACCTTCCGTTACTAATTTAGTGACGGATTGCCCCATCCGTCACTAATTTAGTGATGAAAGAGCAATCCGTCACTAATTTAGTAACGAATTTCTCCATCCATCACTAATTTAGTGACATATTGCCCTTCCGTCACTAATCCGTCACAAAATTAGTGACGGAAGAGCAATCCGTCACTATATTAGTAACGAATTAGTGACGGATTGCCCTTCCATCACCAAATTTATACTTTTAATATTTTTTGTTTGAATGAGAAGAAAGAAAGTAAAATAAAAAAAATTAATAATTTATAATAATAATAAAATTTTTATTATAAATAATTGCATGTCTAATATTTTTTAAAAGAATTAATATTAAAATAAAAATAATAAAATATTTTTAAAATTTTTCTTCATAATCGCTTTAATTTTTTTTAAAAAATTAGCAATCTAACTTTTTTTTTTAATTTTATTTTTTCTTTTATTATTTTTTTCTTTCTACTTGCCTCTCCATCAAACACAGTGCAAGTTTTATCACCGTTTAGAGTTGTTACCTAATCTCGTACCCTCCAGGCCCCACAATTAATGAAGCAGCGGTGGAAGGCAGTCTCAATGTCTTTCTTTGTCTTGAGCGATCTTTCTGAACCACTACAGCATTGGCTCTTATTAATATATTATATAACGTTAAACAAAATTATAGTATTACACCAACGCGTAGAAATTGTAATTAGTGGATATACAAAGCATTGGAATTGGGATTTTGGAATTTGCTAAGCTGCGCGTGGACGAAGAGGGGATGCCGTTGGCCGTCAAACACGGGCACGTTGCTTGTCTGGAGGAAGGGAGTGTTGAGAGACGTCCCTTGGAATTCTCAACACCTACGAACGGCTTTAAGATCGTATTTTAATTTTGAAAAAAAATATTTTTTTATTTTTAAAAATATTTTTATTTTATTTTCTGATTTTTAAAGAAATATTTAATAAAAATTATTATTTATTTTTATTATAAATAATAACTTTTAAAATAATAAATAAAAATAAAAAATCTTTGTTTGTTGTTAAATGTTAATATATAAAAAGAAAAAAAAAAATATAAAATAAATAAATTTGGAAACGTAGGAGAAACATTTATCAGCCATTTCCACCCCTGGGCCGAGAACTTCCCGGCCCACAAATATCAGAGTCGGGTCAGGCACGATCGCACGTGACATAGGTTTCCTCTCCTCTGATAACCCCCCCCCCCCTCGCGAGCGTTTTGATACCCCCCGCCGATGCTAGGTTCCTCCCGTGTTTTGAAGCTAGGTTTACCTCCCGCCGCGCCCGCGTTCTGTCTCCCCCCTAGATGCTAGGTTTACCTCTGATCCCCCCCCTCCTCGGTAGGCTCCTTCTCTGATCCCCCCAAGCTAGGTTTACCTCTGATCCCCCCCCTCGGCAGGCTCCTTCTCTGATCCCCCCAGATTCTTCTCTGATCCCCCAAGCTAGGTTTACCTCTGATCAAATCGTCGGCATTGATTTGATCTCTTTTGTATTTGGTTTGATCTAATGAAGAAGTTTTCTGAATTGTAGTGGAAGGATCTAGGGAAGGGGCTTTGACAGGTATTCCAGCCTTCTGAAGGTCAGTGTCCCAGGTAGAGAGATTCCAGCTGATGCAGAGCAGTGTGTCTCAGAAATCTTGAGTAAGTAGTCTTCAATTTGTTCTTCTATTTTTGGTTTTATGTATGCCGGCCGTACCTTGTTTTGAGAATGAATCATCTCTTCCATTTTTCCTTTAGTTATTCGAAGTCATCCTCCCCTTTAGAGAGGGGGAGAAACGTGAGCTTGGGAAAATTTTAGCATGTTCTACATGGGGAAGTAATATTAGCAGGTCATGAAATCTTGAGAATTGTTTTAATATGTTGATTTGCTCATTTTCAGTTAGCAGAAAACAGTCATGCATTTGTTTTAATCTGTTGATTTGCTCAACATGAATCTGTCTGCTTTTGTTCTGCTGCTTCTAGTTGGGATCACGTGGATGGAATGCAGGCCTCATGGTGTTGTCCCTATCTTCTCTTGCCTTTTTGTCCTGCACTTCGGAGTGCAACCGTTGTATCAGTTCTTATGCCCTGGATAAGAGGATGTGTTATGCATCTTGTTTCAGAGCCCAAGTGCTCATCTGTTTCTTTATAGTGATTGAAGTTTTGTTTCTGTAATGATGTATCACTCTTACTTTTCCAGAATTTCATTGCTTCCCTGTTGCGGTGCCAAACCAGCACTAATCCTTCCATCGAGAGTTGGTTAACGGAGCCTAATAGTTAGGGAAGCTTGAAGCTTTAATGCTTCTCTCTCTTTAATTGAACTTAGGTTAGAGTTCTGTATGCCAAATTGTAGATGTGTCTGTTTGGAGTGCCTTGAGGTTGGTCCATCTACTCCCTGTTGTGCTTCAATTTTTTTTTTGATGGAAAATCGGAGGAAGGAGCCTCCCCCAGATATATTAGAAGTATATAAAAAATGCTCTGTTGTGCTTCAATGTGTGGTGCCAACTAGCAAATGCGGTAGAAAGTGGTAAATGAACTGCACTCCAGTCTTAAATTGACCAAGTTCAAGTTGGTTAGGACTATGGAATTTGATAGCAATGAATTATATCTTGCCATGTGGTCTGAAAGCTATGTCAGAGAAGCCATGTGTCATGCGTTGGATTTGGGAGGCCGTGTCGTGCAGCTCAGGTCACTTTAGGACACACGCTACTGAGGCTGGGTGCAGTGCTCCAGTGACATTCATAGCTTAGACAGCTTTCTTGTGGGGAATTTCTTCTGTCTTTTTTTTTTGGGTCAATTTTCAAGAAGAGCTCATGGATGATGCACAGTTGATTTTAGACAAGAATGCCAACAATTTGTATCCATTCATATGGTGATTACTGATGACACTCATCTCTCTCTCTGTGTGTGTGTGGGTGGGTGGGTGGGTGGGTGTAGCTAGCTAGCAGGTGAAACAAAGCCAAAGGAGAAGTGGTTTGAAAGCACGCAGCTAAAGTTGAAGCAGACCAGCATTGTTGTTTTATGTAGTATCTTTTAGTTATTGGTGTCTAGTATTGGCATGTGTCTAGTTATTGTTTTATGTAGTATCTTTTATGAACTATCCTGCACTTAATTCTTTGGTATATTTTGTGTAAAGTTTCATTCATGATTATTTTCATATTCCAAATATAAGACCTATTGCTTCTATCTTAGATCAATAAGCTATTTTTGTTCATTAACCTTTTATCCTATTCTTGTTTTAAAGGTACTTTGCGATAGGACCTTGGAGCTCCGGTTCTTACTGCAAAAACCATTTTCAAGTTCAAATAGATTACCACAGATGCGGTTTACATGAAACTTCACTTTAAAGAAAACCTCTTAAGCGTTTTTGAGGTTGGCATTTTGGCATTTAGGTGGCTATTAGATGATAGCCGTTATAATACCCTACCTATAACGTACCTATGGGTAATTGTGCAACTATTTAGGACCCTGCAAATGCAAATGATTATTTGATATGATTATTTGATACTCTTGCAAATAGTTAGCATTTTATACATGCAATTGATCATTGATATGATTATTGAAAATTGCTAATTTTTGGAAAACTATACATGGTTTTGTTCATATATCAGGACAATAAATCATGAGTTAATTGTCCAGAAGTTAAACCATACATTCAGTAAGTGCACTATACTTTAATATTCTTATTGTATTTTTTTTATATTGCAAAGTAATATGATCTTAAACAATAACATTAAATTTATTTTTATCATTATAGAATCTTTGAATTAGAGTTGAGGCAACTTCGACCTAATATTGAAGCTTCACAAATTGATACAGAACTTGAGACAGTGTTTGCATTATGGTTTGAGAATTATGTAAGTACACTATACTTCAAAATATAATGCTGATTTAATAGATAGTATATTTTGTAACTAATTAATTTCTTATATTTATTATATATAGGCACGTTTACAATCATGTAGCATCCATAACCAAATGATCAAAGACCTTGCAAAAGGACCATTGCATAGGGTGAAATCATTTCCAGGTTATTATGTTAATGGATTTAAGTTCCATACAGAGGAACATGGTTCAAATAGTAGAACAATGAATGGTGGAGTGTGCATTAAAGGCTCTAGCCATAGTGCAAATGAGCTAGAGTACTATGGTCAGTTGCAAGAAATTTTGGAGTTGGAGTACCCTGCTCTACCAATCAAGCGAACTGTACTGTTCAAGTGCTCATGGTTCGATCCAACCTTAAATCATGGTACGAGAATTCACCCGCAATACAAACTTGTTGAAGTCAAGAGAGGAAGAGTATTCAATAGATATGAACCATTTATTTTTGCTGTGCAAGCGGAACAAGTATATTTTGTAAGTTATCCTACTTTGAAGAGAAATGCTACTAATTGGCTAGCTGTTTGCAAGATTAAAGCAAGGTCAATTGTGGAGGTGCCGGACTCAAATGCATGCATGCCTTCTGATGTGTAACTGCATCAATGGTTGAATTGCTTATTGGTTTCGTTGTTTGTATGTGCTACTATTCTCATTGAACATCCGGACTTGGCTCACTTGTTTAGTGTATGGTAAGTTCCTGAAACTGTGTGCCTCTTGCCTATCTGCCATATGCTAATCTCATTATGATTGTAGGTTAATGAGGAAGCAAGTGATAAAGTTTCAGAGGCTATTTGTGCCATCCTCCTAATATTGGGTTTGTGAATCATTGGACTGCTCCAATCATCCCAATCACCTTAATTTTTGTTTTTTGATTTTGTTGGAGTTCCAGCTCCAGATATCAATTTACTGATCTCTTCGGTCTCTATTAATGAAGAGAAGAGAAGGGAAGTTGGAGTAATGGGTGTTTGACTGCTTAATTTATTTTCATTTGTCTTCTTTCTTTATTTGCTCAAACTATTTGATCTGCTTGCTACCGGCTGTGTTAAATTCAGTGACTTAGGACTTTGGGAATATTTATCTTCTTTCTCTGTGATAATTTTGATGAGTACTTTTGTGTGCGGGTGTCGGTGTTGGGTCACAATCTTTTCTAGTAGATTGCATTGGTTGCCTTCTCATTTGTCTCTCTTTCGATTACATCGGTTGGTGGATGTGATGATATCAATAGATCTATAGAAGCTGCTTCATTCTTCTTGTGAGAATCTGATCTGTGGGAAGTATCATCAGCACCATTATGATTGCTTTTGCTTCACTTCATGTTTGGTAGGTCCAATCTGGCAAAAACTTTCCCATATCCCATCTTGGTGTTATACGGCTTGCTGAACATGTGAGCGTTGGTTTCATAGTATACCATATTTTTCTGGTAACGGTGATTCTCATCTTAGACATCAAAGCGGGGATGTCAAACTGATGTTCTGAGAGTTGTCATAGAATTCGTGGAGTCTATAATCAATTATGGGTTTATCAAATGTATCATTTTGTTCCTAACTTTCTTTTCTATGTTAGAATGCCTTAAGAAGGTTCTGAACTTTAATGTATAAACAGAATTTCATCTGTATGAGTTCTTTAGATTTTTTAGCTTGTCCACCTTTTTCATTCAATTTATGATCTTTATTGTATCTGTGGATGACTGCTTATTTCTACAGAGGTACCCTTAAATCACCATGGTCTAGAAGAAAAAGAAAACGTGCACTTACTAGGAAGAAATGGTGCGATTGCTTTACACCAGAGGTTTGTGAATCATTGGACTGCCCCAATCATCCCAATCCCCTCATCATTTGGTTGCAATTCTATGGAAATTTTATCCTATTCTTGTTTGTCACAATGAAATTTCTGAAAGACTGCATTTTTTTTGCTCATGTTATTGTATTTTGATTGGATTTGTCCACTACTATACATGCAGAAAGAATGAAGTGATGTTTATCTTAGAAAAAAATGATAAGAAAATGACATGTCATGGAAGCTTTAGAGTTTTCTCCACACAAGATAGCTAAGGTAAAAAATGAAAGCTGAGGGAAAAAACTGTAGGAATGAGTACATAGTTCCCCTCTGAGGGGTGTAAGAGGTCTTATTTGATCTTCCTCCACTTTGATCCATGCATGAACAATTTTTGCTGTTTTTGGGTTATGGATCCAAACTGCTCCGTTCTTGTGATTTAGAAGATGGTCCTACAAGGTCCATCAGGTCAAAGGAGAAAACTTGGAACCATGATCTAACTGGTGATAATTGATAGGTTGAGTCAAAGTCATGTGAGCTCATGTTTTAGATGGACCTATTGAATCATGAGGTCAGGTATCAACTTGTAGAACTGATATCCGACAAACAAGTGGCATGTCGAAAGTATATAATCTCATCATTGATATCTTTGTCCATGTTTAGGGAGAGGTGTCAGTGGCAGTAGTCGTTATCATTATTGTTTATTTGGTGCCTTTTCTTGGAATCTCTTATTGTTTTACATTATAAATTGCACCAAGTATGTAACTCGACTTTGTGTTTATAAATTTGCAATTGGATATTCGAGCAAAGGAAGCCTGTTCAATATTTACCTTCCCATCTATAGTCTGCTTGTTTATTATATCATGTCTGCTTGTTTACTCAACTGATTTTTTTGGGTTCATATATTGTGTTCACCAATATATGTTTTTGAGCACTAATGCTGCTTTTTTTACCTATTGCCTAGTTCCTAAGGTTTTATGTCACATGCCAATTGATTTGATGTTTTATGCAAGAAGACCTTGCATATAAAAGAGACTTGTTTTGCTTAACTGTTCCTGTTTATCTATTCTTAATTGTTATAGTAATCAGTCAGCTTATTAAACATTGATTGTAAAGGATTTTATATTTCTTATGTTCATGAATGCATATCATCAATTTAACTGTTGCTCTTTTGTATTTTCAGGCTTCACGGCCAGCAAGGACTCACTTGTCCGGATCACGAAACACCAGGGATGAAATGTTTCAATACTCTGCACCTAAAGTTTCAGAAGATTTTATAGCAGCTGGAATTTCTATCCATCCAAGGCATTTGAAGCAAATGAAGCCCCATCAGTTAGAAGGTTTTAATTTCTTGGTTAGAAATTTAGTAAATGATAAATTAAGCCAAGATCGGCGAAGCTTGTTGTTTTAGAAAGCGAGTGATTCTAACTTGAGATTAGTGCTGTGCTCATACCAGGGGTTCATGTGTGGAAATGTCTATAATGGCTTTAATGAAGTCGGCTACTCGGCTGGCCCGTTTTAATTAATGGAGTTGGTGGTGGCTCACCGTTTCAATGAATTTATTCAAAGTTCCACAGTTGACTATGGACTTTTCTGACTCAGTACTGCATTAATTAGATATATCGGAAATGATTCCAGAATCTACTGCTTGGCGATGGCTCCTTTTTTGATGAAATTTTATTAGGTTAATGATGGATTAGTGATGAATTTCTGATAAAAATAATAGTGATGGATTAGTGAAAAATATTAGTGATTGATTAGTGATGGAACAATAACGGATGATTAATGGATTCTTTCATCACTAATCCATCAGCAAATTGTGATGGCATAGTGATGGAGCTATTAGTGACATGCATTCCATCAACAATCTATCACTAAACCGTGACGGAATATTTGTGACGGACTAGTGATGAAAGTTTTAGTGACTAATTTTTTGTCAATAATTCGTCACTAAATTGTGATGGAATAGTGACGAAAATATTTATGATGTAATAGTGATGGAATGATGAGTGACGGATGGTTCGTCACTAATCCGTCACAATTTAGTGACGAAAATATGTTCCGTCATAAATTTTTGACGGAATATTTCGTCACAAATTTGTGACGGAATATTTCGTCATAAATTTGTGACGAAATATTTCGTCACAAATCCGTCACTATTATTTTGTGACGGACGCTCTTTCCGTTACTAAATTTAGTGACGGCAAAAATGGTGACGATAAGATTTCCATCACTAATCCGTCACTAAACCCAGTTTGTGACGGAATAGTGATGGAAATTTTTGTCACTATTATACTATTTTCTTGTAGTGGAAGGTCCAGTTAAGAAGGTTGTTGGAGCCTGTGGCTTGCAACTCTGTAAATCTGAAAGGCTTCCATGCAGCAAGAGACAAGCAGTCTGAGATAGAGGCCAGCGCAAGCTTGAAGAGGCTGCCACCAAGCAAGTCAAATCCAACACAGAATTAGCAGAAGAGATCTTACGATGAAAGAGAGACATTCTCTTCCAATGTTTTTGTAGTAAGCTTTTATCTTTTCTTTGTATTTTATGACTTTATAGGAGAGTTCGGTCCTTGATCTTCTGTTGTAGCTCTGATAAATTAAAAGAGTGTCTTTTTAGCCCATGGTAGGGTAGATGACACGGAAGGTAAGCTTCTAACGTCTATATGAGTGATCAAAATTATTATTTCTCCCATGGAATATTAGCAACAACTTTCTAGCTAGAGGACTTAAAATCAAATTTTGTTTCCAAAAGCAATGATGTTTTTCTCATTCAAAAGCAGTGATTGCATGATCTAACAGTCGTTGGTAACAAATTATTAAGAAGAAGTATTTAGCATATGTTTGCTTCCTTCTTGAAAGAAGGTATACAAGTTGTGAGGAAAATTCTTAGTTTTATATGACTATATATAGTCTCGTTCATTCCCCATGAAGATATGCCAAAGTTATCCTTTTTCTTACATAACCCTCTTGGAGGAGGTGGTAAATTGTATTACTTACTTTGTAAGTGATTATAATTTTTTAAATTCATTTTTCGAAAGTATTCTTTTGAATAGATACAAAATAATTTGTTTTGATGGAAGGGGTAAAACGATTAAATTTTAGGGTAGAAAAAATCATTGAAAGTAGAAAAGATACATACGTGGTGGTCACTTTTCTTATTTTTCTTTAGGAAATGGTATTATGATACAACTACTATACTTCAATTGAAACAAAAGAATTGATATTATAGGTTGATGTAGTGGCAGTGCTCCCCTTACTGGTGGTTTGTTTCCCTATGCTTAACAATCAAAAGATTTGTAGGATCCTTATGCGATGCATCTTTATGAATTCAAATACAAGGAAGATACTTTCTCTTAAAAGAAATTATTGAATGACATGATCAAGTACCATAAAAGATCTCTTTTATTACTTGGAAATAAAATAGTAAAGGACTCGTTGATTCCTATCAAAGAATCACAAAATGTGGATCATAATGGCATTCCTCGCAGGTAGAAATTTATAATTTTAGATGATTCTTTAGATATCCTGTTGGGTGGGCAGAGGGTGGCTACCTAATTGATAAGACCGAGGCTAAAGTTATACTCTATGTCTTTAAGACAATTTCGTCCCACAATGGTGCTTATGATCAGTATAACGATTGTCTCCCAGGATACAACAGTTTTCTTTTGATAAAAGCAGCACTACAATTCATCAAAAATTTTGAACCAAGAATGCTACTCTCTTTTTAATGCACTATTGCTATACTACCCTAAGGAAAGTATGCAAATGCCTAAGAAAGGAAAGAACTAGAATTGATTCGGATTGAACTCAATTAATAATGGATTGGATTGAATGAAAATGAAAGGGAATGGATTGAATGAAAATTAGCCCAACATCTTCTTTTTCGGCACTGTCTCTCCTTCCGACACCATTCGGCCAAACAGGACCGAATAGAGGGCCTTTGTTCGGTCCTATTTGGCCGAACAAATGTCCTCTATTCGGCCAAATAGGCCAAACGAAGGCCGTCCGTTTGGCATGTTTGGTCGAATGGTGCTCAAGAGGCGAGGGGGGCACCTGAGGTGGAGAGGGCCGGTGCCCGAAGGGCAGGGGGCGTCGGGGGCCGAAGAGGGCCGGTGCTAGGGAGTAAGGAGGAGATGGGGCTAGGGGGCATCGGTGCCGGAGAGTGGGGGGGTGCTAGAGAAGAGGAAGGAGATGGAGAGGAAAAAAGATGAAAGACCAAGGGAGAGGGGGAAGGGGGCGGTGCCGGAGAGGAGACGTGGTGGGGGAGGGGGGTGGGGGGCGGAAGGGGGCCGGGAGACGGAGAGGAGTAGGGGGCCGGGGATGTGGAGGAGACGGGGATGGGGGAATAGTTTAGAAAATTTTTTTTTTTTAAACAGGAGGGCTACTGAGCAAAAGTTACAGGCCGAATAGAAATTCCCATGGATGCCCACACCCCACCAGCGGGAGCTTCCATTTGTACCGCAAAAATTGCTAAATACACCCTCAAATTTTTTAAAAGATTTAATTTTTAAATTATCCTTAAAACCCTCGCCTTCCTCTTCCTCGGGCTTCCCCTCCTTCCCCGTTTGCTTCTGTGCCTCTTCTCCCCAATTCGCTTCGGTGGCTCTCTCTCCCAAGCACTGATCCCCTTCCCAACTTTTCCTTGCCTCGATGCTTAAGGAGGGGGGGGTCCGTTGGAGCGAACGAATAAGAAGGAAAGCTAGGGGGTTGTCAGAACGAACTGGGAGGGGTTCTGCTGGAGCGAATAGGAAAGGGAGGAAAGCTGGGGGGCTGCCAGAGCAAACCAAAGGGGGTGATTTTCCGGAGCAAACGAAGAAGGGGGAAAGCCAAGGTGGGGAACGAAGAAGGGGAAAGCCGAGGGGGGCTGTCGGAGTGAACAGGGAAGAAGGGGGAAGCCGAATGGGAGGGAAGGGGGCTGCCGAAGTGTAAAACGAAGAGGGCGAGGGTTTTAAGAGCCGTTTAAGAATTAAATGTTTTAAAAAATTTGGGGTGTACTAAGCAATTTTTGCTGTGCAAATAGAAGCTCCCCACCAGCCTGTCAACGATGGAATGGGTCAATAATTTACACAACTGCCCCTGTCTATTAGATCACTCTTGTAGTTGAAAAAAAAACTTAAATGAGTTGAATTGAGTTAGGTTAAGCATTATTAAAAAAAATAGATGGGTGTCTCAGAGGCTTTTGTGATTAATACAAGAACGTTCTACCATCTCAGATTTATCAAATTCCCATCTTAAAATTATTTTCACATTTTAATTGATGCAAGCCATGACAGTCTAGCTACCGAGAAATAGCTATCTCGGATAGATGATGATAAATAACCATTGTTAACCTTTTTGACCTACTATACAAAAAATATTAATAAAACACTACTTTTTGATAATTTAATTAAATAAATTATTTATCATTCCCACTTTATGCTGTTTCAAATTTGCTAATGTGAAAAGAAGTATTCTATTATTACAACTCAACTTCTACCATGGCAATAAGGATTCATGAACTAATGAGTTAGCATTATGTTTGGTACATCTAAGGGGGCAAGCCATAACAATGAGTAAATAAGAGAGACAAGTATGCTACTTTCATGCTTAAATTAAACAAGTAGAGATTACTAGAAAAAAATATGACTTTAATCATCATAAAATAAATAATTGCTGTCAAAATATTTATGTCATCTCATTAGTAAATTTAAATGATAAATTATATCAATAGCTATAGATAAAATTATGTTTTTGATTTATACTTTGGATGATCCAAGATAACTTGATTAGTGAATATGACTGGTTTTTGGCTCACTCGATTGTAGTGGACTTTGAAATTATTTGATTGATATATATCACGCATAATCAATAAATAACTCACTTTTTTATGTAATATTTGGCATATATTGCCCAGTTAGTCTGTTGCTTAAAAATCCTAATAACCCTAGTTCAATACTTATTTAATTAAATGCATAAATAATTTTTTTTCCTAAGCAATGTTAAACTAGAATGATTGAAATGCATTATCTCATAGATCCATAGTTAGTGTCCATTTTTTTTAATTTATAGGAGGGGTTTTTATTAAGGTAAACGCCAAAACAAGCATTAACTCTAACCTTTCAAAGTCATTCACAATCTTCATGCTAACTTGTGACTTCTTTCTGCCAGCAATTGATGATAGATGATGCCATCAAACAAAGAAATATATTATTTATTTGATTCATCGAGCACTTGTCCGGCAGGTCAAGTCTAGTGACCTCTTCGTATGAAAATACATCATAATGAATGGTTTAAGAAGTGCAATGGAGTTGACACGCTGGCCAGAGGAGGCTTTTTTGGCTTCTCTGTGCTGTTGTATTATGTGTTGGCTGAAATATTCTATGCCATCAGCAGTTTGGGCGTCCTGAGACTATTATAGAGGGAATTTTATTATTGTTATTTGCTGACTTCGATAGTATTTCAGCGATTATTCACCCATCAACTTTTTTATCCATGATATTCGGACTATGCTTCAGCATACTTTTAGTGTCCAGATTCGACATATCTATTGGAAAGCCAACTCAGTGGCTGACTGAATAGCTGCCTGAAAGGCTCATCACTCGGACCTTGATGCTAACCCGTGCTCTTTGGTTCTTATCCAAATTTGTATTCTTATATTTCGGCTTGATTCATTCTAGATTGATGTCATCATATGTCTGAACAAAAAAATAGAGTTAACATGCTGGACTATTTCTTGGCCCACACAACATTGTCCTTAAGATCACATCAAGAGTTGTGCAAACTGAGCTTTATACGTGCAAATAAGCATCACACCAAAGTCTATGCTTCATATAAACAAATTTTGGTACAGGCCTATGGCTTTCCTAAAGATCATCAAATGATTCAATGAACATGAAAGTTTTCAATCCAGCAAAAATTGTAAACAAATCAATCACGTCTAAACCTTATCTAAATGATCCGATAGATTTTAAAATTTTAAGATTATTTTGAATTTCAAATTTTTAAAATATTATATTAATGATGTTTGATTATATAAAATTAATTAAAATCATAAAATATTAATATATTTATTTGATTAATTTTAATTGACTTTATATAATAAAAATTAAAATTTTTTTTTTTAAACTAAATAGTAGCAATAAAAATAATGGTCAAAATGAATTTTGATCGAAAGTTTGAGAGTTAAAAAACATAGTTTTACCAAAAATTAATAATATTTAAATTGATGATTTTATGCAGCTAAGAAACAAAAAGTAGGGTATAATAGTAAATATGTCCAACTTAAATGGCAAGCCCCAGCTCCCATGCGCTCCATGACACCTGCCTTGAAATCCTCCAACGCTGCCATTTGTTACTGTATTCTCTCTGTAAAGAAATCTTCGGGAGCAACCCCGAAAGGAAGAAGAGAAATTCGTTCGATCAATTCCAAATCCAACGGATTCAATAGAGGTGGAGCTATATATATATATATATATATATGTGTGTGTGTGTATGTGTGTATGTATATATATATATATATGTATGTATATGTGTTGAGGGGTAAATCATCATTACATTAATATCCGTGCGAGGCGGCTAAGGCTAACCTCCTCCCTTCGGCCCCTTCCGGGCTTCCGTAGCTCGGCTCCCTCCGGGCTTCCATAGCTCGGCCCCTTCTGGGCTTCCATAGCTCGGCCCCTTCCGGGCTTCCATAGCTCGGCCCCTCCGGGCTTCTATAGCTTGGCCCTTCCGGGCTTCCGTAGCTCGGCCCCTTCCGGGCTTCCGTAGCTCGGCCCCTCCGGGCTTCTGTAGCTCGGCTCCCTCCGGGCTTCCGTAGCTCGGCTCCCTCCGGGCTTCCGTAGCTCGGCCCCTTTCGGGCTTTTATAGCTCGGCCCTTCCGGGCTTCCGTAGCTCGACCCCTCCGGACTTCTATAGCTCGGCTTCATTTGCGATCCACAACCTAACACTTACCTCCGCGGAACCTGATGCGGGAGAGCCCGAGCCTACCAGAACGGCATCCTAGACAAGGAATCATGTCGGTACGTGGCCTAAAGCCTATCATAACCGCCCCAGGCCTACTCAACCAGATCTCGAGACATCAAGGAGCTCTCCCGGCCATCGATCTCTGAACAAACGGGGTACGGATTCTAACGGCCCCACAACGGCCTGATTCTGTCCGTCTCCGTATCGTAACAACCTCCGAACCTTTCAGAAGGCTCTCAAGACCCAAGTGACAGTCTATAAATATCAGACTCATAGATTTCCCCAGGTACGCGACTCTTGACGCACTCTCTCCTTGGGCACAGGCACGCGCCTCTTCCACGCGCGCCTCACTGCTCTCTCCAGCAGCTCGTCGGCGCTCCTGCCCTCTGGAGCTTCCGATTGGCCGCCCCCGAAGAGGCCTCCCGGAGAGATCCACCTCCCCACTGTCTGGTTGATCGCCGATTTCTTCTCCACTGACTTGAGCATCGGAGGGCCTTCCACGGAGGACCACCCCCAGCGTCCCCCCGCGTGTGGGCTTCTTTTTGCAGGTCCGCCCCCCCTCTTCCTGGAGATCGACCGCGCCCGAGTCGGAGGACGGATCCCGGCGGCAACAGATTGGCGCTAGAGGAAGGGCCTTAAGTCCCATTAAAACTTGAAGAAAGGAGACAAGGATCTCAATCCGGAGAAGAACCTCTCCAATGGCCAACCGGAGGATAGCAACCTATGAAGCCCAAGATCAGGTCGCTTCCCAGAGGCCTGATCCAACTGGCGCTACAGCGCCGCAACCTCCCCCGGTCGAAACTCCGTCACCGCCTGCCATCCCGGTGACCCATGACTAGTTCGCTACGCTGGTCCAGCAGGTCCAGGCCCTTACCCACCTGGTTCAGGAGTGCCTTGCAGCTCCTCCTGCTTCGCATCCCTAGAAGGAGGCGGCGATTCCTTCTTCGCCGACGGCCTCCTCCTCTGATTTCCATGGGTCCGCCGATCCCCATATCGGCCCAGGGGGGACAAACCAGTCCCGCGAGCCGGTTATGATAGAGATCCTCTCAGATCTCGGTGAGCCCGCTCCCTCTCCCCAGCGACATCTCACCATGATTCCACGACATCCTTGTGATTCTCACGCCCAGCTCCTCCTCTCACCGATGAAGAGGAGATCCGCCATCAGATCCAGGAGATGCGTCAGGAGATGCGTCAGGAGCTGGACGCCGCCAAGCAGACCCATCTGTCCCAGCCCAAGGCGGAGCAGGGCATCCCTTTCTCTAAGGGGATCATGGAGGAAGTGATTCCCTCCCATGTCAAACTACCAGCCGTCGAGCCCTATCACGGCTCCACTGACCCGGACGACCATCTCAGTAGCTTTCGGTCAATAATGATGTTCCACGGAGCATCAGATGCGGTCCTCTGCCGTGCCTTCCCATCCACCCTCAGAGGATCCGCCCGAACCTGGTTCAATGCATTGAAGCCGGGTTCCATTGGTTCATTTGACGAGCTGAGCCACCTTTTTATTGGCCAATTCGTCAGCAGTCGCCGCCACCGACGAAGATCTGACTCCCTCTCCGAAGTCAAGCAGAGAGAGGGGGAGTCCCTGAGGAATTACCTTGGCCGTTTTAATAAGGCCATGTTGGAGGTGGACCACCTTAATCATGAGGTGGCTATGTCCGCCCTGGCGGGGGGAGTTTCGAAGGAGAGCGACTTCTACCTGGCTATGGAGGTCAGCTACCCCCCCAGCCTATCTGATATGATGGCCCTTGCGGACAAATATGCAAGGGTCGAAGAATCACGGAGGATCGCCCGCACTGAGCACGCAAAGAAGCAAGAGCCCAAAGTCCCCGACAGGCACCATCCCGCCCGCGGCCAAGTCCGCCTCGCTGCCAAAGAGTCCCTCCGCTGCCGCCGAGGAATCGCTCCCGGAGTCCTCCCAGGAGATTTGATAGCTATACTCCGCTGACTGTGCCCCGGGCGCAAATCCTTATGGAGATAGAGCGCCAACTTCCCCGGCCGGTACCTCTCCGAGGGAACCCGACCTGAAGAGATCCCGCCAAATACTGCCGCTACCATAGGGAGCACGGTCATGACACTGAAGAATGCTGGCAGCTGAAGAATGAAATAGAGAGGCTGATTCGGCGGGGACGGCTGGATCAGTTTAGGAGGGCGCCCGAGCCGCAACGACAAGGAGGTGACCGTCAGCTCGAGCTCCAACAACCTCCTCCTCCACCCAATCCGCCCGTAATTGGCCGCATCAACATGATTGAAGAGGCCGGCGGATCGAGCCCCAGGGGCGGCGGTGAAGAACCGGCGCCAAAAAAGGAAAGAATGGGCGAACTCTCCTTCTCCGATGACGATCTTCTGGGAATACAACTTCCCCACGATGACGCACTAGTTGTATCCCTTAATTTGAACGATTATGATGTAAGCCGAATCCTCATTGATAGTGAAGCTCGGTAAATGTTTTGTACCTTGGTGTGTTTGCCAGGATGAAATTACTCATGAAAAACCTTCGAGCCGTGGATTTCGCCCTAATGGGATTCACCGGCGACGTCATCATCCCGGAAGGAATCGTCACCCTGACGGTCCGCGCGGAACCTGGCCCCTCGTGACCATTGTACAGACCGATTTCCTAGTGATCGACCTCAGATCCCCATACAACGCCATATTCGACAGGCCTGGCTTGATGTCCCTCAAGGCAGTTGTCTCTATCCCGCATCTGTCTATGAAGTTCCCCACCGAGCGAGGAATTGGAGTGGTTCGGGGAAGTTAGGCCATGGCTCGGCAATGTTTCGTTACGAGCCTTCAGTCTAGAATGCCCGAAGTTGACGGGCTAGACGCTCGCGAAGACTTCGCCGAACAACGGGGAGAACCGGCAGAGGAATTGGAGGAAGTGCCATTGGACGAAGCTCAGCCGACCGAACTGCAAGGATCGGGTCGCTACTCAAAGGAGAGTCTCGCCACAGGTTGATCAGATTCCTCTAAAGCAATGCCGACATCTTCGCCTGGACCGCCTCCGACATGCCAGGAATCAACCCCGAGGTCCTCGTCCACCATCTCAATGTGGACGGGATGCACAGGCCTATTAAGCAGAAGAAGAGGAGCTTCGCCCCAGAACAGCAAAAAGCCATTGAAGAAGAGGTCGACAAACTCATAAAGGCCAACTTCGTCCGAGAGGTAAATTACCCAAACTAGCTGTCAAATATCGTCATGGTGAAAAAGTCGAATGGCAAGTGGAGGATCTGCATCGACTTCACCGACCTCAATAAAGCCTGCCCGAAGGACAGCTTCCCCCTCCCTCGGGTCGATCAGCTCGTGGATGCCACCTCAGGCCACCAGATGCTGTCATTCATGGACGCCTATTCCGGCTACAATCAGATCCGAATGGCCCCGAAGATGAAGAAAAGACCGCCTTCATAACCGATCGAGGTACCTACTGTTACCGTGTTATGCCTTTTGGTCTTAAGAATGCAGGGGCAACCTACCAGTGGCTGGTTAACAAGGTGTTCAAAGAGCAAATCGGCCAGAACATGGAGGTATACGTGGACGACATGCTGGTCAAAAGCAAGGAAGCGCCACGACATATTGAGGACCTCTCGGAGAGCTTTGCAACATTGCGCAAATATGGGATGAAACTCAACCCGACCAAGTGCGCCTTCGGCGTCAACTCGGGGAAGTTCCTCGGCTTCATGGTCTCCCAGCGAGGTATCGAAGCCAACCCCCAAAAGATTCAAGCTCTCCAACAAATGGCGCCCCTTGCATCTGTTAAAGAGGTCTAGCGCCTAACCGGAAGGATAGCGGCCCTTAACCGCTTTGTGGCGCGGTCGGCCGAGAGATGCCTCCCCTTCTTCAAAACTCTCCGATCGGCCAAAAACTTCCAGTGGACTCCCGAGTGCCAAAGGTCATTCCAAGATCTCAAGAAGTACCTCGGCTCGCCCCGCTCCTCAGCAGTCCAACCCCAGGAGAGACCTTATTTTTATACCTGGCTATCTCGGAGAGTGCAGTTTGTTCGGTGCTAGTCAAAGAAGAAGGCAAAGTCCAGAAGCCGATCTATTATGTGAGCAGGTTGCTCCGCGATGCGGAGACAAGGTACAGTAGGATTGAAAAGATGGTGCTGGCCTTAATCACCTCAGTTCGAAAGCTACGACCGTATTTCCAAGCACATTCCGTGACGGTCCTGACTGACCAACCCATCAAGGCGGTGGTCCACCGTCCGGAAACATCGGGGAGAATGACCAAATGGGCCGTCGAGCTAAGCGAGCACGACATACATTTTCAGCCTCACCCAGCCATCAAAGCCCAAGTACTGGCCGACTTCCTCCTCGAGTGCACCATCCCGGAGGACGGTTCCGCCCCAGACTCCCTTGAAGAGCCAAAGTCTGGAGCCCGGTGGCTCCTCCACGTCGACGGGTCATCCAATGCCCATCACTCCGGTGCGGGTCTAGTTCTTACTAGTCCTGAGGGGATAACTTTCGAGTATGGCGTCCGATTCTCCTTCCCGGCTTCCAACAACGAAGCCGAGTACGAAGCTCTGTTGGCCGTTCTCCGGATCGCCCACAATCTGAAGGTGGAAAAACTCAACACCTTCACCGACTCTCAGCTGGTAGCCGGCCATGTTCGGGGAGAATTTGAAGCTTGGGAGCCGAACATGATTCGATATCTCCAGGAGGTGCGTAACTTGCTTCCCCATTTTTCCGAATTTGAAATTATTCAGATTCTCAGATCTGAGAACGCCCGTGCCGACCTACTCTCCCGACTGGCAACCACGGAGACGATGGATGCCAAACAAAAGTTCCACCTGGAGACTCTGGAAAAACCGAGCATCACGGAGGCCGACCGGGTGATGCAAGTTGAGGCCGAACCATCCTGGTTCGACCCTATCCTCAAATATCTCAAAGAAGGATCGCTTCCGTCCGACCGAAGAGAGGCTAGGAAGCTGAAGCTGCAGGCCATCCACTACGTGTTGATTGACAACCAACTGTACAAGCGGTCATTTTCCATGCCACTGCTTAGGTGCCTTCGCCCATCAGAAGCGGACTACGCTCTGCGCGAGGTACATGAAGGGATTTGCGGTAACCATTTGGGAAGCCGGTCCCTCTGCCACAAGGTGCTGCGACAAGGCTACTATTGGCCGACCATGCAAAAAGACGCGGATGATCTAGTCCGCGCCTGCGACCCCTGCCAAAGACATTCAAGCATCCAAAGGCTCCCTTCCGCCAAGCTAGTTTCTATATCCTCTGCTTGGCCCTTTGCCAAATGGGGGATGGACATCCTCGGCCCGTTCCCGCTTGCCACAGGACAGCGGAAATTCTTGTTTGTCGCCATCGACTACTTCACCAAATGGGTCGAGGCGGAAGCGGTCGCACAAATTACCGAGGCACGGGCCCGAGACTTTGTGTGGAGGTCCATCATTTGCCGATTCGGCCTCCCTCATACTATAATCACCGATAACGGCAAGCAATTCGATAACTCCAAGTTCTGCCAGTTCTGTGAAGAACATGGAATCCGTCACCACCTTACTTTGGTCGGGCACCCACAAGCCAACGGGGCAGCCGAAGTAACCAACAGAACCCTCCTCCAGGGAATCAAAGCTCGCCTCTCCAGAGCCCAAGGCAGGTGGGCGGATGAACTACATCATGTCCTATGGGCTTACCGCACAACCCCGAGAATCCCGATCGGCGAAACTCCATTCCGAATGGCTTTCGGCACAGAGGCCGTTATCCCTATGGAGGTCGGCCTCCCATCATTGCGGGTAGAAAGCTACTCGGAGGAGGCTAGCGACGAACAACTCCGCACCAACCTCGACCTGATAGAGGAAATCAGAGAGAAGACTCGGATCAGAACGGCTGCCTATCAACAAAGGGTGGCCCGTTACCATGCTTCCAGAGTTAGAGGGAAGACCTTCCTGCCCGGCGACCTTGTCCTCCGAAAGGCCTCTGTTTCCAAACCGCTGGAGCAAGGGAAGCTGGCGCCAAACTGGAGGGCCCGTATCAGGTCGCGGAGATTATTGGACCAGGAACCTACAAGCTGCAGGATCTGGATGGGAAGTCCGTTCCCCGGACTTGGAACGCGGACAACCTTCGTAAATATTATCAATAGGGTATGTCCTCTCTGAATTCATCTTCGCATGCCTCACTACACATTCCTGCTTATCTGTTTCCTCAAAACCTGTTGCATGAATCATTATGCACTACATTGCTATAAATTGCAAGAAGAAACAGATACTGCTTACCAATCCTCGGCACAACCGAGCTGTCTGTTCGAACAGGAATCTCCAAACCTTGGCAGGGCCAAGTAAAATATTCTCCGAACCTCGGCAGGGCCGAGCAACAAAATCTCCGAACCTTGGCAGGGCCAAGTAAAATATTCTCCGAACCTCGGCAGGGCCGAGCAACAAAATCTCCGAACCTTGGCAGGGCCAAGTAAAATATTCTCCGAACCTCGGCAGGGCCGAGCAACAAATCTCCGAACCTTGGCAGGGCCAAGTAAAATATTCTCCGAACCTCGGCAGGACCGAGCAACAAATCTCCGAACCTTGGCAGGGCCAAGTAAAATATTCTCCGAACCTCGGCAGGGCCGAGCAACAAATCTCCGAACCTTGGCAGGGCCAAGTAAAATATTCTCCGAACCTCGGCAGGGCCGAGCAACAAATCTCCGAACCTTGGCAGGGCCAAGTAAAATATTCTCCGAACCTCGGCAGGGCCGAGCAACAAATCTCCGAACCTTGGCAGGGCCAAGTAAAATATTCTCCGAACCTCGGCTGGGCCGAGCAACAAATCTCCGAACCTTGGCAGGGCCAAGTAAAATATTCTCCAAACCTCGGCAGGGCCGACCAACGAATCCTCCGAGCCATGGCATGGCCAGGTAAAGATCATTCGGGATGAAATCCCAGATAAAAACCGGAGTGCACAGGCCCCGACCAAAGCCGGGCGGCCCCCAAATAGTCCCCGAAGGACTTCGTCCGGTTTAAAAACGAGCGAGTTAAACAAAAACCGTCGATGCACAAAAAGAAGCCACCATTGGCAAACCCCCTCTTGAGGCCGTTGAGCCCCGCGTAATCGGCCAAAGGCCCCGAGCAGAACTGAGAGATCCCCCTCTCTGCTACTAAAAACCTTTTGGGTGACGCCCCTATAACCCGTCGTTCAAAGCGCCTATATCAACGTGCAAAAACGATGGGGCCACGCCAACACCCTAATTCATCACACGGGTCAAGGCCATAAACTCTTGAAGAAAGGGACTTCAAAAACAAGATCCATCTTTCATTTATAAAAAGAGGATTACAAAGAGGCAGTAAAAAACAAAAACAAGAAGAGATGCCCTAAATCAGAATTCGGAGTCACTCCCGGAGGCTAGCAGCTCCTCCAGGCGCTCCGTCAGGTCAGCCACCTGCTGACGAAGGGACGTAATCTCCTCCCTCTGCCGGTCCATCAACCGGCGTGAGGCCTCCGCCTCCCTGACCGACACGTCCAGGTACTCTTCGGCGATCCTCGCGAGCTGTTGATTATTCGCAAAGGCCGACGCTAGGCCCTCCCCGTCAACAGTGATGGAGGTACGCCTCCCCTCCGAACGTGGCAGGCTGTCGAGCGAGGAACGCGACTCGACTGATGATCGCCCTGGAGAGGCCATTTTTTCGGAATTTAAATCGAGGGATGGCCGAAACCAATGCCCCTCGGTCGTATTTATACTCGCCAAGCAGGTATCTCTATCAGTCGCGCCGTAACCACCGACCCATAAGAACTTGCCACGCGTCGCCGTTTCAGTGCTTGCGAAATCCGAAGTGTCGCGCCCATCCCGAGCGAGATCGGTAAGCGCGAGCAGGTTGCTCGGAAATTCCCCAAGCAAACATTTTCCGATCTGTCGGCCCTCGCAATAAATGCGTCGGCGCTTCCCCGAGCCTCTTAATGCCGGCCTCTTTTTCGGGAAACGCGGAAGTCCGGCATTCGGCCAATAACCTGTCCCCTCGGGAAGAGTGGCGTCACCAATAGAAAAGCGTGACAAATATACCGCCCGTTCCGCTCTGGCGCCCCTTATCAAACGCCACGTGGGCCTAACGCTGTGGCCCACAATGACAACTGAGTCGCTCCCTGAGCCCGAATCTCCAAACCTTGGCAGGGCCAAGTCAGTTATCTCCGAACCTCGGCTGGACCGAGTAAACGAATCTCCGAACCTTGGCAGGGCCAAGTCAGTTATCTCCGAACCTCGGCTGGACCGAGTAAACGAATCTCCGAACCTTGGCAGGGCCAAGTCAGTTATCTCCGAACCTCGGCTGGGCCGAGCGAGCTAAATCTCCGAACCTTGGCAGGGCCAAGACAAATACCTTCGAAACTCGACCGACCCGAGTGACAGGTTCCCTGAACCATGATGAGAAAAAGTATGGGTTCCCTGAACTTCGGCCAAGGCCGACCCACGATAAACCGAGCCCCGGTAAAAGCGAAGCACAAAAATATCAGGCTCCTGGCCAGAGTAAGGAGCATGTCTTGCCGAACGATCTCTGAACCGCCCGCGAACCTCGATTGGTTCGGGCGGCGTGGGATCCTCGTCTAAGGACGAGCGGAACGCCTTCGCACTCCGCGAACAACAATAACTACAAGTTCGACACAAGAAAAGATAGAGATTGAGAAACAAACATAACTCTCTTTATTGCCGACCGAGATCAGTTACAAATGCCTCACAGGCGTTACAAGAGCATTGAAATGCATAAAATAAAAGCAAATACAAAACTCGGACAACTGCCCCAAAGTAGACCTAGGCGACTGTGATGTTCCGACGTCCGGATCGACAAATCAGGCAAACCACGAAACGGTCAGCCTGCCTGGACGGATGATAAAGCTGACCCTCCATGGCCCCGGATGAATTAAAAGATCCAAAAGGAGGCATGGCCCGTGGATGCTGATTCTAAGGATTCGGACGACCCAGCCCGCTCCCCTAGGAGGGGGTGCTGGATCGCAGGCCGCCGTCCAGCCGAGAGAACCGGGGACCATCCGACCCCGGTTGCTCCATATTCTTCCTCCCGTGGCAAGGATTCCCCTCAGAGAAGGGACGGGAACCCAAGCCAGCGAAAGAGGGAGAGTCTGTGCGTGCTACGGGGGTGTCGATACGCTTCCTACCGTAAGCCCCCCGTAACGGACCACAAAGATCACATAGGAAGCGCATATGTGCGCTCTCCGTATGATCTCTGCGCCCCCCTTGTGCGCTCTCCATATGATCTCCGGGACTCATCCCCTAAGGGCGAGCCATTCTTCGGCAGCTCCCCAGTCGCCCCAGCTATCTGGCGGCAAGGAGCCTATGAGAGGAAAGCGTGATCCTCCCATTCGTAGCAGCAGAAAAATGAGCATAATGGAAGCTCTAATGGAAAATACACTTTGGGGATAACCAAACATGACCCCTTTCTCCCCTTTTTATAGGCAGGAAAAAGCCGGGAAAAGCTATCAAAGCTGAAAGTCCCGAGATTCAAACACCTGGCCCACGCCTCCATGTGGCCCCTCATGATAGATGCGGCGCCCCACTGCGCGCCAAGCCCACCACCTGAGTTACGACGTGTACGAAGATCTCCTCTGATCCCGAATCACTGTCATTTAATACGGGTGATCGCCAGCCAGCACCTCGAAAACTGGCGGGCTCAGAGTATCGTCCTTCGAAAGTGACGTCCTCCAATGGTGAGCGATTGCGTGCGCGGCAAAGTGATCCGCATAGGAAAAGAGCACCTTTCGAAAAGCTCTGACGCAGCTTTATGCCCCCACTACGCCGTATCATCAATTCTAGTGAAATAAAAACCGAGTCACCTGCGGAACAGCAGGGCATTGACAGAATAGCAGAAAGCGTGAAAACCTACTTTTTTCGTCGGCCCTAGCCGACCTATTTTGCCAGTCGGCCTCAGCCGACCTACTTTGCCTATCGGCCCCAGTCGACCTACTTTTTTCGTCGCCCTAGCCGACCTATTTTGCCTGTCGGCCCTAGCCGACCTATTTTGTTGTCGGCCCAGCCGACCTATTTTGTCCGTCGGCCCTAGCCGACCTATTTTGCCAGTCGGCCTCAGTCGACCTACTTTGCCTGTCGGCCCAGCCGACCTACTTTTTCCGTCGGCCCTAGCCGACCTATTTTGCCTGTCGGCCCAAGCCGACCTATTTTGTCTGTCGGCCCCAGCTGACCTATTTTGTCCGTCGGCCCTAGCCGACCTATTTTGCCAGTCGGCCTCAGCCGACCTACTTTGCCTGTCGGCCCAGCTGACCTATGCTATTTGTCGGCTCCAGCCGACCTACCTTCCCCGTCGGCCCAAACCGACCTGTTTTGCCTATCGGCCCAAGCCAGTACATCTTCCTAGTCTCGGAACAAAGATGACCCAAGGGTATCAGCGAGCCATAGGTCGCTCACAATCGAGGCGAGACTAAACGACAACGAAGTCACGCAAGAAAAACACTTAAATAGAAATAGGAAATTCTTTCACTGTGAAACGTCAGACAAATGTCTAAAGGACGAGATACAAGAACAGCTCCTAAGAACCGAGAGCCCCATCGGCTTTAGAAAAGCCCTCAGTCACATCTGCGGAAGCGTGACTAGGTTCGCCCTTCTCCAATATTTTCGCCCCCTCTGCGGCAGTTTGCGACCGTCCCTCAGAAGCTGCAGATTCGCTGGGACCAGGAACGCCACCAAGTTCGACATCAGAAACGGCAACATATTCATCTTCATCTTCTTCTTCAGACTCGCCATCGTCGGGATTTTCAGCACTCAGGAAAGAAAGATCCCATTCCGGGTGCCCACTGAGTATCCTCTGTTTGCACTCTTCCATCCCATGATGGAACGCGTCTACGCTGATAGCGTCTTGCCTCCCCTTTAGTATGGCGAGCTGCATGTTGGCCTCAGCGGCCTGTTTCTCAGCCTCTGCAACTTGGGCCCGCAGAATAATATTTTGCTCCTCGAACTCGCCTGCCCGCGTCTCGAATTCTGAGCTCTTGTTACGGCTGGACACAAGCTCGCCTTGAAGAGCCCGAACCTCCAGCCCCAACTCCGCCATCTGAAAAAGCCGAAATAAGTCGGCGTCACAAGAAACCAATAGGAAAAAGCTAAAAAAGGTGGGGGGGAAGAATGAAGTCGTACCTCCTCCTCTCATCTGGCCAACCTTTTGGCCGACTCCTCAGCCTCGCTCCTGGCTCTTGTCCTGTCGGCCCCAACCAGCTCAACTCTCTCCTGCAGATTATTGATCTTCGACTGCTTGGCTCCAGCATCCTCCCGGGCTTGGGTCAGCTCGTTATTCACTCGAGCTATTACCCCTTGTTGCCATTTAGCGCCCTCTTTCAAATGAGCAATCTCGTTGTCGCGGCGCTTCAGTCGCTCCTCCACCTCGCCAAGCATCCTAGTTAAACGCTTCCTCTCGTCGGCAGCTTCCTTGCCCAGCCGACCCATACTCTCGCTATGATCCCTCTGCATCGCCTTCACCTCCGCAGAATGTTTCGACTCAATTCTGGCCAGCTCCAGGCACGCGTCGTCGTTCTTCGCCAGGAGCTCCTGCAATTCCTCTACTCTGTGCTTTTGTTTGGACACCTCGGCCTGGGCAGCTTGATATGCCACCCTTATCCCCTGCAAGCCTCTGTCGCTAATCGCCATGAGTTCCTCGAACTTCTCAGACACCTTCAGCCGCGACTGGAGCTCGGCATTATCCCTCCTGGCCTGAACACTGGCCCCTGTCGCCAAGCTTAGACGCCAGCATATAGCCCGAGAGAGCAGAACACTCTGCAAGATAAAAATCGAATACGTGAGGGTTAAGCCAACCAGGACGTGTTCACTACCTGAGAATGGCAACTTACCCGTGAGGCATAGGCCCGAGTCATCCTCATCAGGGTCGCATTATCGATATTGGGAAGGAGATGAACGCTTTCGGCCACGCCTTGCTGCCCAAACGCAGCATCGACCAACCCCAGATCGGCAAATTTGTCCGCGAAGGATCCGCGCCCGGATACAGGGCCGACCTCATCATGGCGGAAAACGCCTCCTCAATGCCAGCATCCGAGCTGCTGGGTTGGCCAACCCCACCTGAAGGACCGGCCTGGCGGCCCCCGTCTGATAGGACTTCAACCTCCTAGCCTCCTCAACCAAGGCCCTGGCTTGGGTTTCTTCAGATAGTTCGGCCAGCCCAAGCGCCAGCCTCCCCAAAACCTTTTTCGAAGAAGCTCCCAACGCGGAGCTCCCGCCTTGTCGCGTCTCCTCCTTCGACGCCCCTTCCTCGGCTACCACCATCTGTGTCTCCGCCACCGGGCCCCCGAGGTCTCGGCCTGTTCTACCACTTGTATCTCCTCCGCAGGCTCCCCCGAAGCCTCGGTCTGACCTACCTCACTACTTCCGGACCCCCCTGCAGAGAGACCGAGAGAGGGCTCTCCCTGAACCTCTCCAGCTGTGGCTGCCGCCTCTCCCTCTCCTACCGGAGCCAATGGCGGTCCCGCGGGGACAGTAGGCTCCTCAGCGATAACCACCTCCGCCAAATCCACCGCTGATTCCTCTTTCAGGGGGGACGCGGTCGGATGAGCCATCGGAGCCTCGTCCAGCTGTCCGAGATCTCTAACACGAGAGGGTCGAAGGTCATAACCGCTCTCCCCGGGCTCTCCTTCGCCCCCGGCGCTTCTGCCATGACTGCTCCAGCGCCGGCGGACTCCTTGCGGAAGTATGAGCCCTTTTTTCGGGCCGGCCACTATCCGCGCCGATACCTTCCCCTGGGCGTTTTCCTCTCTTCCTCTTAGAGAGGTTCGACAACGCCGACCTTGTGGCTGTCAGATCAGAGCACACTCAGGTCTAAACACACTAATCGAGAAAAATGCACAACACGAAAGGGACTCACCTTGCGGGTCCAGGGGACTGAGCCCGGCTGCGAAGAGGGCCCCCTCCGATAGCAGGTCGTTAGCCAAAATACCTGTCCGTTACGGAGGACGTTCAAGTCCTTCTCCTCCTGCGCCGACAAAGCCGGATGCGTCTCCGCATCCCTTGCAACATCCCCCCATCTCCGAGGGAAGTCGGAACCGACGTTCCCCTCCGCGATAACAAACCGACTCTTCCACCCCTTGATGGAAGAGGGCTTATCCGCGATAACGTTGAAGGATCTCGGGCCCGATGTAGGGCCACTCTGATTTCCTCCCAGGAATCAGGTGGTAGCAGGTGCGGAAAAGGGGGAGAGTGGCAACGATCCGAATCTGGTGGCACATCGAGATGAATCCGATGATATTCCGCCAGCTGTTTGGGCCACCATTGACGGACAGATATTGTAGTGGGTCATGATCTCCTTCACCAGGGGGTGGAGAGGAAAACGAAGACCGCCTTCAAACTATCTTCGTAGATGAAGACCCCGGACTCTAAGTCGTAACTCTATCTTTGAGTTCCGGCGCTCGTAGGACGACGTCCGAGGGCAAGCCATACCGCTGATGAATCCTCCCCAAGTCCTCGGCAACGATTTCGGAGGCCACATCGTCGGGGCTCATCGCCATTGAAAGAGGTACCAAACGAAAACGATAAGCGTCAAAAAAAAAAAAAAGGCCAGAACCCTTTTGAAGGCAAGACGAGAAGACGCCGAGAGCATGCGCACATATATATATATATATATATACAATGCGGCCGTCACTTCGCTTCTCCACCAAGGAAGCCGCCCTGAAGAGGCGGGGCGTCCCATCCCAGGCATCCGGAATGCCTCGACAAACACCCGATCGATCGGGATTCGTAGCGTGGCGCAATCCCAACCATCGCTCGTGAAGGAGCCTTAGCCCGAAGGCGGATGCCCCTGTCGCATTAATTAGGGCATCATTGCGTGAGCTGTCTAAACCAAGACGTCCCATCCGGAACGCGCCATTCGAACTTGTACTCCCTACGCCCGAACCTACGCTTCAAACTAGGGAGTGGAGGGCATGTGTTGAGGGGTAAAATTGTCATTACATTAATATCCGTGCGAGGAGGCTAAGGCTAACCTCCTCCCTTCGGCCCCTTCCGGGCTTCCGTAGCTCGGCTCCCTCCAGGCTTCCATAGCTCGGCCCCTTCCGGCTTCCATAGCTCGGCCCCTTCCGGGCTTCCATAGCTCGGCCCCTTCCGGGCTTCCATAGCTCGGCCCTTCCGGGCTTCCGTAGCTCGGCCCCTTCCGGGCTTCTATAGCTCGGCCCTTCCGGGCTTCCGTAGCTCGGCCCCACCGGGCTTCCGTAGCTCGGCTCCCTCCGGGCTTCCATAGCTCGGCTCCTTCCGGGCTTCCGTAGCTCGGCTCCCTCCGGGCTTCCGTAGCTCGGCTCCCTCCGGGCTTCCATAGCTCGGCCCCTTCCGGGCTTCTATAGCTCGGCCCTTCTGGGCTTCCGTAGCTCGACCCCTCCGGACTTCTATAGCTCGGCTTCATTTGTGATCCACAACCTAACACTTACCTCCATGGAACCTGACGCGGGAGAGCCCAAGCCTACCAGAACGGCATCCTAGATAACGAATCATGTCGGGACGTGGCCTAAAGCCTATCATAACCGCCCCAGGCCTACTCAACCAGATCTCGAGACATCAAGGAGCTCTCCC
>UESW01003988.1:286766-360044 GCA_900491605.1 Calamus simplicifolius | reverse complement strand
TTACCACCAAGTAGGAATTTGATCATCGCATTGTGCTGAAAGATGCGAGCAAACCGGTGAATGTGCCACCATACCGGTATGCTCACTTTCAAAAGGGTGAGATCGAAAGACAAGTGGAGGAGATGTTGGCTAGTGGCTTGATTCGACCAAGCACTAGTCCCTTTTCATCACTGGTGTTGCTGGTGAGGAAGAAGGATGGAAGTTGGTTTTTGCACCGACTACCGAGCTTGAATGAGGCAACAGTGAGGGACAGATTTCCCATACCAACAGTGGACGAGATGCTTGATGAGTTGCATGGGGCTCATGTGTTCACCAAGCTGGATTTAAGGGCCGGATACCATCAAATCCGATGAAAGAGGAAGATACCCACAAGACGGATTTAGGACTCATTCCGGCCACTATGAGTACCTAGTGATGCCTTTTGGGCTATGCAATGCCCCCTCAACTTTCCAAGCGGCTATGAATGCCATATTTAAGCCATTCTTGAGGAAGTTTGTATTAGTATTCTTCGATGACATCTTGGTGTACTCAAAGAATGTGGAGGAACACTTGAAGCAATTGGAGCGAGTATTGATGATCTTGAAGGAGCACCACTTCTTCATCAAGGCTTCCAAATGCGCCTTTATGCAAGAAGAGCTGGAGTACCTTGGCCACATCATATCGGGCCAAAGAGTAAAAGTGGACCAGCGGAAGGTGGAAGCTATGGTGGATTGGCCCTTACCCAAGGATGTGTCAGCTCTACGAGGATTCCTTGGTTTGACGGGCTACTATCGAAGGTTCGTGCAAGGCTATGGATTGATAGCCAAGCCACTTACCTCCATGCTAAAAAAGGAGGCTTCGAGTGGACCGAAGATGGAAGAAGAGCTTTGAGAACTTGAAGAGAGCCATGACCAAGACACCCGTCTTGGCCTTGCCCGACTTCAAGAAACCATTTGAAGTATATACTGATGCAAGTGGAGAAGGGATTGGGGCGGTACTAGCTCAAGAAAGGAGGCCCATAGCTTATATCTCCAAGGCCTTAGGGCCAATGAAGAAAGCATGGAGCACTTATGCAAGAGAAATGTTGGCGGTTGTGCATGCGGTGAAGGTGTGGAGACCTTACCTCTTGGGAAGAAAGTTAACTATAGTGACCGATCAACAAGCATTAAGACACTTGCTAGAACAAAAGATCGTGACGCCAGAGCACAGAAGTTTCTTGTGAAGCTTCTAGGATTCGAGTATGACATTATATATCAGCCCGACAAGGAGAATAATGTGGCTGATGTGTTGTCAAGGAAGGAGGGAAGTCCAATGATGTGGACTTTGTATGAAGATGAGGCTGAACATATGGCCTTGAGTGGAGCTGAATGGAGGATATGGGACAAGCTTAGAGAGGCTGTGGAGTTGGATGCAAGGTCTCAAGAGATCATAGAGAAGCTTGAGAGTCCATGTAATGGGGTGACCGGATTCAAATGGCGTGATGGGCTTATCTACTACAAGTTCTATGTCTATGTGCCCGACGTACCAAACCTGAGGAAGGAGATTCTCACTCACTTCCACCATAGCAAAGAAGGTGGTCATTCGGGATGGCTTAGGACCTATATAAGGATCAAGTATTTCTTCTATTGGGAGGGCCTAAAGAGAAGTGTGAAGAAGTGGGTGGCGGAATGTGACGTGTGTCAAAAGGTCAACATGATACGAAGGCCCCTACAGGTCTCTTGCAGCCCTTACCCATACCGGAAGCTATATGGGAAGACTTGTCCATGGATTTGTGGAGGGCTTGCCCGCAAGTCAAGGGTACGAAGTGATCTTGGTGGTCGTGGATCGCTTAAGTAAGTATGCTCACTTCATACCCCTTAAGCATCCATTTACAATGAAGAGTGTGGCTAAGGCCTTTGTGGACAACGTGGTAAGCTCCATGGTTTCCCTAGAACCATTGTTACGGATCGGGATCGGGTGTTCATGAGCTCCTTTTGGAAGGAAGTGTTTGCACTGCAAGGGAGCAAAATGAAGACAAGTTCTTCATACCATCCGCAGACCGATGGCCAAACAGAGGTGGTCAACCGTACATTAGAACAATACTTGAGATGATATTGCCATGATGAGCAAGCAAGGTGGATGGACTACATGTCATAGGCGGAATATTGGTATAATACAACATACCACTCTTCCATCACACTTAGCCCATTTGAAGTGGTGTATGGAAGGAAGCCTCCTACCTTGGTGGCTTATGAGAGGGGTACGGCTAAGAATGCGGAAGTGGAGGAAGCCTTGATCACTAGAGACGAGATACTAGCCAAGGCAAAGAGGGAGCTTAAGAAGGCCCAATCGAGCATGAAGAAATATTATGATAAAAGGAGAAGGCTAGAAGGGTTTGAGCCCGGGGACTTTGTGTACTTGAAGCTTCAACCCTATGGCCAAAAGACAATGAAGAGAAAGACAAGCTACAAGCTAGAGAAAAGGTACTATGGACCATTTAAAGTGGCTGCCCGTGTCGGAGAAGTTGCGTATCGGCTGGAATTACCACCAACCTCAAGACTTCATCCAGTGTTTCATGTGTCTCTCCTCAAGAGACGAGTTGGGGATCCTAGCTTGATTGTAGAGGAATTGCCTTCCTTCAATGAGGAAGGTAGAATGCTACTACAGCTCACAACGATTCTTGAATACAAAATGGTGCCACGTGGGAGGATTAGAAGAAAGATCTGGAGAGTATTGGTGCAATGGAGAGGCTACCTAGAGAGGAAGCAACCTGGGAGGATTATGATGACATAGCCTTAAGGTTCCCATAATTTACCCTTGAGGACAAGGGTACACTTAATGGAAGGGGGAATGAAAGGATCCCAAACGAAGACCATGGCCTACACGGACGATGGGGAGGATAAGTTGCGAGATGCGGCCCCAGTGACAGGCGGCAGCGCTACCGTGTAGGGCGGCGGATGGCGGCGAGATCAACTGCATTATGGAGATATCTTCAGAGATTGATTTCCTTGTGGGGAGTGATTGAATAAATCATATCTTCTAGATTTAGGATGTTTCTCCTAAACTCTAGAAGGTGATTGAATAATCATATCTTTAGATTTAGGATGTTTCTCCTAAACTCTAGGGTTGCGTTTGGTAGCTGGTAATCCATCCAGATTACCGGTAATTTAAACTGGGCCCACCGGATAGCTGCGTTTGGTATACATTTTTTTGGGTAATCTATCTTGCAACGGTAATCTGGATTACCTCATGAGAGGTAATCCAGATTACCTCAGGGGGAGGTGTCTATCCAGATACCGGACGATAAACTTTTTTTTGACAAAATATCCATGTCCCCTCATCTTCCTTTTAAATGAGATAAATAAGGAAGAGAATAAAAGAGAGACCGTGAGCAAAAGGAAGAGGAAAGGTGGAGACGCCAACAAATCCGATCGATTTCAAAGGTAAATTATCATCCTTTTATTCAAACTTTGTAGGCATGGAACGATTGTTTGTATGTAACATATTCAAAATTATCCTTTCCCAAAAAGCCAGAAAAGGCTCATGTTTATCTATTTTAAAAGGATAAATAACAGATAATGCTCATATTTATATGATAAATAAACTTTTATATTAGTTGTTCTTTTCTTTCTCTATCCGTCTTTTTTTTAAGTAGCTGTATCAGTTCTTTGTTTTGCTACTAACGGAAGAGGCTGCTTTTTTTTATTAATTTTTTTTGTTACAGCCGTTCTTTTTTTTTTTTTTAGTTCTTTTTTTATAACGGAAGAGGCTGGTGCATTGTAGATAATATTAGGCTGGTGCATTGAAGATAATATATAGTACTTAATAGTATATGTTTTAATACCATGCGTTAACTGATGCTGATTAAATAAGATCTCATTAATGGCTTGCTGTAAACTTCTTCCAACAGAAAAAAAAAAAAAAAAGCTAGATAAGCTAACAGCCAGGCCCTTAACGTCTTTTTTTTTTTTTTTTTTTTACCAAATCCGGTGCATGCATCCAGGGATTGTAAATAAAAAATATGATTGTAACTAATATAAATTTTACTAGATTTGATTTAGGGGTATTTGGGGATTTGATGCTATATGACTGGTAATCCGTTTGTCATACCAAACACAGTAATCAATATTACTGTAAGATTACCTGTGCATACCAACACAGTAATCAGCATTACTGGCAATCTATCCAGTGGTAATCTATCTTGTAGGTAATCCACATTACCATTCAGGATTACCTGGCGATGCACCAAACGCCCCCTAGAAGATTAGTTTCCCTTTCAGTTAAGTTGTTTTAGCATGTATCGTCAAATCTCCTTGATTCTAGGATTGTTTCCTTAGAATCTTGAAGATTAGATTTGATTTGATTGGGAAGATTAGTTTCTTTTTCAGTTAAGTTGTTTTAGGCATGTATTGTCAAATCTCCTTGATTCTAGGAATTGTTTCGAATTGTTTCCTTAGAATCTTGAAGATTTGATCTAGATTTGATTTGATTGGGTTGGTAGGATTTTGTAAGCTCCTGAGGATGCCTATATAAGCACTCCTCAGGAGCAATAGGAAAAGGGGGGAGAGAGTTATATTGTGTAAGCTTAGAGAGCTTTGAATGTTGGCCAAGCATAGGCACGTTTATGCTAGTAAACTTGGGGGCTGATAACCTCTTAAGTTTGGGCGTGCTTGGGCTAATAACCCTTGTACGAGTGTTCTTGTGTTCTGGTGGTTCGAAGGACTAATAATCCTGAGACTACGTTCTTCGTAATAGCAGTGAGGCATTCTTCATTTCTTGTGTGTTAGATCCTAATTACTACGCTCGTGTGTTACTAGAAACGGTTCGGGAGGATCGATTGTGGTGTTGGAGCGGATCGCACGGAGGAGTTGGTGAATGTTTGGAGTCCTTGATCGGGGACCCTAACACATCTCTATGCTACACGCAGCCTAGGCATTCGTAGGCTCATCATTGAGTGTAACTCCATTACGGTTGTTCGATGGCTCCAACAGGATCTGCGCGACCCGCTTTTTAACAACTCTCTGGTTAGTGACATTCGGTCTATACTTCGGCAGGTTGATTCTGTTCAGATTCAGCATATACCGGGAAGCTAACTCTGCCACCGACTGGGCAGCTGTCTGGGTCACCCATTATTCGGATCCTTGGTATTGGTTACCGGATGACTCCTGCCCGATGATACTCTCTCAAATCCTGTACTCTGATATATCGGGCATGTCTTATCCTAGATTGATATGATTATCCGTTTGTAACCAAAAAAAAGAAAAAAGAAAAAAAAAACCAAGTAATGAGACTGATTTCGAAGTCTGAGTGAAAGGCCAAGGTCGATTGAGAATGATCGATCTGAATGGCTGACTGAGGATCCGATTCAGATGTGATTGCCGTTGCTTATGAGGTTTATTAGCTCCATCAACAGCTTAATTAGAAATATTTGGATCATATCATTCTTATAGGCTCCATTTTGTGCTCGCCCACTAAATCAAACATGGAATCAATCATGGTGAATAACCGAACAAATGTTAATGGTCGACGATCGATACTTAAACTGACTTCACACATTGGAGATGAAGCACGCTAAAATATATAGGCATTGGCATTTTGTCATAAAGGTTGTACGGATATGGATGGCATGAACAAAACAATCGGACGTAATATAATAATGATATCTTAATTTATATTTATTATGATAACACTATAGTTATATCATATAATTGTTCCTATAATATATAATAATAATATTTATAATATTTTAAATAAAATATTATAATACTAAATTATACTATATTAGTATGAAAATAATGTTGGATTTTTTTTTGAGCTTTTTTTTCTATGTACGAGAAACATTTGATCATCAAATCTCAATTTAAGATCACTACCTAAAGAGTGATCCTGAAGTGATCTTAAATATTCATCCTCAAGAATGGCTTTAAATTCATTGGAGGTAGATAGTGATTCTATGGGTCAGATTGATTTAAGATAACTGCGATATAAGATCAATCAAATGTATTCAAATATGCTAATTCATTGCTTTCATTGATCATCAAGATCTAAATAGATCTTCCTGAACCAAATGCCCTATTTGGGCACGCAACATATTGTTATACATATAACTTGCAAGCCTATAATGAGGAAGTATAATAAAAAAATATTGCAATTTTCAAGGTAGGTCATTTTGGCAAATAAAATTGGAATCCAAGATGTGTAACACCTTGTAAAATAGATAAGGCTATTTTGTGGGGCCTAGCCGGGTGTCATCCTATATCTCATGGATACCAAAAAAGATTCCCATTTTTTTCATGCCATCACAAAATTAAGAGGCTCAAACTGTAAATTGAATCATCATCAAGTGTGCATGTCCTACCAATTGCTAGCTAGTAAATCATTGCAATCTCCAATTGCATCCCATTAAAAATAATTATACCAAGAGTTTAAAACAAATGACTCATATTTAAATAAAATTTAAAATAAATATTAAAAATTTTATGAGCTAAAAAATTAGACAAAGCAAAGAATGTTTATATATATATATATATATGCTCTAAAACTTAGTACTTGTAAATATTATTTGAGAAAGTACTTCTAGATATACAAAGAAAAAGCTAAACTTGACTACGTTTAACTATAACCAAGTCTAAATTTGATTATCTTTTTTATTTTTAAACCCACTTAACTTATGAATTTTAAACATGAAAAAGTAAAAAAAAAAAGATGAAAGTGCTCCAGCATCCATATGGATCCACAATTAGAAGAAATGACCAAATATAATCAAATCCATCTCTATCTCTTTTTAATATTATACATACATATATACATGCATACATTATATATATATAATTTTTTATGCGATTATTTATATTTTTTGTTGAGGGGTAAAATCGTCATTGCATTAATATCGTGCGAGACGGTTAGGGCAACCTCCTCCCTTCGTCTCCTCCGGGCTTCCGTAGCTCGGCCCCTCCGGGCTTCCGTAGCTCGGCCCTTCCGGGCTCTCGTAGCTCGGCCCTTCCGGGCTTCCGTAGCTCGGCCCTTCCGGGCTCTCGTAGCTCGGCCCTTCCGGGCTTCCTTAGCTTGGCCCCTCCGGGCTTCCGTAGCTCGGTCCTTCCGGGCTTCCTTAGCTCGGCCCCTCCGGGCTTCCTTAGCTCGGCCCCTCCGGGCTTCCGTAGCTCGGCCCTTCCAGGCTTCCTTAGCTCGGCCCCGGGCTTCCGTAGCTCGGCCCCTCCGGGCTTCCTTAGCTCGGCCCCTCCGGGCTTCCGTAGCTCGGCTTCTTCGAGCGATCCACAACCTAACATCTACCTCCGCGGGACCTGACGCGGGAGAGCCCGGGCCTACCATAACGGCATCCTAAAAGAATCATGTCGGGACGTGGCCTAAAGCCTATCATAACCGCCCCAGGCCTACTCAACCAGATCTCGAGACATCAAGGAGCTCTCCCAGCCGTCGATACCTAAACAAACGGGATATGGATTCTAACGGCCCCACAACGGCCTGATTCTCCATATCTTAACAACCTCCGAACCTTCCAGAAGACGCTCAAGACCCAGGTGACAGTCTATAAATACCATACTCGCAGATTCCTTCAGTACACACTCTCTCTCTCCTTGGGCATAGGCACACGCCCCTTACGCGCACCTCACTCCTCTCTCCAGCAGCTCGTCGCGCTCCTGCCCTTTGGAGTTTCCGATTGGCCGCCCCCGGAGAGGTCTCCCGGAGAGATTCACCTCCCACTGTCTGGTTGATCGCCGATTTCTTCTCTACTGACTTGAGCGTCGGAGGGTCTTCCGCGGAGGACCACCCCCCAGCGTCCCTCCGCGTGTGGACTTCTTTTGCAGGTCCGCCCCCTCTTCCTGGAGATCGACCGCGCCCGAGTCGAGGACGGATTTCAGCGGCAACAGATTGGCGCTAGAGGAAGGGCCTCAAGTCCCATTAAAACTTGAAGAAAGGAGACAAGGATCTAAATCCGGAGAAGAACCTCCCCAATGGCCAACCGGAGAAGAGCAGCCTCTGAAGCCCAAGATCAGGTCGCTTCTCAGAGGCCTGATCCGACTGGTGCTACAGCGCCGCAACCTCCACCGGTCGAAACCCCGTCGCCGCCTGCCATCCCGGTGACCCAGGACCAGTTCGCTACACTGGTCCAACAGGTCCAGGCCCTTACCCACCTGGTTCAAGAGCGCTTTGTAGCTCCTCCTGCTTCGCATCCTCAGAAGGAGGCGGCGATTTCTTCTTCGCCGTGACCTCCTCCTCTGATCCGCATGGATCAGCGGATCCCCCACATCGCCCCAGGGGGACAAACCAGTCCCGCGAGCCGGTTGCGATAGAGATCCTCCCGATCTCGGCGAGCCCGCTCCCTCTCCCCGGCGACATCTCACCATGATTCCACGCCATCCTTGCGATTCTCCGCCTAGCTCCTCCTCTAACCGGTGAAGAGGAGATCCGCCGTCAGATCCAAGAGATGCGTCAGGAGCTGGACGCCGCCAAGCAGACCCATCTGCCCCAGCCCAAGGCGGAACAGGGCATCCCTTTCTCTAAGGAAATCATGGAGGAAGTGATTCCCTCCCACGTCAAACTGCCAGCCGTCGAACCCTATCACGGCTCCACAGATCCGGACGACCATCTCAGTAGCTTCCGGTCAATAATGATGTTCCACAGAGCATCTGATGCGGTCCTCTGCCGAGCCTTCCCATCCACCCTCAGAGGATCCGCCCGAACCTGGTTCAACGCCTTGAAACCGGGTTCCATTGATTCATTCGACGAGCTGAGCCACCTTTTTATTGGCCAGTTCGTCAGCAGCCGCCGCCATCGACGAAGATCCGACTCCCTCTCCGAAGTTAAGCAAGAGAGGGGGAGTCCTTGAGAAATTACCTTGGCCGTTTCAACAAGGCCATGTTAGAGGTGGACCACCTTAATCATGAGGTGGCTATGTCCGCCCTGGCGGGGGGAGTTTCGAAGGAGAGCGACTTCTATCTGGCAATGGAGGTCAGCTACCCCCCATGTCTATCTGATATGATGGCCCTTGCGGACAAGTACGCTAGGGTCGAGGAGTCGCGGAGAGTGGCCCGCGCTGAGCAAGCAAAGAAGAAGCAAGAGCCCAAAGTCCCCGACAGACACCGTCCGCCGTCGGCCAAGTCCGCCTCGCCGCCAAGAGTCCCTCCGCTGCCGCCAAGGAATCGCTCCCGGAGTCCTCCCAGGCGATTCGATCGCTATACTCCGCTGACTGTGCCCCGGGCGCAGATCCTCATGGAGATAGAGCGCCAACTTCCCCGACCGGTACCTCTCCGAGGGAACCCGACCCAAAGAGATCCCGCCAAGTACTGCCGCTACCATAGGGAGCACGGTCATGACATCGAAGAATGCTGGCAGCTGAAGAATGAAATAGAGAGGTTGATTCGGCGGGGACGACTAGATCAGTTCAGAAGGGCGCCCGAGCCACAACAACAAGGAGGTGACCGCCAGCCCGAGCTCCCACAACTTCCTCCTCCACCCAATCCGCCCGTGGTCGGTCGTATTAATATGATTGAAGAGGCCGCGGATTGAGCCCCAGAGGCGGCAGAGATGGGTCAGTGCCAAAGAAGGCACGGATGGGCGAACTCTCCTTCTTCGACGACGATCTCCTGGGAGTACAACTCCCCCACGATGACGCATTAGTTGTATCCCTTAATTTGAACAATTATGATGTAAGCCGAATCCTTGTTGATAGTGGAAGCTCGGTAAACGTTTTGTACCTCGGTGTGTTTACCAGGATGAAACTGCTCATGGAAAATCTTCGAGCCGTGGATTCCGCCTTGATGGGATTCACCGGCGACGTCATTGTCCCGGAAGGAATCGCCACCCTGACGGTCCGCGTGGGAACCTGGCCCCTTGTGGCCATTGTTCAAACCGATTTCCTAGTGACCGACCTCAGATCCCCATATAACGCCATATTCGGCAGGCCTGGTTTAATATCTCTCAAGGCAGTGGTCTCCATCCTGCATCTGTCTATGAAGTTTCCTACCGAGCAAGGAGTTGGCGTGGTTCGGGAAGTCAAGCCATGGCTTGGCAATGTTTCGTTACGAGCCTTCAGTCTAGGATGCCCGAAGTTGACGGGTTAGACGCTCGCGAAGACTTCGCCGAACAGCGGGGAGAACCGGTAGAGGAATTGGAGGAAGTACCATTGGACGAAGCTCAGCCCGACCGAACCACAAGGATCGGGTCACTACTCAAAGGAGAGTCTCGGCACAGGTTGATCAGGTTCCTCCAAAGCAATGCCGACATCTTCGCCTGGACCGCCTCTGACATGCCGGGAATCAACCCCGAGGTCCTCGTCCACCGTTCAATGTGGACGAGAGGCACAGGCCTGTTAAGCAGAAGAAAAGAAGCTTCGCCCCAGAGCGGCAAAAAGCCATTGAGGAAGAGGTCGACAAACTCATAAAGGCCAACTTTGTCCAAGAGGTGAATTACCCGAACTGGCTATCAAATGTCGTCATGGTGAAAAAGTCGAACGGCAAATGGAGGATCTGCATCGACTTCACCGACCTCAACAAAGCCTGCCCAAAGGACAGCTTTCCCCTCCCTCGGATCGATCAGCTCGTGGACGCCACCTCAGGCCACCAAATGCTGTCATTCATGGACGCCTATTCCGGCTACAATCAGATCCGATGGCCCCTGAAGATGAAGAAAAGACCGCCTTCATAACCGATCGAGGTACCTACTGTTACCGAGTTATGCCTTTTGGTCTTAAGAATGCAGGGGCGACCTACCAGCGGCTGGTCAACAAGGTGTTCAAGGAGCAAATCGGCCGGAACATGGAGGTGTACGTGGACGACATGCTGGTTAAAAGCAAGGAGGCGTCACAGCATGTCGAGGACCTCTCGGAGAGCTTTGCAACGTTGCGCAAATATGGGATGAAACTCAACCCGACCAAGTGCGCCTTCGGCGTCAACTCGGGAAGTTCCTCGGCTTCATGGTCTCCCAGCGAGGTATCGAAGCTAACCCCCAGAAGATTCAAGCTCTCCAACAAATGGCGCCCCCAGCATCTGTTAAAGAGGTCCAGCGCCTAACCGGGAGGATAGCGGCCCTTAACCGCTTTGTGGCGCGGTCGGCCGAGAGATGCCTCCCCTTCTTCAAAACTCTCCGATCGGCCAAAAACTTCCAGTGGACTCCCGAGTGCCAGAAATCATTTCAAGAACTCAAGAAGTACCTCGGCTCGCCTCCGCTTCTCAGTAGTCCGACCCAGGAGAGACCCTATTCTTGTACCTGGCTGTTTCGGAGAGCGCGGTTTGTTCGGTGCTAGTCAAAGAAGAAGGCAAGATCCAAAAGCCGATCTACTATGTGAGCAGGCTGCTCCGCGATGCGGAGACGAGGTACAGCAGATCGAGAAGATGGTGTTGGCCTTGATCACCTCGGTTCGAAAGCTACGCCATACTTTCAAGCACATGCTGTAACGGTCCTGACCGACCAACCTATCAGGGCGGTGGTCCACCGTCCGAAACATCGGGGAGAATGACCAAATGGGCCGTCGAGCTAAGCGAGCATGACATACACTTCAGCCTCGCCCAGCCATCAAAGCTCAAGTGCTGGCCGACTTCCTCCTCGAGTGTACCATCGGAGGACGGTTCTACCCCAGACTCTCTTGAAGAGCCAAAGTCTGGAGCCCGGTGGCTCCTCCACGTCGACGGGTCGTCCAATGCCCATCACTCCGGCGCGGGTCTAGTCCTCACTAGTCCTGAGGGGATGACCTTCGAGTATGGCGTCCGATTCTCCTTCCCGGCTTCCAACAACGAAGCCGAGTACGAAGCTCTGTTAGCCGGTCTCCGGATCGCCCGCAATCTGAAGGTGGAAAAGCTCAACGCCTTCACCGACTCTCAGCTGGTAGCCGGCCATGTTCGGGGAGAGTTCGAAGCTCGGGAACCAAATATGATTCGATATCTCCAGGAGGTGCGTAACTTGCTTCCCATTTTTCCGAATTTGAAATTATTCAAATTCCCAGATCCGAGAATGCCCGTGCCGACCTACTCTCCCGACTGGCAACCACGGAGACAATGGATGCCGAGCAAAAATTCCACCTGGAGACTCTGGAAAAGCCGAGCATCGCGGAAGCCGACCGCGTGATGCAAGTTGAGGCCGAACCATCCTGGTTCGACCCTATCCTCAAATATCTCAAAGAAGGGTCGCTTCCGTCCGACCGAAGAGAGGCTAGGAAGCTGAAGCTGCAGGCCATCCACTACGTGTTGATTGACAACCAACTGTATAAGCGGTCATTTTTCATGCCGCTGCTTAGGTGCCTTCGCCCATCAGAAGCGGACTACGCTCTGCGCGAGGTACATGAAGGGATTTGCGGCAACCATCTGGGAAGCCGGTCCCTCTGCCATAAAGTGCTGCGACAAGGCTATTACTGGCCGACCATGCAGAAAGACGCGGACGATCTGTCCGAGCCTGCGACCCTGCCAAAGACATTCAAACATCCAAAGACTCCCTTCCGCCGAGCTAGTTTCTATATCCTCCGCTTGGCCCTTTGCCAAATGGGGGATGGACATCCTCGGCCCATTCCCGCTTGCAACAGGACAGCGGAAATTCTTGTTTGTCGCCATCGACTACTTCACCAAATGGGTCGAAGCGGAAGCGGTCGCACAAATTACCGAGGCACGGGCCCGAGACTTTGTGTGGAGGTCCATCTGCCGATTCGGCCTCCCCCATACTATAATCACCGATAACGGCAAGCAGTTCGATAACTCCAAATTTCGCCAGTTCTGCGAGGAGCACGGGATCCGTCATCACCTCACTTCGGTCGGGCACCCACAAGCCAACGGGGCGGCCGAGGTGACCAACAGAACCCTCCTCCAGGGAATTAAAGCTCGTCTCTCCAGAGCCCAAGGCAGGTGGGCGGATGAGCTGCACCATGTCTTATGGGCCTACCGCACAACCCCAAGATCCCAACAGGCGAGACCCCTTTCCGAATGGCTTTCGGTACAGAGGCCGTTATCCCTGTGGAAGTCGGCCTCCCATCATTGCGGGTGGAGAGCTACTCAGAGGAAACTAGCAACGAACAACTCCGCACCAACCTCGACCTGATAGAGGAAATCAGAGAGAAGGCCCGGATCAGAACGGCTGCCTATCAGCAAAGGGTGGCCCGCTATCACGCCTCCAGGGTCAAAGGAAAAGCTTTCCTGCCTGGCGACCTTGTCCTCCGAAAGGCTTCTGTTTCCAAACCGCTGGAGCAAGGAAAGCTGGCGCCAAACTGGGAGGGCCCGTACCAGGTAGCGGAGATTATTGGACCGGGAACCTACAAGCTGCAGGATCTGGATGGGAAGTCCATTCCCCGGACTTGGAACGCGGACAACCTTCGTAAATATTATCAATAGGGTATGTCCTCTCTGAATTCATCTTCGCATGCCTCACCACACATTCCTGCTTATCTGTTTCCTCAAAACCTGTAGCGTGAATCATTATGCACTATATTGCTATAAATCACAAGAAGAAACAGATACTGCTTACCAATCCTCGGCACAACCGAGCTCTCTGTTTGAACAGGAATCTTCGAACCTTGGCAGGGCCAAGTAAAATATTCTCCGAACCTCGGCACCGAGCAACAAATCTCCGAACCTTGAGCGAACTTGGCAAGGCCAAGTAAAATATTCTCCGAACCTCGGCTGGGCCGAGCAACAAATCTCCGAACCTTGGCAGGCCAAGCGAACCTCGGCTGGGCCGAGCAACAAATCTCCGAACCTTGGCAGGGCCAAGTAAAATATTCTCCGAACCTCGGCAGGCCGAGCAACAAATCTCCGAACCTTGGCAGGGCCAAGTAAAATATTCTCCGAACCTCGGCTGGGCCGAGCAACAAATCTCCGAACCTTGGCAGGGCCAAGTAAAATATTCTCCGAACCTCGGCAGGGCCGAGCAACAAATCTCCGAACCTTGGCAGGGCCAAGTAAAATATTCTCCGAACCTCGGCTTCTCCGAACCTCGGCTGGGCCGAGCAACAAATCTCCGAACCTTGGCAGGGCCAAGTAAAATATTCGGCTGGGCCGAGCAACAAATCTCCGAACCTTGGCAGGGCCAAGTAAAATATTCTCCGAACCTCGGCTGGGCCGAGCAACAAATCTCCGAACCTTGGCAGGGCCAAGTAAAATATTCTCCGAACCTCGGCTGGGCCGAGCAACAAATCTCCGAACCTTGGCAGGGCCAAGTAAAATAGCCGAGCACAAATCTCCGAACCTTGGCAGGGCCAAGTAAAATATTCTTCGAACCTCGGCTGGGCCGAGCAACAAATCTCCGAACCTTGGCAGGGCCAAGTAAAATATTCTCCGAACCTCGGCTGGGCCGAGCAACAAATCTCCGAACCTTGGCAGGGCCAAGTAAAATATTCTCCGAACCTCGGCTGGGCCGAGCAACAAATCTCCGAACCTTGGCAGGGCCAAGTAAAATATTCTCCGAACCTTGGCAGGGCCAAGTAAAATATTCTCCGAACCTCGGCTGGGCCGAGCAACAAATCTCCGAACCTTGGCAGGGCCAAGTAAAATATTCTCCGAACCTCGGCTGGGCCAAGCAACAAATCTCGAACCTTGGCAGGGCCAAGTAAAATATTCTCCGAACCTCGGCTGGGCCGAGCAACGAATCCCCTGGCTATGGCAAGACCAGGTAAAAGTCATTCGGGCTAAAACCCCAGCGAAAAAGCCGAAGTATACAAGCCCCGATTAAAGCCAGGCAAATTTCAAATAGTCCCCAAGGGACTTCGTCCGGTTTGAAAACGAGCGATAAACAAAAACCATCGACGCACGAGGGAAAGCCACCATTGGCAGAACCCCCCTAAAGGGCCATTAAGCCCCACATGATCGGCCAGAGGCCCCAAGCAGAGCTAGGAGATCCCCTCTCTGCTACTGAAAACCTTTTTGGGTGACGCCCCTATAACCCATCGTTCAAAGCGCCTACATCAACGCACAAAAACGATGGGGCCACGCCGACACCCTAATTCATCACACGGGTCAAGGCCATAAACTCTTGAAGAAAAGGACTTCAAAGCAAGATCCATCTTTCATTTATAAAAAGGATTACAAAGAGGCAAAAGCAAGAAGAGAGGCCCCAAATCAGAATCCGGAGTCACTCCCGGAGGCTAGCAGCTCCTCCAGGCGCTCCGTCAAGTCAGCCACTTGCTGACGAAGGGACGCAATCTCCTCCCTCTGCCGGTCCATCAACCGGCGTGAGGCCTCCGCCTCCCTGACCGACACGTCCAGCTCTTCGGCGATCCTCGCAAGCTGCTGATTACTCGCAAAGGCCGACGCTAGGCCCTCTCCGTCAACAGTAACGGAGGTACGCCTCCCCTCCGAACGCGGCAGGCTGTCGAGCGAGGAACGCGACCCGACTGATGATCGCCCTGGAGGAGGCCATTTTTTGGAACTCAAACCGAGGGATGGCCGAAACCGATGCCCCTCGGTCGTATTTATACTCGTCAGGCAGGTATCCCTATCGGTCGCGCCGTAACCACCGACCCATAAGAACTTGCCACGCGTCGCCGTTTCAACATTTGCGAAATCCGAAGTGTCGCGCCCCATCCCGAGCGAGATCGGTAAGCGCGAGCAGGTTGTTCGGGAATTCCCCAAGCAAACATTTTCGATCTTCGGCCCCCGCAATAAATGCATTCGGCGCTTCCCCGAGCCTCTTAATGCTGGCCTCTTTTTCGGGAAACACGGAAGTCCGGCATTCGGCCAATAACCTGTCCCCTCGGGAAGAGTGGCGTCACCAATAAAAGCGTGACAATATACCGCTCGTTCCGCTCTGGCGCCCCTTATCAAGCGCCACGTGGACCTAACGCTATGGCCCTCAATGACAACTGAGTGCTCTCTTGAGCCCGGATCTCCGAACCTCGGCTGGGCCGAGTGACAAAATCTCCGAACCTTGGCAGGGCCAAGTCAAAAATCTTCGAACCTCGGCTGGGCCGAGTGACAAATCTCCGAACCTTGGCAGGGCCAAGTCAAATTCTCCGAACCGGCTGGGCCCAAAATCTCTGAACCTCGGCTGGGCCGAGTGACAAAATCTCCGAACCCTGGCAGGGAGTCAATTATCTCTGAACCTTGGCAGGGCCAAGTCAAATATCTCGAAACTCGGCTAGCCCGAGCGACAGGTTCCTGAACCATGATGGGAAGGGGTGCGAATTCCCTGAACTTCGGCCAAGCCGACCCACGATAAATCGGGCTCCGTCAAAAGCGAAGCACAAAAATACCAGGCTTCTGACCAGAGTAAGGAGCATGTTTCGCCGAATGATCTCTGAACCGCCACACACGAACCTCGATTAGTTCGGACGGCGTGAGATCCTCGTCTAGGACGAGCGGGACGCCTTTGTACCCCACAAACAACAATAACTACAAGTTCGGCACGAGGAAAGATAGAGATCAAGAAATAGAACATAACTCTCTTTATTGCCGATCAAGATCAGTTACAAATGCCTCACAGGCGTTACAAGTATTGAAATGCATAAAATAAAGGCAAATACAAAACTCGGGCAACTGCTCCAAGCAGACCTGACCAATCTCTGATGTTTCGGCGTCCGGATCGACAGATCAGGCAAACCACGAAACGGTCAGCCGCCTGGACGGTCGATAAAGCTGACCCTCCACGGCTTGAAGAGACTCGGAAGGCGGCACGGCCCATGGATGCTGATTCTGAGGATTCGGGCAAACCAGCCCACTCCCCTAGGAGGGGTGCTGGATCGCAGGCCGCTGCCCGACCGAGAGGCCCGGGGACCATCAGACCTCGGTTGCTCCCATATTCTCCGACCCGTGGCAAGGATTCCCCTCAGAGAAGGGATGGGAATCCAGGCCAGCGAAAGAGGGAGAGTCTGTGCGTGCTACGGGGGTGTCGATGCACTTCCTACCGTAAGCCCCCCGTAACGGCCACAAGGGCCACACCGGAAGAGTTATTGTGCGCTCTCCGTGTGATCTCCGCGCCCTCCTTGTGCGCTCTCCATGTGATCTCCGGGACTCATCCCCTAAGGGCGAGCCATTCTTCAGCAGCTCCCCAGTCGCCCCAGCTGTCCGGCGGCAAGGAGCCCATGAGAGGAAAAACCAGTCCTCCCACTCGTAGCAGAGAAGTGAGCATAATGGAAGCTCAATGGAAAAGACACCTTGGGGATAACCAAACATGACCCTTTTTTCCTTTTTATAGGCGAAAAAGAACCGGGAACAAGCTGTCAAAGCTGAGAGTCCCGAGTTTCAAGCACTTGGCCCATGCCTCCACGTGGCCCCTCAGGATGAACGTAGCCCCACTGCGCGCCAAGCCCACCGCCTTAGTTGTGACGTGTACGGAGATCCCTTCCTGATCCCGAATCACGGTCATTAAATGCAGAAAATCGTCCACTGACGCTTCGAAAACTGGCGGATTCAGAATATCGTCCTTCGAAAGTGATGTCCTCCAATGGTAAGCGATTGCGTGCGCGACGAAGTGATCCGCATGGAAAAGAGCACCTTCCGGAAAGCTCTGATGCAGCTTTATGCCCCCCACTACGCCGTATCATCCATTCTGATGAAATAAAAACCGAATCACCTACGGAACAGCAGGACAATTGATAGAACGGCAGAAAGTGCGAAGGGTCGGCCCTAGCCGAATTTTTGCCCGTCGGCCCAACCGACCTATCAGCCGACCTACTTTGTCTGTCGGCACCAGCCGACCTATTTTGCCCGTCGGCAGCCGACCTATTTCGTCTGTCAGCCGACCTATTTATCCATCGGCACGCCGACCTACTTTGTCTGTCGGCACCAGCCGACCTACTTTGTCTGTCGGCACCAGCCGACCTATTTTGCCGTCGGCCAGCCGACCTACTTTGCCCGTCGGCACCCGACCTATTTTGCCCGTCGGCCCCAGCCGACCTATTTTGCCCGTCGGCATCAGCCGACCTACTTTGTCTGTCGGCCCAGCCGACCTATTTTTGCCCGTCGGCCCCAGCCGACCTATTTTTCCCGTCGGCCTCAGCCGACCTACTTTGTCTGTCGGCACCAGCCGACCTATTTTGCCCGTCGGCCAAGCCGACCTGGTTTGCCCACCGACCTTAGCCGGTGCGTTTCCTTCAATCTCGAGATAATGATGACCTAAGAGCCTCAGGGAGCCATAGGTCGTTCACAATCGAGGCAGAAATGACAACAAGGTCACGCAAGGAAAACACTTAAGTGGAAACGGGAACTTCATTTATTAAGAAACGTCAGACTAATGTCTAAAGACGGAATACAAGAACGACTCCTAAGGACCGGGAGCCGCATCGGCTTTAGAAGGGCCCTCAGTTACATCTGCGAAAGTGTGACTAGACTCGCCCTTCTCCAATACTTTTGCCCCCTCAGCGGCAGCTTGCGACCGTCCCTCAGAAGCTGCAGCTTCGCTGGGACCAGGGGCGGCGCCAAGTTCGGCGTCAGAAACATCAACATATTCATCTTCATCTTCTTCTTCAGACTCGCCATCGTCGGGATCTTCAGCACTCAGGAAAGAAAGGTCCCATTCCGGGTGCCCACTGAGTATCCTCTGTTTGCACTCCTCCATCCCATGGCGGAACGCGTCTACACTGATAGCGTCTTGCCTCCCCTTAAGTATGGCGAGCTGCATGTTGGCCTCGGCGGCCTGTTTCTCAGCCTCTGCGACTTGGGCCTGCAGAATAATATTTTGCTCCTCGAACTCACCGGCCCGCATCTCGAATTCTGAGCTCTTGTTGCGGCTGGACACAAGCTCGCCTTGAAGAGCCCGAACCTCCAGTCCCAACTCCGCCGTCTGAGAAAGCCGAAATAGGTCGGCGTCACAAAAAACCAGTAGAAAAAAAGCTAAAAAAGGGGGGGAGAATGAGGTCGTACCTCCTCCTCTCGTCTGGCCAACCTCTTGGCCAACTCCTCAGCCTCACTCCTGGCTCTTGTCCTGTCAGCCCCGACCAGCTCGACCTCTCTTGTAGATTGTTGATCTTCGACTGCTTGGCTCTAATTACCTCCTAGGCTTGGGACAGCTCGTCATTCACTCGAGCTATCACCCCTTGTTGCCATTTAGCGCCCTCCTTCAAATGAGTGATCTTGCTATCGCGGCGCTTCAGTCGTCCTCCACCTCGCCAAGCATCCTGGCCAAACGATTCCTCTCGTCGGCAGCTTCCTTTCCCAGCCGACCCATACTCTCGCTATGTTCCCGCTGCATCGCCTTTACCTCCGCGGCATGCTTCGACTCGACTCTGGCCAGCTCCAAGCATGCATTGTCGTTCTTCGCCAAGAGTTCCTGCAACTCCTCCACCCGCACTTCTGCTTGGACACCTCGGCCAGAGCGACCTGGTGTGCCACCCTTGCCCCTTCAGGCTCCTATCAGTCATATCCATAAGCTTCTTGAATTTTTCAGACACTTTAGTCGTGATTGGAGCTCGCGTTATCACGCCTGGCCTGAATGCTGGCTCCTGTCGCCAGGCTCAAGCGCCAACATATCGCCCGGGAAAGCAAAACGCTCTGCGAGACAAAAAATGAATAAAAACCCACAATGGGGTCAATCGGGAAACATCTATCGCACAAGAAAAGTGACTCACCCGCGAGGCATAGGCCCGAGTCATCCTCATTAGGGTTGTGTTGTCAATGTCGGGAAGGAGATGGATGCTCTCGGCCATGCCTTGCTGCCCAAATGCAGCATCGACCAGCCCCAGATCGGCAAATTTGTCCGCCGAGGGATCCGCGCCCGGATACAGGGCGACCTGATCATGGCGGAAAACGCCTCCTCAATATCAGCATCCGAGCTACTGGGTTGACCATCCCGCCTGAGGGATGACTTGAGTAGCCCCCGTCTGGGAGGCCTTCAACCTCCCAGCCTCCTCTACCAAGGCCCTGGCTTGGGCTTCTTCAGATAATTCAGCTAGCCCAAGCGCCAGCCTCCCCAAAACCTTCCTCGAAGAAGCTCCCAATGCGGAGCTCCCGCTTTGCCGCGTCTCCTCCTTCGACGCCCCTTCCTCGGTTACCACCATCTGTGTCTCCGCCACCAGACCCTCCGAGGTCTCGGCCTGTTCTGCTACTTGCACCTCCCCTGCAGGCTCCCCCGAGGCCTCAGCCTGACCTGCCTCGCTGCTGCCGGACTCCCCTGCGGAGAGACCGAGGGAAGGCTCCCCCTGCATCTCCCCGGCTGCGGTTGCCACCTCTTCCTCTCCTGCCAGAGCCAACGGCGATCCCGCGCGGATAGTAGGCTCCTCGGCGATGACCGCCTCCGCCAAATCCGCCGCCGGTTCCTCTTTCAGGGAGGGCGCGGTCGGACGAACCAACGGGGCCTCGTCCGAGCTGTCCGAGATCTCTAACACAAGAGGGTCGGAGGCCATAACCTCTCTCCCCGGGCCCTCCTTCACCCCCAGCGCTTCTGCCGTGACTATCCTGGCGTCCGGCGGGCTTCTTGTGGAAGTATGAGCCCTTTTTTCTGGCCGGCCACTATCCGCGCCGCTACCTTCCCTCGGGTGTTTCCCTCTCTTCCTTTTGGAGAGGTTCGACAACGCCGACCTTGCGGCTGTTAGACCAGAACACACATGCTCAGGTCCAAGCACATTAATCGAGAAAAATACACTGCACGAAAGAGACTCACCTTGCGGGTCCAGGGGGCTGAGCCCGGCTGCGAAGAGGGCCCCCTCCGATAACAAGTCATTAGCCGAAAACACTTGTCCGTTACGAAGGACATCCAAATCCCTCTCCTCCTGCGCCGACAAAGCCGGATGCGTCTCCGCGTCCCTTGCAACATCCCCCCACCTCCGAGGAAGTCGGAGCCAACGTTCCCCTCCGCGATAACAAACCGACTCTTCCACCCCTTGATGGAGGAGGGCTTATCCGCAATGACGTTGAAGGATCTCCGGGGCCCGATGTAGGGCCACTCTGATTTCCTTCCGGGAATCAGGTGGTAGCAGGTGCGGAAAAGGGGAGAGTAGCGGCGATTTGAATCTGGTGGCACATCGAGATGAATCCGACGATATTCCGCCAGCTGTTTGGAGCCACCATTGACGGGCAGATGTTATAGTGGATCATGATTTCTTTCACCAAGGGGTGGAGAGGAAAATGAAGACCCGCCTTCAAACTATCTTCATAGATGAAGACCCCAGACTCTAAATCCCGGGTAACTCTATCTTCGGGTTCCGGCACCCGTAGGACGACGTCCAAGGGCAAGCCATACCGCTGGTGAATCCTCCCCAAATCTCCGGCAACAATTTCTGAGGCCACGTCGTCGGGGCTCATCGCCATTGAAAGTGGTACCAAACGAAAACGATAAGTGTCAAAGAAGATGAAAGGTCAGAACTCTTCTGAAAGCAAAACGAGAAGACGCCGAGAGCACGCGCACATATATATACAATGCGGTTGTCACTTCGCTTCTCCGCCAAGGAAGCCACCCTGAAGAGATGGGGCATCTCATCCTAGGCGTCCGGAAGCGCCTCGACAAACGCCCGATCGATCGGGTTTCGTAGCGTGGCGAAATCCCAACCGTCGCTCGTGAAGGAGCCTTAGCCCCGAAGGCGGGGTGGCCCTATCGCATTAATTAGGGCATCATTGCGCGAGCTGTCTAAACCAAGACGTCCCATCCAAGACGCGCCATTTGAACTTGTACTCCCTACGCCCGAACCTACGCTTCGAACTAGGGAGTGGAGGGCATGTGTTAAGGGGTAAAATCGTTATTGCATTAATATTCGTGCGAGGCGGTTAGGGCTAACCTCCTCCCTTCATCTCCTCCGGGCTTCCGTAGCTCGGCCCCTCCGGGCTCCTGTAGCTCGGCCCTTCCGGGCTCTCGTAGCTCGGCCCCTCCGGGCTTCCGTAGCTCGGCCCCTCCGGGCTTCCGTAGCTCGGCCCTTCCGGGCTTCCGTAGCTCAGCCCTTCCGGGCTCTCGTAGCTTGGCCCTTCCGGGCTTCCTTAGCTCGGCCCCTCCGGGCTTCCTTAGCTCGGCCCTTCCGGGCTTCCGTAGCTCGGCCCTTCCGGGCTTCCTTAACTCGGCCCCTCCGGGCTTCCGTAGCTCGGCCCTTCCGGGCTTCCTTAGCTCGGCTTCTTCGAGCGATCCACAACCTAACATCTACCTCCGCGGGACCTGACGCGGGAGAGCCCGGGCCTACCATAACGGCATCCTAAAAAAGAAATCATGTCGGGACGTGGCCTAAAGCCTATCATAACTGCCCCAGGCCTACTCAACCAGATCTCGAGACATCAAGGAGCTCTCCCAGCCGTCGATACCTGAACAAACGGGATATGGACTCTAACGGCCCCACAACGGCCTGATTCTCCATATCTTAACAACCTCCGAACCTTCCAGAAGACGCTCAAGACCCAGGTGACAGTCTATAAATACCATACTCATAGATTCCTTCAGGTACGCACTCTCTCTCTCCTTGGGCACAGGCATGCGCCCCTTACGCGCGCACCTCACTCCTCTCTCCAGCAGCTCGTCGGCGCTCCTACCCTTTGGAGTTTCCGATTGGCCGCCCCCGGAGAGGTCTCCCGGAGAGATTCACCTTCCCACTATCTGGTTGATCGCCGATTTTTTCTCCACTGATTTGAGCATCGGAGGGTCTCCCGCGGAGGACCAGCCCCCAGCGTCCCTCCGCGTGTGGACTTCTTTTGCAGGTCCGCCCCCTCTTTCTGGAGATCGACTGCGCCCGAGTCGGAGGACGAATTTCAGCGGCAACATTTTTTAATAAACTCACTGATAAAAATATGGTAAATATGCCCAAAGTGCCTAGGTTTGCATCTCTTCGATGAAGGTTAGCCTTTTGTAATGCTACTAGTTAGTCATGCCCAAAAAGAACAAAATCAAGATAATTTCAATTGCAATTTTTTCAATATTAAAGTTTGGCATCTTATGCCAAGTGGAAAGTTTTCTTTAGTAGCCCCTACTTTACATTAGCTAGTTGGAATTTGAATGTCATTTCTGAAGTAACTTGGAATTTGAATGTCACACAGCATAGGTGGACAGCATCAAGCCGCTATGTCAAAAAAGAAAAAAAAAGAAAAAAAAAAATTGGCATGGTTGTTCCCCCGTCATTTCATGGTTGAGCACCAAATTTTGGAGCTTCTCGAATTAAAAACAGAAACTAGTTGTCGTTAACCGATAAAGTCTCTTAACGAAATCTAGGTTCAAATCTTCTCTCCATCGTGTGGCTCAAGATTACCTGGAAACGTCTCTTACGCTGGCTAACCATAGAAGTTAGCTAGCTTGCCTTGGATCTTTCTTGCCATATAAATTATTGAACATGGCAGTGAGACAAATACGTAGCTGTTGCTTGAGCTCAAATAATTAGGTCCCCATCCGTGATTTGAGATCCAAAGTCTATGCTCCAGCGAAATTTGCGGCATCTTGTCCTTCTATTATATTAATAAATGATGAGTTGGATATTATATTTTGCCTCAACTCAACTCAACTCATCTAAGCCTTTTTTTCAACTACATGAGTCGGTCGGCTACATGTATATGCTTTTTCCACTCTGCTCTATACAGGACCAAGTCGATATTTAAATTATAAATAGTTATATCTTTTTTAATTATTTTTGTCAATATTAGTTTAGATCTACTTCTATCTTTATCTTACCATAAATTATTAATAAAATTACTCTCTCTAACCGGAGCATCTAAAGATCTACGTATATGTCCAAACCACCGTAATCAATTTTCTCTCATTTTATCTGTAATTAAAACTACTTCTATCATTTTCTTATATTTTTATTTTTAATTTTATCATATTATATTTTTGCCTATTATTGAAAATTCATCTGAAAAATATTATTCACCAAAAGCAAATCTTATTCTCTAATAACTATGTAAATTGACAATATAATAATCTTTTGGCGCAATGGGTCTTGTGGAAGTGATGAAGATTGAAGAGTAGTAAGTTGGGGGATCCAATTGTAACAATTAAATAAGACGAAGCTTCGTGTCTGGTCTGTTGTGGCTGATGTCGAGTCTCACGTTCAAATTGTAGATTGAGACTCAATCATAGGTTGAATTAAGGTCCATCAAACTTATTATACTAAGAGTAGGTTTTCTATCAACTATCTGACTAACGCCGTTGAAGCACTGCGGATGAGCTACGTTACTATGGAGCTGATGGAGGAGCTATGGTGGGAAAAATTGCGTTTCCTTCTTTTCTTTTTTCTTTTTTCTTTTTTAACCCCTCATTTTGGTTGGGGAAAAAATAGGAGAGAACATTTTGCTTTCCTTATTTTTCAACATTTGGTAATGGCAGGCAAAAGACCGGCTTTGGGCCAGTACGAATCTAGTCTGAAAAATTTTAGGATCTGAACCCAAGTTTGTAGTCTAAAGGGTAAGGCTGGATTGTTTAGGTCTCTTCGAAGGAAAGGTCTTTATGCACCATGCATAGTACAAATCATGGGCATCGTGCATGTGCTGCTGCACATGATTAAGGATAATTTTGTTCTTTCATGATGCGAAATAGGGATAGCAATTTTCTCCATTTCTTCGTTTACTCGATCGGTACCATTTCTATCATATCGAAAAATCTCCGATTTAAACAGCTTAATGGGTAACGAAAATTTTTTGTTAACGGCTAAACAGATAAACGGCCCGGGACAGTATTCTTGTCCCATCCTCGTTTATCCATTTCCATCCCCGTTAGCTTTACATAATATGTTTAAATTATATATATATATATTAAAAATTAAAAATAAATAAAATATATATACGTTTGAAATGCAATTAGAATTTCATAGATCATTTTCTATTTGTTACTGTGTTAAAGCTAATGTGTTAGATGTATCAATATCAACGATTGATTATTGGCGATTGATCTATCTTATCCTAAAAAAATTATTTTTTTAATTTTTAATAAATTATAAATTTAATAAAAAATTATTTTATTTAAACGGACAAACAGGTATCCATTTGACCGGGTATCCCCATCCCCGTCTTATTAACTATAATGGCTTGACGGGACGGAGAATGGGGATACTTTTCTAATGGAGACGAAGACCGATATAGACCGTCCCATGTCATTTTCGGGCCGTTGTCATCCCTAATACGGAATCAATTAAGGTACAATGCGTGTATTTCTGCATCATACACTGTGCAAAAAAAAACTTTTTTCTGTTTAAATTTCAGGTTGCTTTTTTTATTCTTGGCCCAGCCTAAGCCTGACTCACTTAGGAAAAGTCTTTGTACACAGTCTTCGGTGCAGCAAGTCCTACGTGGGCTGCACCGCCTCTCCTTTTGGTCCATGTGGATCCTGTGTGGACTGACGATGCGCAACGGGATGGCTCTGATATGATGTTACGTTCCGATCGTGACGGCCATTAAAAGTGCTTTGCCTTTATTTTAAAAATAATGTGCAGACAAAATGCACTTTCCCTCCAGCTACTTCTACCGCCATTTTTTCTTGGATTATATCTGTGCAAGAAAAACTCTTTCCAATTCTAAAACATTCTTCTCCCTCGCTCTGGCTTTCGGATGTAAGGAATCAGTCTAAGGTTTAAGCAAGATCCTGAGCCCTCGCTCTGAGAGTTCGGTGTCAGGTTTTCCTCTTGTTTTAATTTTCGGTCGAAAGAAAATATTTCAGTTTCGAGGCTGGAATACGTAGCTACTGAAGACTTCTTCATAATCTTCTGGAAAATGTCATCAAGAAGTAAAAAGTCTTGTTCCCACTTCTTTTTAAAGTTCCTTTATTACACCAACTATTTTTGTCGTTAGAGGAAGTTAATGCATTAGGAAACCATTTAATGCGCATGTAACATCCTTAGACCAAAACAGTTATGACACTCTGGGTGCCATAACTATTTGGTGTTTAGTGTTTTTCTTCACGAATATCAATATCTTGAGTTTAGTGTTTTGTAGCACGAATGTCATACTCTTTTAACTAGAATGTTATACCTTATGAACTGGGGTATCGTCAGAGTATTTCGGCCTATATTCCCCGTTATTTCCTGTCCATATAGCTCTAGTGTCGTCATTTGACAACTCGAGTGTCCTACAATTTTCTGCATTCAGTTTCAGCTAGGGTGTCCCAATATGAAAGCCAGTGACGATTGGGGTTTGGCTTAACGGTTACATTCGAGGTGTCGTTATATAAGAACTGGGGTGTCGAAGGTTTGTAACTGCAGTGTCATAATGTTTCCTTGGGTGTCGTAAGGCTGGGGTGTCATCATTTGACAACTCGGGTGTCGTAAGTTATTTTCTGGAGTGTCTTCATATTACAACTATGAGAACTGGGGTGTCGTAACAGCCTTTATGGGGTATCGTAAGTTGTTTTCTAGGGTGTCGTAGGTTGTTTCCTCAGGTGTCGTAGTTTTAATCAGAAGTATCATTTATTGCTTTCGGAGGTATCGTAGCATTTCAATCATCATAAAAGCTACGACACCCAGATTTACTATTAAGACACCATAGTTACAAGCCTACGACACCCGTACTTCAAACGATTGCTGGAGAAAAGCCTGTGACATCGCAGGAGACAATCGGCCAAAAATTAGTGATGACACCCTAGGAAAAAAGTTAGGAGTATTGTGACACCCAAGTTAAAGAAATAAGATACCTCAGTTAAAGGAATACAACACCCCAGTTATGCTCGCCGAAAATCCTTAGCGACACCGCAGTTCAAACATCACGACACCCTAGCGACAATGCTACGACACCCATGCTTATAACGGATGTTGGAGAAAAGCCCCGCGGCACCCAAGGAGGAATTCGGCAAAAAATACTTTGCGACACTGCAGTTGAAACGTTACGATACCCTAGCGGCAATGCTTCGACACCCGTGCTTATAACCTTCGCGATCGAAAAGGCCTACAGTGTCGTAATGTTTCCTTGGGTATCGTCAGATTATTTTAGAGGTGTTGTAAGTTCTATAGCTAACATTTGGAGCTAGGGTATCGTCATTTGACAGCTCGGGTATCGTAAGTTATTTTTTGGTGTGTCGTCATTTACAGCTATGAGAACTGGGGTTTCGTAGGTTGTTTTCTGTGGTGTCGTAAGATGTTTTCTAGGGTATCATAGGTTGTTTTCTCAGGTATCGTAATTCTCAGTGATGTCTTTAACATTTGTTGCTTTTTAGGGTGTCGTAGGTTAGTTCCTACCTGAATAGTTTCAGCTAAGATACCCATGCTTATAATGGACGCTGGAGAGAAGGCCCGACACCCCAAGAGGAATTTGCTAGAAAATCTTTGCGACACCCAAGTCCAAACGTTACGAACCCTAGCGACAATGCTACGACACCCATGCTTATAACCTTCATGATCTTCGTTTGTTGCTTTCCGGGATGTTGTAGGTTATTTTCTGGGGTGTCTTGAACTGCTAAAGGGTGTCGTTATATTTTATATGGGGTGTCGTAAGTTTTTTTATGGGTGTCGTAGGTTAGTTCCTGCCTGAACAGTTTCAGCTAAGACACCCGTGCTTATAACGGACGCTGGAGAGAAGGCCCACGACACCCCAAGAGGAATTCACTCGAAAATCTTCGCGACACCCAAGTTCAAACGTTACGACACCCTAGCAACAACGCTACGACACTCATGCTTATAACCTTCGTGATCTTCGTTTGTTGCTTTCCATGTGTCGTAGGTTATTTTCTGGGTGTCTTTAACTGCTAAATGGTGTCGTTATTTTTTATATGGGGTGTTGTGAACCCCCCCGCCATTGTTGACGGAGGAAGGGAGGCGCCGCCCCTTCCTCCGCCATTGTTGACGGCTGGGCGGAGGGGGCACCGCAACTAGTCAAGAAAGGGGGCGCCGACGCGCCCCCTTCACACGGACACAGGGGAGGGGATAACCCTCCCTCGCCATGATTTAAGGAGGGGGGGAGCACCCCCCCTCCTCCATTCTCCTCCCCCACTCCCGGCCAAGGTAAGAGAGAGAGACAGAGAGAGAGAATGAGAGAAGGAGAAAGGCAGAACCAAGCGGGTTCATGGCTTGGTTTGGCCCCGGAGTGGCCGTCGCCTCGCCGGGCTTGGCGGCGGCCAGTGGACCTCACCGGTAGCAGGCGACCGTCCGTGAGGGTCCGGCCGGCCGTGCCATCGGCACGGTTCCAAGCCGCGGACGGGTGACAGGGAAAAAGAGAGAGAAATAGAGAGAGAGAGGGGGGGGAAGAGCTCGATCGCGGTGGCGGCCGCTCTGGCCCGGTCATCGCAGCCGGGCCTCCCCGGAGAGTGGCTGACGGCAGCCTGGCCGTCGGCACAAAATCCCCCCTGTTTCGGGTGAAACAGGGGAGGCGGGGGAGAAAAAAGGGTCGCGAGCCGGGCCGTTTGGGATTTGAGCCCTATTGGGCCGGCTCGCGAGCCATCTTTGGGCCACGATTTGGACCCCATATTGGGTCAAAAATAAAAAAATAAAAATATACTCCGGATCAGTGTTGATTCTAGTTTTTGGGGGTATTTTTATTTTTCCATTTGGGCTTATATATTGGGAGATATTCAAGCCCCAAGTTGGCCCCGGGATTAAACTGGGTAGAGTTAAAAGCTATTTTGATATGCTAATTTTGGGACTAAAAATTGGAAAATTGATGCTGTAGGTACCTAGGTGCTTAAATAGCTAAATTATATTTTTGGATTAGTGCCAGGAGGTAAGTAAGTCATTTATTATAATTTTCATAAATTATTAAAATATAAAAATTATGTATTTAATACTATATTAATATATATTGCATTATTTGAAAGATAAGAAAATAGGATTGGTACTCTTATTTGCAAATGAGCATTTACTATGATTAGTTTATTATTTATCAATTTTAAATAATTGGGTGTCTATATGGACAACTGATCAATTAGCATGACCTTTGAAATTGTTAAAGGTTTTATAAATGTACATGTTTATTTGACATGTTTAAATCACTGTAATTATGAAAAGTATATGGATCGCATTTTTGTAACGATATATGCTATTTGGCAAATGTAACATGAAAATAATACTTTGTGTATATGATAATATGTCCCACCATGGTTCGTTATGATATGATATAATGTGATATGTTGCATGACTCACTTGGCACCGAGACCCAACTCCATAGGGGTATTGGAGAACACACACCCAGGAGGTGTGCTGTGACAGGATATGGTAATATTATGCCATATGGCACCGGGACCCATCTCTATAGGGGGGTATATGGAGAACACACTCTTGGGGTGTGTTGTAGCCGGATATGGTAGGATGTGAGTTTATGACACTAGTTCCAGGACCCTGACTCCTAGGATTTTATGCAGATACACAGAGGGGGGTGTTACACCCGAGGGGGTGTGTTCTGTGTACATAGTGTGTGGTCATGGGACATTGGTATAAAAATGCATTTTTACATGCTATTTACAGTGGTACAGTGGTTTTATCCTGAAATCGTATATTCTTGAAATGCTATATATAGCAATTGCTTCCAAAATTATTTTGAGCATATGATGCATGTTTTGATAACATGGTAAAATGTATTTGAAATATGAAAGCTTGGCAGATGTTTATTATGGAAAATTTGAGTGGATAAAAGCATGAAGTAATTATATTATAATATAGTTGGCTTACTTATTGAGTGTGAGCTCATTTAAATCTCACAATGTTTTTCGGAGCCACAGAACTGAAGATGGGAATATGGGGTAGTTGGAGCAGCTATCAGAGTGACTTAAATCCAATACTTCTTGTAACCCCATTGAATTATGTATTTTGGACATGTAGCCTAAAACATATGAATATGGTTTGTATTAAGAACCATTTAAATTGGATGATATAGTTATTACCCCTCCTTGTATTAAATGTTATATTTCGGATGCCTTGCATTCCAGGCATGCGGCGGGTTGCCACCCCTAGATCCAATATAGGGTCTGGGGCGTGACAGGTGTCGTAAGTTATTTCATGGGGTGTCGTAGGTTAGTTCCTGCCTGAACAGTTTCAGCTACGATGTCATAATATGTGAACCTTGGTGTCGTTAGCCCTGCCTGAATAGTTTCAGCTAAGACAGCCATGCTTATAACAGATGCTGGAGAAAAGCCACGCGACACCCAAGGATGAATTCAGCGAAAAATCCTTCGCAACACCGCAGTTGAAACTTTACGATACCCTAGCGGCAACACTACAACACCCATGCTTATAACGGACGCAGGAGAGAGGGCCTGCGACACCCCAGGAGGAATTCGTCCGATAATCGTTCGTGACACCCTAGTTGAAACGTTATGACACCCTATCGACAAAGCTACGACATCCGTGCTTATGATAGATTCTGGAGAAAGGCCCGCGACACCCCAGGAGGAATTTGCCCATTAGTCTTTTGTTGCTTTCTCATGTCTCGTCAGTTCGTGGCTTAATGGTTACATCCAGGGTATAAAAATTGGGGTGTTGAAGGTTTGTTATTACAGTGCCGTAATGTTTTCCTTGGGTGTCGTAAGGCTGGGGTGTCATCAGATTATTTTTGAGGTGTTATAAGTTCTATAGCTAACATTTGGAGCTAGGGTGTCGTCTTTGGATGGCTCGGGTGTCGTAAGTTACTTTCTGGGGTGTTGTCATGTTACAGCGGTTTCATTTTAAGTGTCGTAATATGAGAACTGGGATGTCGCAACAGTCTTTCTGGGGTGTCGTAAGTTATTTTCTAGGGTGTTGTAGGTTATTTTATGGGGTGTCGTAGGTTGTTCCATGGGGTATCATTCGCGACACCCCAGTTGAAACATTATGACACCCTTGGTATAAACTATGACACCACAGCGATATATTTGAACTAGACGGAAATTTTGACGTTACCCTAGTTGTAATTCGACGACACCCTAGTAAGTGAGCTATGCCATCTTTTCTAGAAAAGTTGCATTACATGGCTGGTTTCTATGGGTTTGCATATCAGTGATATGATCGCCACTCCTGGTGTCCTTTCATCTTCCTCTGAGGTCGGCATAAAAAAATTTCTGAACCCTAGAGGTCCTTCATTTGTTGCTCGAGAAGCCACTGGTGTCCTAAATTTCTTCCACAGTTCTTTCTTCCATCTACTTCATTCATGGAGATGAGTGGTTTCGTTTGTGGACGAAGACCGCGAACAAAGAAGAACCGGAAGGAGAAAATGACGGAACAAAGCAAAGACATCATTCTTTATTAGAATGAGGATGCGACTCCTTCAGATATGTTTATCCCTTTGTTAAGATATTATGACATCCTCTCTTAAAATGTCATGACACCCTAGTTCATACATAATGACACCCAGCTGATAAGTATTTTATCCTGTCTATTTCAGATGACATGAAAATTATTCCAGTCACCCCAGTGAAGGCTTCCCAGTTGTTTAAGAATAGTTGCAGGCCGGCCGTATACGTTCAGAAGGTTTGGAAGATGGGTTTACTACACAGCATACAAAACTTATACGAAGGACCCCATTTTTGCCTTCGTCGACATGCAGATGTTCACAGTCGATGGGCGACTGCTAGCAGACATCATAAGATGTCACAATGGAGGCGACTTGTTCATTTTCTATGGTAAGCCAATTTTATTCAGTGCCGATGAAGTCACACTTATTCTGGCCTTCCAGCTCATGGAAAGAAGATCAACACGTCCAGCCAGTTGTTCAACAGAAGGTTGTTCAGACGATTTGGCCAGGGTTTAGATCTTCGTCAAAAAGGGTTGGAGAAGTTAATATTTCGACTCCAATCATCGAAGATACAGGAGGACATCGAGGACACCGTCAGACTTTCGATCGCCTACATGTTTGCCATGTTTTTGTCTACAAAGTCTAATCAGACATGTCCACGGTATCTTATCCAGCACTTGGATGACTTAAGTCAACTGGAGAAGATCGACTGGGCTTCGGCATTCAAGGAGTTGATTGTTCTGGCTCTCTCAGAAGTCGTTGCTTGCTTGCGTTCCGAGGAGCCGGTCCACTCAAAGAGAGCTACAAGGTTAGGAGGCAGCCTACCCTATTCGGATGCTCGGCAGCGCTGGTGGTAAGGATTATTGAGATGCAAAAAGAGTGTCCTTAGTATAATTTTTTTGTTAATATTACATTTTTTTATATCCCAAAATTATCATGTTCAGGTGTGGTTCCTCGAGCATGCATTAATGCGAGCACCAGCATATCCCGATAAATTGCCCCGGCTGTTGAAGTGGTATGACAACCAAATGAAGATCCAGTCTATTCGGGTTGCCAACATGCAACCTCACGACTTGGTAAGTTAATACATTACTCCATTGCTCTGACCATATTTTTTCACTTAATGTGTTAATATTTTCACTTAATATTAATTTGTTTATCATCTTGCTTTGCAGATGGAGGGAGCTACTGTACCACTATCACAAGAGCACTGGCTTCTCACTCAACAGACAGTAGCATCGTCTGAACCAACAATAGCTGTGCAAGCTGTGCCAAGTTAAGGATTGAATTGGCATGCGTTAAGGATCAACTCGACGATGTCAGGCACAGGCTGGCCATTGCTGAGAGCCTCCTCAGTTCACTGCTCAGAAAGGAAAGCAATGCAAGAAATGAGGAGGACAAGGGAGACAGAAAGACAGAGGAGGGGTATTCCCTGGAGTGTCTTCGCGAGCCTGGGAATGGAAAAGGGAGGAGGATCATTCCTCCGAGTGTCCAACTGAGCTGGGGAATGCAAAAACAAAGGAGAAGAGATTGGAGGGGGATTCCTTGGATTATCAAATAAAGCATGGGAATGAAATAAAGAGGAGGAGAAGAGGGGGAGGGGCATTTTACGGAGGGCCAAGAGGAGTCCAAATCTGATAATAAACTTGGCACCCCTGCGCCAAAGGATGATGATGGGATATATAAATCGTTGGAATGCCTTCGCTTGTTAAGAGGGTTAAAAAAGAGCCGAGGAAGCGTAAGGCATCCAAGGTCAGAGGAGATTTTATGAGACAACCCATCCTAGAAAGTCGTCGAAGATAGTAGGCACATCAAAGGCCAATATAATAATCGAAGATGACCAAGTTATTATAAATTTTTTTTTGAGCGAACGAATAACCAACGAGATCGTGTACACCAATAAGTTAGGTGGCGCTATAACAAGGAAAAGTCTTCAAGATTTATTAACAATGATATGATAATGGATGATGTAAGTATCTCAAGAAACCTTTTCTCGTTGTTGATTTTAGAATATTATTAATCGGTTTACATTACATTGGCAGATAATTGATGCCGGCCAGGAGTTTTTGATGAGCATCTGGACCGATACCATAAGTATATCTTTGCATCAGTTTTTGTAGCTGCTATTTGTCTGACTTCTCCATTAAGTCTTATGAACTCACTGCAGCATCAGGGGCTTCGATATTTGACAATGTATCCGATGAAGAAAGACCAATTCTGGTTTCTTTTCACCATAATCAACTTAGATAATTTGCACTGGCATCTGGTTGCTGTTGACATGGAAAGAAAGGTGTTCATATACCTGAATTCATTAAAATGCAATGCTAGGTACAAGGCTAATGCAAAGAAATGACATACATTCTTGGCCACATATTCCATATATACTGCGACAAGGAAGAGATGACGACTTAACCGATGGAAGAGATTTCGGATTGCCCAAGCCAACCGGCTGGATCGCTGGATTGCGGCCTATACTGTCTGAGATACATGGAATGCCTTGCTCGATGGGACAATCCTGATATGAAGATGGATTTCACAGAAGAGGAAATAAGATATTACCGGAGATAATTAGCTGCGACGATATTGAGAGAAGGCCTCAACCAAAAGATCATCGACTTTGTGACAAACTGTTCTTAATTTTTTCATTCTTCTTTGATTAAAAATTTAATGTAATTTATTCATATTGACACTATTTCAGATTTAATGCAATTGCAAAAAATTATATTGAAACAGTGGTGTCTCAATTTATTCATATTTATGCCTTTTCTACTTCCCAGTTTCTTAAGTTTTCATATATGATGTCGTAAAATAAAACTAGAGTGTCATAAATTGAGAACAGGGGTGTCGTTACACAGAGCTGGGTGTCATTGATTTAAAGCTATGGTGTCCTTACATGAGAACATGGGTGTCGTAGGATTTGGCCTTCCGGGTGTTGTCGTGCTAAAGCTAGGGTGTTGTTACGTGAGAGCTGGGGTGTCATCGACTTAAAGCTATGTGTCCTTACGTGAGAACAAGGGTATCGTAGGATTTGGCCTTTCGGGTGTCATCGTGCTAAAGCTAGGGTGTCGTTACACGAGAGCTGGGATGTCGTAGTATGTTAAATTGCGGATGTCGTCCCTCCCCCGCCTTAACGGTCCCCGCATAAATGTCGTCGCTTTAAAGCTAGGGTGTTGTTACGCGAGAGCTGGGATGTCGTAGTATTCTAAATCGGGGATGTCGTCGCTCCCACCTTAACAGTCCCTGTACGGGTGTCGTCGCTTTAAAGCTAGGGTGTCGTTACGCGAGAGCTGGGATGTCGTATATGCTAAATCGCGGATGTCGTCCCTCCCCCGCCTTAACGGTCCACGCACGGATGTCATCGCTTTAAAGCTAGGGTGTCGTTATGCGAGAGCTGGGATGTCGTAGTATCCTAAATCGGGGATGTCATCGCTCCTCGCCTTATAACAGTCTCCGCACGGGTGTCATCGCTTTAAAGCTAGAGTATTGTTACGCAAGAGCTGGGATGTCGTAGTATCCTAAATCGGGGATATCGTCGCTCCCCGCCTTAACAGTCCACGCACGGGTGTCATTGCTTTAAAGCTAGGGTGTCGTTACGCGAGAGCTGGGATGTTGTAGTATCCTAAATCGGGGATGTCGCTCCCCGCCTTAACAGTCCCCGCACGGTGTCGTCGCTTTAAAGCTAGGGTGTCGTTACGCGAGAGCTGAAATGTCGTAGTATCCTAAATTGGGGATGTCGTCGCTCCCCGCCTTAACAGTCCCCGCGGGTGTCGTCGCTTTAAAGCTAGGGTATCGTTACGCGAGAGCTAGGATGTCGTAGTATCCTAAATCAGGAATGTCGTCGCTCCTTGCCTTAACAGTCCTCGCATGGGTGTCGTCGCTTTAAAGTAGGGTGTCATTACACGAGAGCTGGGATATCGTAGTATCCTAAATCAGGGATGTCGTCGCTCCCCGCCTTATAACAGTCTCTGCACGGGTGTCGTCGCTTTAAAGCTAGAGTGTCGTTACGCGAGAGCTGGGAAAGCAAGAGTCTCTTCTTGGCTGACGAGATGAGCACTTCATTTGGTTAAAAAAGACATCCTAGTTACAAAGCAACGACATCAATGCTTAAAAGAAACTTTGTCGATGAGACTAAGATACCCTAGTTACAAAGCACTTCATTTGCTACTAAGACACCCTAGTTACAAGTTACGACACCCATGTTTTATATATGCTCCTGTGTTAGTTGACTGAATACATAAGCATCAAACTCGTCCATCAAAGTTTCGGAAGGTGGTACAATTCTTTCCATGTCCTCTCCGGTGTTAATTGACTGCATACAAGTCTGCCTGTTGCTTGAAGCAGCTCTTATTTCATTTTGCATTGGTGGAGCATCAACGGAAGCCTTGACCATATTTTTTCTTGATCTTTTTGACTTCTTCTCGACTCCACTCTTTAATCTGTTCTCTCTTGGGCGACCTTTCGTCCTAATTTGCTCAGGATCTTGAATTACAAGCTATGTACTTGCCTTAGCTGCGCAGTTAGCATCCACAATAATTTTGAATATTGGTGTTAGACCATCCATCACTAAATTAAATGCATCTTCAGACATGGAGGCTATCTCTGCGAGCTTCATCATCCGATGACTCAGCAAACTATATCTACAATCAATAACATAATGTTATCGAAAACATATATTAAGACATTTCAAATAAAAAATTATCATTGCGTACCGTGATTTTCATATGCTTTTATCACAACCTTCAGTATTGCAGTCAAAATCATCGAATTGGTATTTTATGTCCTTGCACCATCTCTTCAAGAAGTATTTATCTGGTAAACGAAATACGTCGCTTTGATGAAGAACCAACAAGGCATGCCTACACAGGTAACCCTTGAACTGAAAGGATCGACACTGGCATTGGACATCCTCAATATTTCTATCGTATGACACGATATAATCTTTTATCATCTCCTTGCGATTCCATCGACTTCAATCCTTTCATATGACTTTACAGAATATACACAACAGTTATCAGCTTCCTTGATCAATTTAGTATTTGATGCAGCCATTTCAAGGATCTCATTCTGAAATTTTTTGAAAATGCGCCTTGTATACCTTCCTGCAGCTTGTCTCTCAAAAGGTGATGATGTCTTTAGGAAAGCAATCGTTTGCAATGTCCTATTATCTTCCTCATTTTTGGCCTCGTACCTTTTTTCCAAGGCATCTTCGTACTTACCTATGAACTCCGTTAGTGTAGTCTTCGAATTTATAAACCCATCGAAGAAGTGATTGATGCCCTCGCTCCTTTGTGAAGATGACATCCTGTACATAATTTTGTCAAAAAAAGAAGCGTTGAACACGAACATGAACCAAAGACAATGACATACAAACCTGCGAAGAATGTATCCTTTAGGTAAACTGGGACCCATTTATCCCGACATTCGTAAAGGACATTGAACCAATCTATAGCCTTGCATTCTTTATATTTCTCCATAACATGTGCCCACCTTTTCTCGAATGATTGTATGGTCAATGAATCATATATCGCCTCATCGAAATCAACCATAAATTTGGGATTTGCTATGCAAATATGGCTAATCTTTTTAGGTATCTTCTTCAATATATGCCAAAGACAAAATCGATGTCATGTTAGGAAAAACCTCCCTAACAGCAGCCTCAATTGCCTTATTGGTCAGTTATTATGGCAATAGGTGCTTGACCACCATTTGCATCCAGCCATGACTGAAAAACCCATTTATATGTCTCAGTACTCTCATCAGACAACAATGCACAACCAAGCAAGGTGGACTGTCCATGATGGTTGACCCTGACGAATGGACAAAAAGGTATTTGATATCTATTTGTCAAGTAGGTTGAGTCAAAGCTTAGAACATCACCGAAGTATGTGCGTGCCAATCTTGACCTTGGATGAATCCAGAAGATAGATCTGAGATGACCATTATCATTGAGGTCTAAGATATAAAAGAAATTGGGATTTTTGAGTTGCATTTCGGTGTAATGGATTACCATCGACTGAGCATCTCCTTCTTTCAGCTTAGACTGATGTTTGCGACAAATGAAATTATGAGCATCCTTCTCTGTGAAATCCAATTATCTTCTGCCCCCTTTTCTCCTTGCTATGGCAGAGTATATCTGAGTTGTCGGCACATTCATGGCATGTAAATTGCTGATCTCTGCCTTCTCTGGTGTGCTGATCCTCCTATGCGACCGTAGACAACCAGTTGATGTTATGGACGTCCGATGGTTATGTTCTAGAGAAACCTCAACTAATATCCACTTACTACTTGTAGCATTCAGTCTTGCTTTTATGGATGCCATACAATCAACTTTCCCAGTATCCCTATGATTCATACTCTTCTTTGTTTTTCTAGATTTTCTTGCCTCCAACACGCCAGGTGCTTGAAGCAAAGTTGTTTGTTGTTGTTGGCCCTGCTACACACTGTTGTGATTCCAAAACTAACTCTTTTTGTGTATCCATTGTAGAAAGTATATACATCATCTGCTGAATTGAATTCCATTCCAGTTTGAGGAACTACAGTATCATCCCCTGCATTTGGAGCAATGGGTGAAGGTGCACGACCGGGAGTGTGCTTGATTTCTTTCTGATCTATAATTTTAGCATCGTCTATGGAAATATAGGCACACAGTCATGAACAATGATATCCATATATTTAGCTGTTAATATATCCTGACAAAGCATTAGGACACGAAGGTTAAAAAAATACGATACCTCAGTTGAAGAAGTACGACAACACAATTATGATTAAACCTCAGATACCAGAAATACATGCCATCTATGATCTGAATAATGGCTCCCTGTTCGTCTTTCTAGTTAAAAACTACGACACCCATTAACAGTTAAAGACATAAACTTACAACAGCCGAATTCAGAAGTCATGACACCCCAGTTTACAAAAAACGACACCGAAGCTGTAAAATGACGACACCCATTCATAAGACATTGAGGCAGGGCCTAACGACACCAAGGTTCACATATTATGACACCGTAGCTGAAACTGTTCAGGCAAGAACTAACGACACCCCATGAAATAACTTACGACACCCCATATAAAAAATAACGACACCCTTTAGCAGTTAAAGAAAACCCAGAAAACAACCTACGACACCCTGGAAAGCAATAAACGAAGATCGTGAAGGTTATAAGTATGGGTGTCGTAGCGTTGTCGCTATGGTGTCATAACGTTTCAACTTGGGTGTCACGAAGATTTTCGGATGAATTTCTCTTGGGGTGTCGCAGGCCTTCTCTCCAGCGTCCGTTATAAGCATGGGTGTCTTAGCTAAAACTGTTTAGGCAGGAACTAACGACATCCTATGAAAAAACTTACGACGCCCCATGTAAAAGACACCTCAGAAAATAACCTACGACACCCCGAAAAGCAACAAACGTTAAAATCGCGAAGGTTATAAGCATGGGTGTCGTAGCATTGTCGCTAGGGTGTCGTAACATTTCAACTTAGGTATCGCGAAGATTTTCGGAAGAATTCATCTTGGGATGTCGCGGGCCTTCTCTCCAGTGTCCGTTATAAGCACAGGTGCCTTAGTTGAAACTGTTCAGGCAGGAACTAACAACACCCGATGAAAAAACTTACGACACCCCATGTAAAATATAATGACACCCTTTAGCAGTTAAAGACACCCCAGAAAACAACCTACGACACCCCGGAAAGCAACGTTAAAGACATCACTGAGAATTATGACACCCGAGAAAACAACCTACAACACCCTAGAAAACATCTTACGACACCACAAAAAATAACCTACGACACCCCAGTTCTCATAGCTATAAACATAACGATACAACAGAAAATAACTTACGACACCCGAGCTGTCAAATGACGACACCCTAGCTCCAAATGTTAGCTATAGAACTTACAACACCTCTGAAATAATTTGATGACACCCAAGGAAACATCACGACACTGCAGGCCTTTTCAATCGCGAAGGTTATAAGCACTGCTAGGGTGTCGTAACGTTTCAACTGCGGTATCGCGAAGTATTTTCCACCGAATTCCTCCTTGGGTGTCACGGGGCTTTTCTCCAGCGTCCATTATAAGCATGGCTGTCGTAGCGTTATCGCTAGGGTGTCGTGATGTTTAAACTGCGGTGTCGCGAAGGATTTTCGGCCAAGCATAACTGGGGTGTCGTATTCCTTTAACTGAGGTGTCTTATTTCTTTAACTTGGGTATCGCAATACTCCCAACTTTTTTCCTAGGGTGTCATCCCTGATTTTTGACCGATTGTCTCCTGCGATGTCGCGAGACTTTTCTCCAGCATTCGTTTGAAGCACGGGTGTCGTAGGCTTGTAACTATGGTGTCTTAATAGTAAATCTGGGGTATCGTAGCTTTTATGACGATTGAAACGCTACAACACCCCCAAAAGCAACAAATGACACTCCTAATTAAAACTACGACACCTGAGGAAACAACCTACGATACCCTAGAAAACAACTTACAACACCCCAGAAAGGCTGTTATGACACCCTAGTTCTCATAGCTGTAACATGATGACACCCCAAAAAATAACTTACGACACTCGAGTTGTCAAATGATGACACCCCAGCCTTACGACACCTAAGAAAACATTACGACACTGCAGTTACAAACCTTCGACACCCCAGTTCTTATATAACAACACCCCGGATGTAACCGTTAAGCCACGCCCCAACAGTCACCGGCTCTCATATTGGGACACCCTAGCTGAAACTGAATGCAAAAAATCGTAGGACACCCGAGTTGTCAAATGACGACACTAAAGCTATATGGACGGAAAATAACGGGGAATATAGGCCGAAACACTCTGACGACACCCCAGTTCATAAGGTATAACATCCTATTTAGAAGAGTATGACATTCATGCTACAAAACACTAAACTCAAGGTATTGACATTCGTGCAGAAAAACACTAAACACCAAACAGTTATAACTCACAGAGTGTCATAACTATTTTGGTCTAAGGATGTTACCTACGCATTAAACGGTTTCTTAATGCATTAACTTCGACAAAAACAGTTGGTGTAATAAAGGAACTTTAAAAGAAGTGGGAACAATGACTTTTTACTTCATGTTGCGGATGACATTTTCTCTAGAAGATTATGAAGAAGTCTTCGATAGCTACGTATTCCAGCCTCGAAGCTGAAATATTTTCTTTCGACCGAAAATCAAAACAGGAGGAAAACCTAACACCGGACTCTCAGAGTGAGAGCTCAGGATCTTGCTCAAACCTTGGACTGATTCCTTGCATCCGAAAGCCAAAGCAAGGGGTAAGAATGTTTTAGAATTGGAAAGAGTTTTTCTTGCATAGATATAATCCAAGAAAAAAATGGCAGTAGAAGTAGGCTGAAGGGAAAGGGCATTTTTGTTTGCACACTATTTTTAAAATAAAGGCGAAGCGCTTTTAATGGCCGTCACGATCAGAACGTAACATTGTATCAGAGCTATCCCGTTGCGTATCATCAGTCCACGTAGGATTCATGTGGACCAATAAGGAGAGGTGATGCAGCTCATGTAGGACTTGCTGCACTAGAGGCGGGGTACAAAGACTTTTCCCTCACTTTATGCTTAACTTTAACATTTGGTTAAAAAAGGAATATAAAATAAAATGTGGAGCCCAGGCATATTTTCTAACATCCATCGAGAAAATAGTGATATTTATTTTCGCTCCAGTTATCCTCTTTCTCATGGAAATATTTCCTAAAATACCAGACGAGAGATCTTAAAAGGGAAATAATTCTTCCGATGAATAAAGGAGGAGAAAATTCAACTAGTGGAAAATTGGAAAAGAAAAGCCACGGTGAAAGGGCAATACTAAGAAAGTTCTAGTCCGTTGAAGAAAAACTACTCGCCATTGGCGTGCTTCCTCTCGAATCACTCTCGGTTTTTTTTTTTTTTTTTGGTACAGGCAAGCGATCACACCAATTTAAGATGAGTCAAGCCCGAAGTATCGAAATACAAAATTTGAGATAGCTTCACCGGACAGGAGTCACCTAGTACCCAATACCAAGAACCGGATTGGTGGACGATCCGGGTAGCTACCCAATCAGCCGCTGAGTTAGCTTCCCGATAAATATGCCGGATCTGAACAGTATCAACCTAACGAAGCATAGACCGAATGTCGCTGACCAAAGGGTTGGTAGAATGGGAGCTGCCTAGATCTTATTGGAGCCAACGAACAACTGTAATGGAGTCCCCCTCGATGATAAGTCTGCATATGCCCAAGCTACGAACAACATAAGAAATACCAGCTCATGCTGCGTATAGCTCGGCAGACGGCATTGATAGATCAAGAAGATCAAACCCATCAGCCGCCAACATCAAGCCTTTAGATCCACGAATAACAAAAGCCAATCCCACCAGGCGACCTTGAACACTACCATCAAAATTGACTTTGACAAACCTAGTGGAGGGGGTTCCCAGGAGATGAAGACCGTACCCCGATACGCTGCAAAGGCAGCAGAAGAATCCCAGATGCTAGGGTTGTCGGAGTCCATGGCTGACTAATGGCGAGTGTACTCAGCAGAAAGGGACTTAGCTGTCCTAATAATCCGATGGGGAGGGTCAATAACTACAGTAAAGATCTGCCGGTTCCGAGACAACCAAACCTGATAAGCCAGATAGGCAGCTATAAGAGAAGTATGCCAAGCAGTATGATCCTGAACCAATAGGTCAGAGACTCTCAAGCCACTAGGGATATCAGCACTGATAAAGGTGGGCCATCGAGATAATGGAAGATCAGCCAACCACATGTCCCTAAGGACATCAACTGATGCTCCATCACCAATCATCCAAGAAGTGTGAGATAGTACAGTCGGCGCATGACGACTAACCTCCTTCCAGAAGAAAGAGTAGCCATGGACAGACTGTGAAGGAGTGTGGGTGGCCCAGTCACCATATTTAGCACGCATGAACAAACTTCATAGATACTTAGTATCCAGAAGGAATCTCGTAGCATGCCTAGCAATCAGCGCCTTCCTTCTCACAATAAGGGACTGAATCCCAAGCCCCCCCTCCGAGATCGGCATACACACAGAGTCCCAAGCCAACAAGTGGATTCCATAGCCATCCTGCCTAGAGCCCCAAAGGAAGTCTCTAAACCATCTCTCTATCCTCTTCAAACAAGTCATGGCTGCATTAGAAAGAATGTAGAGAGAAAAAATGAACGCTGATTGGATAAGGATAAACCTAGTCATCATAGATAAACTCACTCTCGGTTTTTAATTCCCTGTGATCCTCAAAAATTCTAAAATCTTTTTTAGGCAATTGGCCGTAGGAGATGAATTCAATGGGCAGAATGGGTGCAGGGGACCGCTAATGATGATACCTTTTCTTCCACCTACTCCGAGAATTTATTTAGCCTATGAATGCATGGAAATTGAAAGTTGAAACCCCCCCCCTTTTAACGGAGGTGGGCCATTGTGGTTGGTAGAACGAGTCATGTCAGACCTGCACGGCTTTTGGCTGCTCGGCCCGTTTAGCCGGCAGTGCTAGCCGGCACTGCATTGTTTTGGGGCCTGCGTGGGTCCGGGCCATTAAATCTGAAACCCAACCTATAATGATCAAATATTCCTAAATACAACTATTGGATGATAAATTATTTCTAATTAATCATAAACGAATTAAATTAATTTTAAAGTAAATTAATAAATAGATTGATCTAAATTTGATTCATATATTAGATGAGTTACATGATATAATCCATATAACTTGTTTAACCTATATAAGCTATATAATCCGTGTAACCCATATAACTTATGTAACATATTAACATCAATACAATTATAATGTAATTATATATTAAAACTAAAAGTACAAACAAATATTTTTTCTATTTAGAAGAAAAAAAAGATATAAACGTAAAATATATATAGGTATATAATTACATTATAAAATAATTAATTGAATGATGATATTAATTTAGATAAATAGACCTGGTGGATCATATTTGGATTGATGGATGATGTTATACGAATTGATTCATTTAATAATAGGATCAATTGCAGATCAATTTTAAGTTAACGAATGAATCTGTAATTTAACTTATTAATTAATTATATCTAACGAATCAATTTAATTTTGATCCAAACTTACTTATGCTCAATTCAAACCGGCTAACTTTATGTCAAATTTGAATCTCGCTTATGGATCGTGACCCAAATTACCATCTCTAGCTGTTTATGATCATCATAGAAGGACACTAGGTTTTGCAGGACTCGACGGTCATCATAACTCGTCATATTTATCAGGAGGCAAACTGCACGATCAATTGGATTGCTTTCTATGTTGCCCAATACTTCACTGCCTGGACCTAGATCAAGGGTGATTGTATTTCACCCTCCCTTTTGATATATTTTTCTTTTGATCTTTTGGGCTGTTCTCGCACCAGAGTTGTATGACCGGTCCATTTGTAAAAAAAAAAAAATAGATGCTAGGTACAACTCATGTGCCTCATACCTCTGGCCCATAATGGCCTGTATAGTGTTAGGGCATGCTGATTATAGGCTGGCACAGCCAGTTTTCACTATAGCGTTATTAAGTCAATGATCACAATGATCAAATTATGGTTGGCACAGGTTGTGAGTCAATTGTCTTTGCGTTTTTCCTTTTTTTTCAAAAAAAATAAAATAAAATATTTTATTGCAAGTTAATAGGGGCTTCACTGATCCTCACCCATGTCAACTGCTTAGCATTATATGAACTAAGGAAGGCCAAATCTTCCACATTATTGCAATAAATAACATGAAAAATATAAGAATCATTATTTTTCATTATTTCTTATAATTTTCTGTTATGATGAACGGTTATAAGACAAATAATCATTATTTTCACTTTATACTTTGTTTTGTATGAAATAATATGTTGATATATATTTTTTAAAATATTTCCTCTAAATGGACGTATGCTCCTAAAATATATTATTTTATCTAATAAAAATAATATCATTAGTTTATGTTATTTTCTTTGACATTATTTAAGATTTAAATTTTAAAAATATTTTGGTGAGAGATAAATTGGCTATGATAACACAGTAATTAAAACCTAGGGTTGGGCTCAATAAAAATTAATTATTTAAAAATAAGCTTGCGATGAATACACAGGGTCAACATATATTTGGAAATTGGCTAACATCCACCAGTCACCTTAGAGGTTAAGAGTGTTGGGTTCAAATATCTAACAAAGCCGCTCTTTCTTTTATAACTTTGTGATATCTCAAATTTAATCTCATAAAAGAAACATATTATGCGCTTATAATCAAATCTATCTGCTATCAATTAATTTCTATTCGAGTTTTGAATCATGTGCTTTTGACTTACGGGCCAATGGATGGACTTGAAGTATTATAAATGATATTAAAATCGACCCAAGTGTAAGGAAGTTGGTGGATTCGCATCAACGATCTAACTCAGAGATAGATCTAGTTAGCTTATACTATGCGACGAAAAGATCGCACTATAAGAAAGAAAGATTGTGATACCCCAGATTTAGTTATAAAGAAAGAAATGTATTATGTACTTATATCCAAATCCATCTGCTACCGATTAATTTCTAATCGAATATTTGAACAATCCGCTAATAAAAGTAATTATACCAGCATGTGGGTTTAAAGTGTGTAAATTCTTAATTATATGGGATTAGATTAGTAATTTCATACCACTTTCATCTGGCACGGTGAACTCAAAGCGTTCTCTATGAATTTAGCAGCATGGATGAGCCTTACTGCTCTCCTCTCACACGCGCATAAACAAAATGGTGGATCTTTTAGGTTAACCATTCATGAGACTTGCATGAAAGGCGAGAGACCAAAGAATCACGGCATTAGACCTCCAAGGGCTCCACACGTCACAAGCCCCAGACACGTTGAGAAAAAGGATCTCCATGAAACAAAATCCTAGAAGCCAGAACGCCGTCGAGTGATGGCCACCAAAAGAAGGGAAGGAAGATTCGCCGATGTCTCGAGAACATGGGTGTCGGACAGGCGCTTCCATTGCCGTCGCAAAGTAATGTCACAGGATGACATATATTAGCCGTAGAAAAAGGTAAAAGGTTAGTCCTTTTGGACCACTTGCAGAACAAGTGTCATGCGTGAACTGAGCTGTCAATTCCGTGACAGTTGAAATGTCATTTACGATGAAAGGTCATGATATTTGCATATCATCTTAATTTTCTAAACTTATTAGGTTGCATGGGTGGGGCTGTATAGCGTATGGTCTGATTCTCATGGAGGAGTTGTCAAACTTTCGCTCAAAATTCAATTTGGTTTTTAAACTTTCACATACCACCGTTTAATTTCCTAAATGAGAGAAAAACTTTTTACGTACCATGCGGCACTGTGATTGATCACATGATGCGCAAAGAATAAAAGTACTTTCATACAAAATCGTTTCCTAAATGAAAAGTAAAGGCGTGCACCAAAAAAAAAAAAAAAAAAAAGCCAAAATAATGTAGCTATGGAAGGCAAAAATTTAGTGAAATCGTCTCTAAAGCTGATGATTTTATTTGAAATAATTTATTGAACAGATGATTTCAGACTAAAACCATCTCTTGAGAAGATAAAGATGGTTCAATTTTAAAATTAAAATCATATGCCACGATAATGGTTTATTCAAGATCGTCACTGTAGATGTCGTCAGTTGATGGAACGGATAGTTCAAACTTTAGAATCTTGAACAAACTAAAAGAAACCTGAGACTATTTAACGACTACCGTCCGGACTGCTGAGTGCCACGTTCTACCAGTGTAGGGAAGGTAGGACATGACCTCATTTTGTGCTCACTCACTATTGACAAGGAGGTCGACTTGTACGAAGAACTGTGAGTGAATAATTCGATCCATAAATATTAGCAGTGGATCCTCAACTACCTATCCTTTAGGTAATGTTTGATAGAAAAATATTATCCATGGATAAATGTATAGGATAGAGTTTGTCCATTGGCTATCCTAGGAATATCTCTTGGCTATTCCATTGATCATATCAAATGCAAAAAGGTAAATCCATGGAATAACTTTTTTTACTCTTATTTGAAAGAATAACCGGCTATTCCTACATTTTTTAAAAATAAATTGAGAAGATATCCCATGATTAACCCTGGATTATCCCTTTGATTAACTTTATTCCCAACTATCCCTTATAGTTATAACTTTTAGGAATAAAAAAGGATATCTCCTGGATATCCCCTCTTATCCCCTATTTTAAAAACTACCTTAGAGTTGGAATCCATACAGCATTCCCTTATATTATGATGCGCGTCACGGATGTTTAGCCAACTAAAATCTAATTGTCCTCATCATTTTAGATATTTTCTAGATCTAGGATTTGCGGTATCAATATGGCCGATGTAAACAATGATAGCAAAGGCTTCTAAGTTACTTTAGAGTCCAAAGGAAACTCTAGTCTTTTAACTCTGATCTTTTTTCTCTAAGACTCATGTACTTGTTCTTTCTTCTAAAAATTTGAGTAGCCCGCCCTTATGAAAATGAGGATTGGACCATATCATTAGGCTCACCATACCCTAATAATAACTCCAATCCATTCACAAGCCTAACTGAAGTCAGACAACAATGGTCCAGCATGCTTCCCCGATTTGTGGTTCAAAAGTTTTGTCATCAATACGTAATACCCACTCTCCTGCAAACTAATGCTTCCAAACGATGGTAGAGTGGATTGAATGGATGCCTGATCAGCATCATGATAGCCCGAAACGAGTCACTGCCAACAAACTTCAGCACAAGCTACTGCTATATGATGAATCGCAAACCACACGGTTTAAATATTTCAGAAAAATATTGCCACAGAAGTAATCTTCACTTTAGTATATACACTTCAGCTAGCATCTCAATCTAACATTTGATCATTGTATCATGTATCCATGAGAGCATCACTTGCATTATGTTCTTTATGGTATGCAGTGTGTTTTGATGCTTTGCAATTATCCAGAAACTTTCCCTGGATCCCGTAGCGGAGTTCATGACATGTATATATATATATATATATATATATATATATATATATATATATATATATATATATATATATATATATATATATATAAACATCTGAAAGATGAACGTTGCTGCACGACTCCAGCTCTAGGAGGACACAAAGCATAACGAGCGACAATACGTTTAAAAATCGGAGTCAGCATTATTTCCTTCTGAGAACTGTCTTGTGACCGTCAAGCAGAATCATGTTTCTCAATGTTCTTGACGTTGAAATCAAGCACGCATGTGCTAACCATCCACGACTAATACACATATAGATCAAGACTTGTGCAACAACAAAAGGAAAAGTAGTACTCACCTCAGTCATAACAACCTAAGAGTGGTCGATAAAAATGTCGATTTAGATTCTTGGATGGATGAACACCTGGTCAGTGGACGGTATACCATGGCGTATCCTCTTTGATCGCCTATCTCATACCCTTGAGCCAAGAAAAGACTGCTGCAAAGAAAAAAGCAGTCAGAATTATTTATGAAAATAAAAAAATGATTCTTGAGTTGAAAACAACTTAGAGCAAGGAAAATTTCTGAGGTTCCAACCGCTAAAACAGTCCATATAAGAGCAAGGCCAGCGGAGAAGATACAAAGATACCATAGATGCCAGCAGACCCAAAATAATAATAATAAAGCAACAAATACAATCACATTAATAAGTTATAGATGAGAAAAATCTATATTAAAAAAAAAAAGAAATCTGGATTTGCATTGAGTTAATTACAGATCAAACTTAAACACTTGTTATGACATATAACTACAGATATGTTTGTTTTTTGAAAATAATCCTATTTTTTATTTGCATTTTCATAAAAAATAGAAAACAAATACCAAAAAACTTGAAAGCAAAGGGTGAACAGGATTCTCCCTATAAATTTTCCACCTAACCTTTTAAAAGGTATCATTTATGATAAAAAAAAATAAAAAATAATTTTTATTCTCACTTACCCAAACACATTTTTACTGATCAGAAAGAAAAAATGAAAACCATTTTCAAAAATGATAACAGAAATGAAAACATTCTCAAAAACAAACACAGCCTAAGTTTTGCTAAATAAATAATCTTGTGTAGTATACTAACAAGAATTTTATTATACTTGGTTCACTTTTTTCTGAATAGAGCAGAGTGGAGGAAGCAAATTCATGTAGCCGACTCCATGTCATTGAGAAAGGTTTAGATGAGTTGAGAGTTGAGTTGAGTTGGTTCACTTTTTCTCTAGATCTGTTATGAGCCAGTGCAACCAGCTGAAAAATTATCTGGGTTATCTGTTGCAAGAATTGCCTTGGAAAAATCCATAATCAAAATTATGATTGCTTATGTTTCAAGCTCCACTTGAAATAATCAAAATTATGATAAAGATCGCTAGTTGACATTCATGGAAAACAAAAACTATTTGAACTCAGAACAACAACATGGATGACCTAATTATGATATGTTGTGCAAGAGTAAGTCATTCAAATGCAGTAAAAAAAAGAAACACAAGGACCATGATCAATTGGAAATGCAAGTTGTTCATATTAATATTCTATACAGAAAAATGAAAAGATTTGATGTCAAATTAATCACAGAAGTGATACAACTTCTTAACTTTGGGATGATTGAAAAGTGATGAGGCCATAAAAATATTACTGCCAAACATCACTTTTACTAGCTAGCTATTGGCATGGTAGATGACAGAATTATTTGGAAGAGGAAAGTGATGCTCTTTTATGACTAGGACAATTACAGCAGTACCTGCAAAAAAAAGGCTTTATCACTTCCTTGTTTTTAATGATGTCTTAGACTTGTCCCTGTTTTTTTTAGAGGTATTATTTAGAGGCAAAAAATCTGAAGACTACAGCCCATAAGAATCAAAAACATCTGAAAATTAAGAAATTAAATCCAAACAAATTAAAATTCTTCTCCAGAACATTTATGTTCAGATTCTCTGAGAAAGAAAAACTGCATGCACCTTCAATCCTGGTGGTGGTGTTCCAGCTTTAGCGGTAGTTGTACTACAAAAGCCAACTTTGTTTTCTTTTCTGCAGGCTTCAAAATTTGGAATGAACACATCAAGGTTTCATCTACACTCATCATGGCACCTGCATTGTCAAATTCACCACAGTAGTTCGGTGCTGAGAAAATTGTTACAAGTTGTCTGTCAGCAAAGAATTCATATCCATCCTCCACCACCTGATAAGTAAAACAACTTGAATAAAATAGTAGATTTATTGATACATCAAAAGTCAAAAACAAATGAAGACAGTCATCTATGACCTGGTGAGCACGGCATATAAGGTCTAAATCATGCTTCTGAAGGAACTCAGATACCCTATCAGGCCCAAAAGTGTATGAAACTCCCCTGTCATTCATTCCCCATCCTTGAATATCTTTGCTAGGATCAGACCAGAGAAGATCGCAAAGAAGTCCAGTGTCTGGTACATCAGTAGGGCGCGTTATATTTCGTATTTGGTCCAAATTTTGCAACTCTGGAGAAAGACCTCCATGCATGCAGAGGATCTTATCATCAATAAGAGCTGCGATAGGAAGGCAATTGAAACAATCTGTGAAGACCTTCCAGAGTCTAACATTAAATCTGCGCTTACATTCATCATAGAACCCATAGATACGGTTTATAGAGGCACATTCATGATTTCCTCTTAAGAGAAGAAGTTCTCAGGATACTTGATCTTGTAGGCCAGAAGAAGACAAATCGTTTCTAAGCTCTGTTTCCCTCGATCTACATAATCCCCTAAAAACAAGTAATTAGCTTGAGGTGGCGATCCACCATACTCAAATAGCCTTAAAAGGTCAGAATACTGGCCATGAATATCACCTGCATTCCAAACAATCCACAATGTTAAAACCTTGTTGATGAAGCAAAATATTAGCAGGTATATAATAGACCAGATTGTTACTGCAATGTATGTAACAAGTTCTACTTCAAAAAAAAATAAAAGTATGAGACAGATATTTTAACATTACTTATTTAAACCTGAAAATCAAGTAAAAATCAATGAATGTCTCCAGGGGTAATGCGTGAAAAATGTGTTAGTGGTGGTTACAAAAAGATTAAAAATTAAAGCAGTTTCAAACATTAAATTACTTTAAAAAAAAATTTCGGCCTACAAGGAAAAAAGGACATAATTGGATGATGCAGAAAATATAAGAAGCCATAAGTTATGAAGCTATGAGCTCAGGAAGAAAAGCTTGCTAAATGTGATTGCAGGTTAACTCGTATTTATAAGTTATAACTCATCCTATATAATCAATAAATTAGGACAATTTCTAGATAAGATAAATTGATGGAAAAATGAGGGAGGAGAGAAGACCTAAGCATAGCACTTGTTAAGTTGTATAAGACGCACAAGGAGAATCAAGAATTTATGATGCATATTAAGGAAGATATATTGTTCTAGCAGGAGATATTAATAGCATTAAGGATAACTATAACAAACAGTGAACCAAGTGTGATTAATCATCAAAAGAGAAGTTGACCCTAGACCTTTATACTGGAGGTCATTAGTATTGCCTATAGATTATATAACATGGTGGACGTAGAAGACAGAGCTCGACATCCTGGTCAAAGGAACACATTTGATTCTTATGATAAGTCATCAATAAGGGGGAAAGGTTTAGCTTCCTGTCTCACTATAGATCACAAGGACACAAACAAATGCCTAAGAGTACATCAAAGGTGCCAACAAATGCCTAAGTACCTCTAGTTCCCAGTTGACGATATATGACAAGAAAGAGGAAGAGAAATTGTTGATTTAGGTGAAAAAGGAAATCATTATTATAACCATCATGCCTGGTGATCCACTAATGCCATGTTTGGTTGGATGGAATCAACACTAGAATGGAATAGCGATTCCAGTCTTAATTCCATACCATTATTTGACTACCTAAAACAAAGCCAGAATCACCATTTCTTTGAAATGAGAATTCTTTCTTTTGGTTAAATGAACGTTCTACCAACTCCACTCGGAGATCACAATATCATTCCATTGCCTTTCCACCAATATTTTTTATTATTTCAACTCTACCCTTATGCCTAGAGGGGCATACTGTCCCTAATAATAAATTTAATATAACTTATGTCCCGTCATCACCTAAAATTTAGTATAACTACTTTAATTGCAATATAATATTAAATTATAATATTATAATAAATCAAAATGTCATGATGTTATAAAAATTATATAACTTTTATTATGACAACTTTCATTATAGTATTATAACAGTTATATTAAATTTCAATATTTTAATATCAAAGTTGTTATATTTTAATATATCAATTTTTACTACAAATATAATATTAAATTAAAAATATAAAATATTACATAATATGAGGTAGACTTGGCTGCATTGAATGCAGCCAAGTCTAGATCCGGTCACCTTCCTTACCCTTTAATTTATATAGTTTATGAATCTTAAACATGAAAAAAGTGAAAAAGGTAGGGTGGCTTTCGGATCCGTATAAATCCAAGGATAGGAAAACTGACTGAATCCTAAACTGACTATATTTGAATACAATAAAGTCTACCTTAATATAATATTAAACCCAATGTCTTAGTATTATAAAAATTATATAGCTTTCATTATAATATTAAAACAGCTATATTAAATTATAATATTAAAATTAAAATATTGAATATTATACTGAGAAAATTGTCATATTTTAGTGTTAGGAATTCAATGTTATATTCATCATCACTAGAAAAACGTATATAACTTTCATTATAATAAAATGTAAAATTATATTATAATATTAAATTTAAAGTTATAATATTGTAAAAAACTACATAACTTTTATTGTCAAAAATAATAACAACTTGCATTATATATTATATTTACTGTTATAATTTTAATCTTTTAATATTGGAATATTAGCATAATATAATAATATGAAAATTGCTATATTTTAATGTTATAATAATAAATTCAATGTTATAATCATCATCACTAAAAAAATTTAATATACAACTTCCAACAAGGCTGCCCACTCGGCAATAGCCACTAACCCCTCGAGACAGGAACTCATAACTTGCACGTCGACAAATGGCATGAGGCTGACCAACAAGGATGTACATATCCTATAACAAGCTAGCAAAGCTTCCAACTTCCTACAAAAAATGCAACCCATGGCAACAATTATGTGGCATAGAAGGCAAACCCACCATGACATAGAATGTGGCGCACGATTTAGGCAGGTCACTTGGTGTTGTCACCAAATACGAAAGCTAACCAAGGACGAAGAGATCATCCTTAGCTAGGGATGGCTCTCTCGTACCATACCAAGCCATCAAACTCTACGAAACCATCAAGCTTAAGTAAGATCGACCACCCTCTCATAGGGGACTTTTCCTCTCTCTCCTCTCTTCTCATCTTTCATTCTGTATTCTCTCCATCAGCAAGAGCATAGCTATAAGGCTTGCCTTTGGCCATTTTATCCTTCCCTCATCGATTTGAGTGACGGAAGACCTTCATCAAGGCACACCAATACCTCTCACACTCTTCCTTTGTCCCTACAAGTGTTACGTTAGGGTATGCCCGAGAGCTTTATTTACTAAGCCACACTGTCTCTTATTCTGACTCATCAACCTCATACTCTTCCTTTATCCCTACAAGTGTTACGTTAGGGTATGCCCGAGAGCTTTCTTTACTAAGCCGCACTGTCTCTTATTCCAACTCATCAACCTCAACCACCTTAATATCAACCTTATACTCCTTATTGGTATGCAAGGTCCCACAACCAGGTTTCACCAACATTAGTTATGATTCTATAGTAATCATTAAGATATAAGCTCTCGGTGCATAAAGATGTGAGCTTGTAAGGTAAGGAAAGGAAATCAAATGTTTCAAATCATACTCTATGACTCATGCCTATATTCCTTCTTAGCATCTCTAGCTATAATTTCTTTTGCTAATTTAAGTCCTTGCACCATCAGCCACAAAATCCGCTATCTAACCTATAATATGCCCCACTAAAGTTACCTATAGTCATTCCTTTGTAAGCCTTGGAAAGCACGTTGTTCTACTTCCTTGAACCAGCTTTGTAATCAATCCTACACATGAATAACTTCACCTGCTTGTGTGCACGTGCAAAAAACAAGAAACAAATGGTGTTGAGTATCCACAAAACTAGATGGTGGATGAGATTTTCTATTCACAATTATATGTCAGCGTTCAAATGACGAAATAAGACGTGTAAAAGGATTTACTTACCTATAAAACTGTAATCACAGAACTATGCTTTATGTGCTCGAGGAACTAATTTTCTTATTAATGAATGCACCTAAAGTGGACCTCTACACAACAGGATTCATGATATACACATATCTATAGTCAGATCCATGAGGTACAGATCACATATGGCGCTGTGAAAGGCACTGATTATCTCTATAATTGAACTTAACGTGTTAATGTCCAAGTCTCCCAAGTAGCATTCACTATATTGGCACCAGGGTGATTTCAATAATGTTATAAGCACATTTATAGCCCATGCCAATAACAGCCACGATATACTAAAATATTAACACCAAAGTAACCATTATAAGACATCATGGCCAATGGCATTAACTATATAATAATCAAAAGGATAATAGAACCTTGTCATATTTTAAAGTTTAGCCAAATAGGTGAAACGCATCCTTAGACATATAGAATGAAAATAACTGAAGTACTAGTATTTGATGATAGATGGTATTTGAATGAATGAAATAACTTGTGTGTGAGATATATATACATGCATACATACAAATATGCATATATGAAGGCAAACACAAGGTGACATAATACACATATAGAGGCACAGACAGACAGACTACTTGCTTTTTATCATGATATAAAGTCTCTCTTCTAGTGCTTACCTTTTTCCACAAGCAGCAATTATGCTTAAATAAAACAAAATAATTGATTGGAGCTTCAGCAATCAACTTTAAAGATGTTTCATTAGTTTAATCTTGGAGGTGCATTCCATATGATACCGAAGTAAGTTAAAGTCCCTAAGAACAGGAAAAGACTAACTCACCATCATCCCAGGATCCCAAGCAATACATCCTGAGACATCTCCTATGCCGAGATAAGGTAGGAAGCTAGCACGTCCTATTCCATGAAAAATTCAGAATAGCACTCCAAAATGGAGTCTCCTGCTTATGCTAGCCAAAAGCATTGACACTTTGGCATTTTTTTATTGTTGGGAGTTTCCTTTTAAAAGATATGTCATTGCGACACACAAATAAACAACTATATTACTGCTGAGCAATATTAGTGAAGGATCCTGACTCTTCTAGTCAAGCGCCAAGAGTCTCTTATATTATAATGGCATGCATGTAAGTTCTCTGCAATTTAATGAGTGGTTGATTTGTAAACTTCTACTAGTCATCAAAATACCATAAGAGACCTTTTTTTTCTAATTGCATTGTGTATAAGTATCTCAATGTCAGAAATTTTAGGGGTTAAATTGTTAGACATTTGAGGACACCTGAACAATTGGCACCTTTGCCTAGTGCCCAGTTAATTGGCTACAAACTCAATTTGTACTCATCAACGGACTTTGATGGAGCTCTGTTCCTTTTAGTTTATTTCCCTCCATATTTTTTTATTCAGTTCACTCAATAAACAGTTGTTTTTTATCAAGGAAAATATTTTGTTCATAAGATTTTTTTGTTCTACATCCACATGTATGCGTGTGCATACATGGTAGTTTGAATAACATATCTAAAAAAAATGAAAACAAATTACTAGGAAATAGATTACTTAGTCCCAACTACCAACTGAAAAGAAAGATACAATTTGCCTCCACTAACATTAGAATCAAATAAACTATCAAACAAAGTATGAAAATCTGAGCTATTAAATTATTTCCTTAACTAGATCAGTCTTTCAGAAATTAATAGCCATATGCATGAATAAAGGTTAATGGCAGTATTGTACCAACCATCATGAAATCAAAGCAATGACTGATATCGTGAAGTCATAGGAGTGAAGATGGAAAAAGTCTACAAAGACAACCATGATTAAGAAATTAGATCTGGATTTATCATTTCACCAGAATTGTTGATAATGTGGGCAACTTTCTCATCGAGACATTTGATGGAAAGTTTCATTAAAAATGCATGTTCTTTATGAGCTTGGAGAAAGCTTGAGCATTGCATGTGTAAAAAGGTGATTTTTTGGATTTCCAAGGAAGAAAGTTGCACACAAACAGCGAATTGACATTTATAAGGAAGTGTATGCTAAAGTAGTAATAGGCCTCAGAGATAATTGTGGGCCTTTTGGATTAGGCCTAAAGATGGGATTAAGCTGATATATCCGTTTATTCTATCTACATTAGTCATAGATTGGTCATAATGTTGATATTCAGGTAGTGTACCAATGGTGATAGTGTCTGAATGTTTAGAGGAGAATAAACAAAAATAATAAATTGGAACAGTAAATGAACGTCGAGGAGAGTAAGAACCTAATAGGCAGCAGAATAAACATAGGAAACATGCCAAATGAAAATGATATGAGAACAAGGGCTCAAGTTGATAATCACAGCAAAAAGATATCACTATGTAATCTTGGATCTATTTTACAAAAGAACATAGAGATAGATAATACTTATCGAGTAGAACTAGATGTGTTGATGAAGTGAAAGGTTTCTATGAAATTATATAAATGATGCATGTAATTACAAAAATGTTGAGCAGCAAAAAGTGACCATACAAATCATAAAGTAGCAAAGATTAGACTGATAAGAACATGGGGATGAATATGCTGTAGAAATCTGAGGATAAGGTGATGGAACAAAGGGTAAAAGTTGAAGTCTGAGCACAAACATAGACATGAGTCATGGATAAGACATGATACAAATATAACAGAACACAATATAGTTAGGATACAGGAACATGTATGTAGGTACAGATGTTAACAAACACCAAAAACAACCATGGTTCAGAATGCAATATATGCAGAAAACATTGTATTAACACACAAAACAATTAAGCGATAAAATAAAAAAATGAACACAACAGCATAACAAAATAAGTTCATTAAATATATTAAGTAATAAAAAATTCAGCAAAAATCAAGATCAGGGATGATAAACGCAAATGCCACCCATCTTGTGAAGATAGGTGAAGAAAGGGGAGAAGTCTCAGCATCCAAAGGAAAAGTTGGCTTTTAGTCATGCTAAAGAAGAATAAAGAAGAATAAAGGGGAAACAAAAGGTTTTGCAAGAAGGCTAGAGAAGGAAAAAGGAACAAAAAAAAAAATACACACATACAGTCTTGTGTATCCTAGGGAAAAGGAAAACGAAAAAAATACACATACACTCTTGTGTATCCTAGCCTTTTGCCGTGATGATCTACTGCAACCAACACTTCTCAATAACTTTTCTCTCCCTCTCTTCCCTCTTTTATCAGGGGGCACAAGATATTAGGCCACATGAGATGATGGAGGCTGACTGAACTTTAGCTACCCTGTTGGATACATATGTGGGTATGAAACAGACTTATCTAAAACCCAGTTAACTACCAGCATTTTAAAGTACTATGAAATAATTGTAGGAGTTTTCTGACATTACCCCAAAGTATTCAGAACTCATTTCATGATGCTTGTTTGCCATTTAGACCACCGAGGGTTGGCAATCCCAATTCAGACCCATTTGCCCAACTTGGACCTGATCCACCTAACACCATCCATAGGGTTACAGGTATATGCTATACATTCTTTTAAAAAATTCCATATTTCAAGTTATGGGTGAATATGAGTCATTTGATATTTGATTCAACAACTCACAACTAAGAAAGAGATAAGAAGGCCAGGTTTAAACCCCATCTGCCTCTCTAGGGCCTATTCCTCTCCCAAGAATTCTCTATTCCCCTCTCAACTCTTCTCTAATTTATCTTCATCAGGAATCTCTTTGGCTCCTGGTAGCTGCTCCTTCAAAATTCATTAGGAACCGCTCTTACTAAGTTCTTAGCAACGTTGCTCCCCATCCTCCAGATTCGCCCCTGCTTTTCCTAATTCCTAGTTCCCATCAGCAAGGACCATCGTAACCTCCTCTCTTTGCCCTATCCCCCTATACCGCCTCCTACCTGTGCCTTGTCCTCTTTTTCATTGCCACCCCACCTTCCACCCTTCCATTGATGGACTCTCCACCCCGTCACCCTCTCTTTGCATCATCGTTTCTTCCCACTATCATTCCCTCTATATCCACTTCTCTGCCAAGTTGCCAACTCCACCCTCTCTCCACCTCTCCACCAAGATATCGGCCACTAGCTCACTGCATTTCTTGAGGGAGAGATGCCCCAGCCTCACCACGAATATGGGTCAACTTGCTGTGGTTCAGATTTGGCTTGAGCATTTCAACCCCACTAGCAGGTCAGGCCCATAAGACCTTATACATGAGCTTGATCCAACCCAATTGACACCTGTATCAAGGTTATAACCTTCATGTATTAGCACACAATACATATTGAATGCAGTGATAGCTAGTGCTTTAAAGTATTTGTGCTTCCTAGGTTACACTATTGATGGTAGAGTGTTTCAAACTAATGAAGTTAACATGGTTAAAACTCCAAAAGGTTAGGGATCAAGATCGGAAAACCGAATCTAACACTAATCAAAATTATTAGGACTCTAGAAAATATTGCAATACCAACAAACTGAACTCTTAAAAGAGATGGATGGTGAGCCAGGGTCCAGCAAGTCAAACAATATGGTTGCTTAAAGCATCCATGATTACTCTCATCCCATCATTTTGATGAAACAAGCCTATATACTTACTAAACCAATGGATCTCCAAGATACGTGGTCAGTGGAAATCAATGTACCATGAGATTAGTTAATCTAAATGACATCCTAGTGGCTCTAAATCATTAATCACAAAACACTCAATCCATCATAGCGTGAGGGTTCTTCATGGCATGTCACAATTTATCTCCTATTTCACTAGCACATCCAAAGGTGTGAGATCACCAACCTTTGGGTCTTAACATTAGGACTTTTGTTACACAAAACAATCTTTGGTGGGTAACCTTCAATATAGGATCTTTAATTAAAAGATCACTCACTAAAAAATTGTTGTTTTCCTTTATTTTTTGAACCAAAAGTATTTCAAACTTATATATCGACTCATTTAGCATCTCCATCACAGAATGCCTTGTGTTTTGAAGTTATTCTACATGTGTTTGGAGACACTTGCCACAATCCACACAACAAATCTCAAAACCTTGGTGTCAAATCTTTATGCTTCAGCACTATATCAATAAAGTCTTGACAATCAAATCTTAAGGTGAAGGTTTAGATCTAATTTCTTGTAATCAAATCTAAGAATAAAGTGAGGTCATGATCAAGTCAATAATGGAACTACTAGAAAACAAAAAGCCCAAACCAGGCCCAATAGATCAGCCCAAAGTAGGCCCAGGTTCAACATTAATCAGAGTCCATGTTAATTCACAAACTGACTCTGATAACTAGGACTTGTAGACACTCTTCGGTTTAACAAATATGACCATGCATAGGAACAATTGCAAAAGCATTCCCCAACCATGCATAAACGCTATAAGGCTTATCTCCTACATTTGCTTGTTTGGTTTTCTTTCCCCCCTCACTTCTCACCGTCATTTGCCCCTTCACCATCCTATCTTGTAAGAGAATTAACAATTCAAGGAATTCAGTTGCTTGAATCACACTCAAATGTCTAATCACATTCAAATCTCTGAATCAATAGGTTTTGGTAAGTTAGTAATAATATCGAGAAGGTCTTGGTAAGTTAGTAATAATATCGAGAAGATCTAAGCGATTTATTGATAGTTACTGCCACTTTACATATATATAGGAAAAGGTCAATATGCAATGTAAAGCATCAAGTAACATAAATGTCTCGAAGTGCTTTGGTTTTTAACTCTTGCGCATAGTTGGATGCATAGAAACTGTATCATACAAAATCAAGTATTTATCTCTGTTTTCAACTTTTCAACAGTCATATATGATCATAAAGGTAACCAGGACATAATAATAACTATGACATCAGTTGAAATCCCTTCATCACTTCCATTAAAGGGAGACAAGCACAGAAGTTGATAGCCACTTTATCCATAAAAATATTAAGATTTCTCATTTTGCTTCTTCATATATCATGTAGCCTTAATCTAGTTAGCATTTTGCAAAATGCAACAGACGAGCAACAAACCGTTGCCGGTTGACAAGTTATAAATTCAACACCTTGTAGCTAGAACTTTGAATCAAGTATTGTGACACTAGAACCATGAAGCAGTGGTGTAAAGTGTAACTGAAGTTGTAATACTTTTAAAACCATCTTTAGTTGACAAAAAGCTAGAGTTAACAGGAATCAGCTACAGCTTAAACTTACAGGAACTTGAGTGGAAAAACTTAGTAGCTCTTGAGATTTTTTCACTATAATTTTTTAAATTAATTTCAGCACATAATTTCTAATTTATCTGATTGATTAATTGTAACATTCCAAGCCCATCTGCTGCCCGATTAATTCATGTGCATGCTAAAATCATAGGGCACAAAAGCTTAAGTAAAAGTTAATAGATAGCTAGTAAACTTGAATTATAGGTGCATAACATATTTTTTTTCTCATTCAATGTGAAACTAAATTTGAGATATTATAATATTATAACATTCACATTCCAAATATAATTTCATATCATATAGAAAAAAAAACGTTATGTGTTTATACTTAAATTCACCTGCTGCTAATTAATTTTACTTAAAACTTTTGAGTCACATGATTTCAATCCGCTAACGAGTTAATTTTGAGCCAACAAAATTGGCTTGAGGCATTTATTAAAAAAATAAAAATAAATACAAACAACTCCAAGCAACCAAATTGGCCTGCACCCAGATCATAAAAACTCAGGATATAAGTCTCGGAAATTACCGCAAATCTTGATGGGCGCCTCGAGCTCCAAGAGGTTGGGCTGCTGCATAAAGATCGTCTTGGACACGACGCACAGCTGCCGGATCTCCGACTCCGAGAGTTGAACCTGCTTCCCCGGTCGGCTCCCTCTGACCTCCAGAAGTCGACGTATGATATCATCCAACACCGCCTGCTCCATCCCCTTGCTCCCCGCAATCAATCGAAACCCCTCCCAAATCGGAACCAAAAACAAGAAGAAAAATTCCACCTTTTCCCTCGCTCCCACCGCCCGAAAGCTCTACGATTCCGAGTGGGAAGAGGACGAGAGAAGCCAGCCTATCTCCATCGCCGAGATAATGACTTCTTCGAACATTCCTCCCTTTCGCTCTCTACGTCTTTCTTTATCTCTTGCTCGCTCGCCTGATCGATCGGTCGGTCGATTAGGGCTTCTTTCTCTCGGATTCCTAAGGGGAAAAACAAGAAAAAATAAATAAAGAAATTCTCTCCCTCTCCCTCTAGGCCCTCCCTCCCCCCTCTAGGTTCTCTCCCTCTAGGCTCTCTCAGGCCGGGGGGCGAGCAAGCGAGAACAAAGAGAATTTTTTTCCGGCAGTATTCGGCCGTAACAGGGGTGGGGAGTATAGGTGAGGCTGATGACCAAAATGCGGTTTTTTTTCTCGGAAATACGGATTGGACGGCTGAGATTCGATCTCGTGAGGGTGGCGCTACAAAGAATCGATTATTTATGACAGGTCTGATCATTGATTGGAAGGGAGGTTCATCGGGCGGGGTCCACGATGCATTGATCGGGGGGAAATTCTATTTGGCCGCAAAAATTGGTCAGTAGGCCCTGTTTTAAAAAAAACAATAAATTTTCAAATTATCTTTTTTTTTCTCTCTCTCTCCATACCTCGGCTCCGTCTCATGCTCTCCCCATTACTCCTTCTCGTCGGTGCTGCCCTCGTCTGCTCTCTTTTTTTAGCACAGTCCTTTCCCTTTTCGTTTCGTCTTCTTTATATTCATCGGCATCAACTTAACGTTTTTTTTTTTTTTTTGGTACTCTCCTTTTTCTACACTGTTAAATCCTTTCGGTGCTTTTCGATTAAACAATAAAGCTTTCTATTTCATCCTATTTAACCGATAGAAAACGATTTGTTCGGCTAAACAGACTGAATAAAAGCCGTTCATTTGGTCTATTTGATCGAATAATGCCTAATAAATGAAAAGCATCCGGAGCCAAAGAGAATCGATGCCATAGAGTGAAAAAAAGATAGAAATTGAAAGACGCTAATGCTGGGAGAGCAGAGGGGAAAAAAAAAAAAAAAAAGGAGACAAAGAAAGAAACAAAAAAAAAATCAAAGAAAGGGATCGGAAAGGGAAAATGAGAAAGTGTGAAAAGGAAACGTGATGGGGGAGGGGGAGGGGGAGGGGGTTGGAGATGAAGGCTATGTTTGGATATTTGAAGGGAAAGGAACGGGAGAGTAAAAAGAAGAAAAAAAATGAAAAGGAGAGGAAGGAAAATAAAGAATTTTTTTTTTATTTGAAAAGAATTAAAAAGAAAGAAAAGATTATTTTTTTTATTTAAATAAGAAGAAAAAGAAAAATAAAAAAATATTTTAATCTTTATAAAGTATAATTTAAATAATTTTTTTTTATCTTATTCTTTGATTTAAAAGTTAACAAATTTAATTTAAAAATAAAAACTAATTAATTTCATTCCTTTTTTATTTTTTTTTTTTTTTCAAACAAGTTCATTCTTTTTTTTTTTTTCTCATCCAAATAGATATGAAAAGGAGGTGGGGCGGAAGGGGAAAGTTGGCCAGGGGACGGAAGGCAGGGGTAGAGGAGATGGGATGGGGGTTAGTTTAGAAAATTTATTTATTTTAACAGGGAGGCTACTGAACAAATAGAATTTCGCTTGATTGGGCGATCCGGAGCGGTGAGCCGCCAGGCAGGTGGTGGGGCCAGGCTCTTTGGCAGGGAGCTCTCGTTCGGGCTTTTTATTTTGTGTATTTTTCCACAGAAAATGTTTAAATAACTGTGGGACTTGTGTCGGTCCAGATCTGCGCTTGGATGGCGGTAAAACAAAGTCCGCCAAGGATCCATGGATATATAATATAATTAAAAAGGAGTACGAAAAAAATAAAAATCTTAAAGCAGTGTACCTTGCACCTAAAACTCAACGCTCGTTGGACCAAAGGAAGATGCTTATCCACTCATGAGCATTATTGTCGCTGAAATTCATTCTCTGATTCGGATGCGATCGATCTTCAGAAAGAAGGGAACGGACCTGCAAAAGAAGTCCATGCGCGGAGGGACGCTGGGGGTGATCCTCCATGGAAGACCCTCCGACGCTCAAGTCAGTGGGGAAGAAATTGGCGATTAACCAAATAGTGAGGAGGTGGATCTCTCCAAGAGACCTCTCCGGGAGCGACCAATCAGAAGCTCCAGAGGGCAGGAGCGCCGACGAGCTGCTGGAGAGAGGAGTGGGGTGCGCACGTAAGAGGCGCATGCCTGTGCCCAAGGAGAGAGAGAGAGAGAGTGCGTCCAGGGTTGCATACCTAAGGGAATCTGTGATTGTGGTATTTATAGACTGTCACTTGGGTCTTGAGCGTCTTCTGGAAAGTTCGGAGGTTGTTAAGATATGGAGGCGGGCAGAATCAGGCCGTTGTGGGGCCGTTAGAATCCATATCCCGTTTGTTCTGGTATCGACGGCTGGGAGAGCTCCTTGATGTCTCGAGATCTGGTCGAGTAGGCCTGGGGCAGTTATGATAGGCTTTAGGCCACGTCCTGACATGATTTCTTCTCTAGGATGCCGTTCTGGTAGGCTCGGGCTCTCCCGCGTCAGGTTCTGCAGAGGTAGATATTGGGTTGTGGATCGCTCGAAGAGGCCGAGCTAAGGAGGCCCGGAGGGGCCGAGCTAAGGAGGCCCGGAGGGGCCGAGCTACTGAAGCCCGGAGGGGCCGAGCTACGGAGGCCCGGAGGAGCCGAGCTACGGAAGCCCGGAGAGACGAAGGGAGGAAGTTAGCCCTAACCGCCTCGCACGGATATTAATGCAATGACGATTTTACCCCCCAACACATGCCCTCCACTCCCTAGTTCGAAGCGTAGGTTCGGGCGTAGGGAGTACAAGTTCAAATGGCGCGTCTTGGATGGGACGTCTTGGTTTAGACAGCTCGCGTAATGATGCCCTAATTAATGCGACAGTACCATCCCGCCTTCGGGGCTAAGGCTTCCCCACGAGCGACGGTTGGGATTGCGCCACGTTACGAGACCCGATCGATCGGGCGTTTGTCGAGGCGCTTCCGGGCGCCTGGGATGAGACGCCCCATCTCTTCAGGGCGGCTTCCTTGGTGGAGAAGTGAAGTGACAGCCGCGTTGTATATATATGTGCTCGTGCTCTCGGCGTCTTCTCGTTTTTCTTTCAGAAGAGTTCTGGCCTTTCATCTTCTTTGGCGCTTATCGTTTTCGTTTGGTACCACCTTCAATGGCGACGAGCCCCGACGACGTGGCCTCAGAGATCGTTGCTGGAGATTGGGGAGGATTCACCAGCGGTATGGCTTGCCCTTGGACGTCGTCCTACGGGTGCCGGAACCCGAAGACAGGGTTACCCGAGATTTAGAGTCCGGGGTCTTCATCTACGAAGATAGTTTGAAGGCGGGTCTTCGTTTCCTCTCCACCCCTTGGTGAAGGAAGTCATGACCCACTATAACATCTGCCCGTCAATGGTGGCTCCAAACAGCTGGCGGAATATCATCGGATTCATCTCAATGTGCCACCAGATTCAAATCGTTGCCACTCTCCCCCTTTTCCGCACCTGCTACCACCTGATTCCCGGAAGGAAATCGGAGTGGCCCTACATCGGGCCCCGGAGATCCTTCAACGTCATTGCGGATAAGCCCTCCTCCATCAAGGGGTGGAAGAGTCGGTTTATCATCGCGGAGGGGAACGTTGGCTCCGACTTCCCTCGGAGATGGGGGATGTTGCAAGGGACGCGAAGACGCATCCGGCTTTGTCGGCGCAGGAGGAGAGGGATTTGGATGTTCTTCGTAACGGACAGGTGTTTTCGGCCAATGACTTATTATCGGAGGGGCCCTCTTCGCAGCCGGGCTCAGCCCCCTGGACCCGCAAGGTGAGTCTCTTTCGTGCAGCGTGTTTTTCTCGATTAATGTGCTTGGACCTGAGCGTGTGTGTTCTGGTGTAACAGTCGCAAGGTCGGCGTTGTCGAACCTCTCCAAGAGGAAGAGAGGGAAACGCCCGGGGGAAGGTAGCGGCCGTGGATAGTGGCCGGCCCGAAAAAAGGGCTCATACTTACACAAGAAGCCCGCCGGACGCCGGGGCGGTCACGGCAGAAGCGCTGGGGGCGAAGGAGGGTCCGGAGAGAGAGGTTATGGCCTCCGACCCTCTTGTGTTAGAAATCTCGGATAGCTCGGACGAGGCCCCGTTGGTTCGTTCGACCGCGCCCTCCCTGAAAGAGGAGCCAGCGACAGATTTGGCGGAGGCGGTCATCGCCGAGGAGCCTACTGTCCCCGCGGGATCGCCGTCGGCTCCGATAGGGGAGGAAGAGGTGGCAGCCGCAGCCGGGGAGGCGCAGGGGGAGCCTTCCCTCGGTCTCTCCGCAGGGGAGTCCATCAGCAGCGAGGCAGGTCAGGCTGAGGCCTCGGGGAGCCCGGTGGCGGAGACACAAATGGTGGTAACCGAGGAAGGGGCGTCGAAAGAGGAGATGCGGCAAGGCGGGAGCTCCGCGTTGGGAGCTTCTTCGAAAAAGGTTTTGGGGAGGTTGGCGCTCGGGCTAGCTGAATTATATGAAGAAACCCAAGCCATGGCTTTAGTAGAGGAGGCTGGGAGGCTGAAGGGCTCCCAGACGGGGGTCGTCCAGGCTGGTCCTTCAGGTGGGGTTGGCCAACTCAGTAGCCCGGATGTTGATATCGAGGAGGCGTTTTCCGCCATGATCAGATCGGCCCTGTATCCGGGCGCGGATCCCTCGGCGGACAAATTTGCCGACCTGGGGCTGGTCGATGCTGCGTTTGGGCAGCAAGGCGTGGCCGAGAGTATCCATCTCCTTCCCGATATTGACAACACAACTCTGATGAGGATGACCCGGGCCTATGCCTCGCGGGTGAGTTGCTTTTCTTGTGCGATAGATGTTTCCCGATTGACCCCATTGTGGGTTTTTATTCATTTTTTGTCTCGCAGAGCATTTTGCTTTCCCGGGCGATATGCTGGCGCTTGAGCCTGGCGACAGGAGCCAGCATTCAGGCCAGGCGTGATAACGCCGAGCTCCAATCATGACTAAAAGTGTCTGAAAAATTCGAGGAGCTTATGGATATGACTGATAGGAGCCTGAAGGGGGCAAGGGCGGCACACCAGGTCGCTCTAGCCGAGGTGTCCAAGCAGAAGCGCAGGGTGGAGGAGTTGCAGGAACTCTTGGCGAAGAACGACAACGCATGCTTGGAGCTGGCCAGAGTCGAGTCGAAGCACGCCGCAGAGGTAAAGGCAATGCAGCGGGAACATAGCGAGAGTATGGGTCGGCTGGGGAAGGAAGCTGCCGACGAGAGGAATCGTTTGGCCAGGATGCTTGGCGAGGTGGAGGAGCGACTGAAGCGCCGTGATAGCGAGATCGCTCATTTGAAAGAGGGCGCTAAATGGCAACAAGGGGTGATATCTCGGGTGAATGACGAGCTATCCCAAGCTCAGGGGGTAATTGGAGCCAAGCAGTCGAAGATCAACAATCTACAAGAGAGGGTCGAGCTGGTCGGGGCTGACAGGACAAGAGCCAGAAGTGAGGCTGAGGAGTTGGCCAAGAGGTTGGCCAAACGAGAGGAGGAGGTACGACCTCATTCCCTCCCTTTTTTAGCTTTTTTTCTACTGGTTTCTTGTGACGTCGACCTATTTCGGCTTTCTCAGATGGCGGAGTTGGGGCTGGAGGTTCGGGCTCTTCAAGGCGAGCTTGTGTCCAGTCGCAATAAGAGCTCAGAATTCGAGGCGCGGGCCGGCGAGTTCGAGGAGCAAAATATTATTCTGCGGGCCCAAGTCGCAGAGGCTGAGAGGCGGGCCGCCGAGGCCAATATGCAGCTCGCCATACTTAAGGGGAGGCAAGATGCCATCAGTGTGGACGTGTTCCACCATGGGATGGAGGAATGCAAACAGAGGATACTCAGTGGGCACCCGGAATGGGACCTTTCTTTCCTAAGTGCTGAAGATCCCGACGATGGCGAGTCTGAAGAAGAAGACGAAGATGAATATGTTGATGTTTCTGACGCCGAACTCGGCACAGCCCCTGGTCCCGGCGAAGCTGCAGCTTCTGAGGGACGGTCGCAAGCTGCCACTGAGGGGGTGAAAGTATTGGAGAAGGGCGAGTCTAGTCACACTTTCGCAGATGTAACTGAGGGCCCTCCTAAAGCTGATGCAGCTCCCGGTTCTTAGGAGCTGTTCTTGTATCTCGTTCTTTAGACATTTGTCTGACATTTCATAGTGAAAGAATTTCCTGTTTCCATTTAAGTGTCTTTCTTGCGTGACTTCGCTGTTGTTTAGCCTCGGTTGTGAACGACCTATGGCCCCCTGAGGCTCTTAGGTCATCCTTATCTCGAGATTGAAGGAAAACGTACCAGCTAAGGCCGATGGGTAAGCTAGGTCGGCTTGGGCCGATGGGCAAAATAGGTCGGCAGGTGCCGACAGACAAAGTAGGTCGGCTGGTGCCGACAGACAAAATGGGTCGGCTGGGGCCGACGGGCAAAATAGATCGGCTGGGGCCGACAGGCAATATAGGTCGGTTGGGGCCGACAGGCAAGATAGGTCGGCTGGGGCCGACAGGCAAGGTGGGTCGGCTGGGGCCGACAGACGAACTAGGTCGGCTGGGGCCGACAGGCAAAATAGGTCGGCTGGGGCCGACAGGCAAGGTAGGTCGGCTGGGGCCGACAGACGAACTAGGTCGGCTGGGGCCGACAGGCAAAATAGGTCGGCTGGGGCCGACAGGCAAGGTAGGTCGGCTGGGGTCGACAGGCAGAAGAGGCCTTCGCATTTTCTGCTGTTTTGCCAATGCCCTGCCGTCCTGCAGGTGATTCGGTTTTTATTTCACCAGAGTTGATGATACGGCGTAGTGGGGGGCATAAAGCTGCATCAGAGCTTTTCAGAAGGCGCTCTTTTCCCACGCAGATCACTTCGCCGTGCACGCAATCGCTTACCATTGGAGGACGTCACTTTCGAAGGACGATATTCTGAACCCGCTAGTTTTTGAAGTGTCAGCGGACGATTTCTTGCATTTAATGACCGTGATTCGGGATCAGGAAGAGATCTCCGTACACGTCACAACTAAGGCGGTGGGCTTGGCGCGCGGTGGGGTGCTGCGTTCATCCTGAGGGGCCACGTGGAGGTATGGGCCAAGTGTTTGAAACTCGGGACTTTCAGCTTTGATAGCTTGTTCCCGGTTCTTTTCTGCCTATAAAAAGGGAAAAAGGGGTCATGTTTGGTTATCCCCAAGGTGTCTTTTCCATCAGAGCTTCCATTATGCTCACTTCTTTGCTGCTACGAGTAGGAGGACCGATTTTTCCTCTCACGGGCTCCTTGCCGCCAGACAGCTGGGGCGACCGGGGAGCTGCCGAAGAATGGCTCGGCCTTAGGGGATGGGTCCCGGAGATCATATGGAGAGCGCACAAAGAGGGCGGGGATCACACGGAGAGCGCTTAATAACTCTTCCGGTGTGACCCTTGCGGTTTCCCTTCGGGAACGCAGGGTAGGAAGTGCACGCGGGTCTCCCATGGGTTGCGTGAACTTCGCCTCCTCCCCTGGTCCGGATTCCCGGGCTCAGCCGCCTGGGGAACCTTTCGTCACCTGGGGAGGGGGTGAAGGAACCTCGCCCGCCGACTCGTTGTCCTTGAGACTTGGGAAGGTGCGGCGGCACGCACTTGGTTTGGGAGAGCATTCCGATGCCAGGGTCCGTTGGCCTCCTGCTTGCTCGCCGAGGGGTCCCTCGGTTGGGTGGTCTGGGATGGCCATCCAGATATCTCGGTTGGGCCACCGAGATATCGCTACCACTTGAAGCCAGTTGCAACTATTGGTCCAGTTCGACCGGCTATTATCGGCTCGAACCGACTGGATGCGACTTGTCTGGCTTGACGATCGGATGCTGGAATGTCATAGATTGGCCAGGTCTACTTTGGAGCAGTTGTCCGAGTTTTTTATTTGCCTTTATTTTATGCATTTCAATGTTCTTGTAACGCCTGTGAGGCATTTGTAACTGATCTTGATCGGCAATAAAGAGAGTTATGTTCTATTTTTTGATCTCTATCTCTTCTTGTGCCGAACTTGTAGTCATTGTTGTTTGTGGGGTACAAAGGCGTCCCGCTCGTCTCTAGACGAGGATCTCACGCTGTCCGAACTAACCGAGGTTCGTGTGTGGCAGTTCATAGATCATTCGGCAAAACATGCTCCTTGCTCTGGTTAGAAGCCTGGTATTTTCGTGCTTTGCTTTTGCCGGAGCCTGATTTATCGCGGGTCGGCCTTGGCCGAAGTTCAGGGAATTCGCACCCCTCCCCATCATGGTTCAGGGAACTTGTTGCTCGGGCCAGCCGAGTTTCGGAGACATTTGACTTGGCCCTGCCAAGGTTCGGAGATTTAATCACTCGGCCCCGCCGAGGTTCGGAGATATTTGACCTGGCCCTGCCAAGGTTCGGAGATTCTGTAACTCGGCCCTGCCGAGGTTCGGAGAACGTTTTGCTTGGCCTCGCCCAGGTCCGAGGATCCGGGCTCAAGGGAACGACTCAGTTGTCATTGCGGGCCGCAGCGTTAGGTCCACGTGGCGCTTGATAAGTGGCGTCAGAGCGGAACGGGCGGTATATTTTCACGCTTTTATTGGTGGCGCCACTCTTCCCGAGGGGGCAGGTTATTGGCCGAGCGCCGGACTTCTGCGTTTCCCGAAAAAGAGGCCAGCATTAAGAGGCTCAGGGAAGCGCCGAATGCATTTATTGCGGGGGCCGACAGATCGGAAAATGTTTGCTTGGGGAACTCCCGAACAACCTGCTCGCGCTTACCGACCTCGCTCGGGATGGGGCGCGACACTTCGGATTTCACAAACGTTGAAACGGCGACGCGTGGTAAGCTCTTATAGGTCGGTGGCTGCGGCGCAACCGATAGAGATACTTGCTTGACGAGTATAAATACGACCGGGAGGCATTGGTTTCGGCTATCCCTCGGTTCAAGTTCGAAAAAATGGCCTCCCCAAGGCGATCATCAGTCGGGTCGCGTTCCTCGCTCGACGGCCTGCCACGGTCGGAGGGGAGGTGTACCTCCGTTACTGTTGACGGAGAGGGCCTAGCGTCGGCCTTTGCGAGTAATTAGCGGCTCGCGAGGATCGCCGAAGAGCACTTGGATGTGTCGGTCAGGGAGGCGGAGGCCTCACGCCGGTTGATGGACCGGCAGAGGGAGGAGATTGCGTCCCTTCGTCAGCAAGTGGCTGACTTGACGGAGCGCCTGGAGGAGCTGCTAGCCTCCGGGAGTGACTCCGGATTTTGATTTAGGGCCTCCCTTTTTGTTTCTGTTTTTTACTGCCTCTTTGTAATCCTTTCTATAAATGAAAGATGGATCTCGTTTTTGAAGTCCTTTTCTTCAAGAGTTTACGGCCTTGACCTGTGTGATGAATTAGGGTGTTGGCGTGGCCCCATCATTTATGCGCTTTGATATAGGCTCTTTGAACGACGGGTTATAGGGGTGTCACCCAAAAAGGCTTTCAGTAGCAGCGAGGGAAATCCCCTAGCTCTGCTTGGGGCCCTTGGCCGACTATGTGGGGCTCGATGGCCTCAAGAGGGGGTTTGCCAATGGTGGCTTCTTCTTGCGCGTCGACGGTTTTTGTTTAACGCGCTCATTTTTAAACCGGACGAAGTCCTTCGAGGACTATTTGGGGGCCGTTCGGCTTTGGTCTAAGCCTGTATACTTAGGCTTTTTCGCTAGGGTTTTAGTCCGAATGACTTTTACCCGGTCTTACCATAGCCAGGGGGATTCGTTGTTCGGCCCAGCCGAGGTTCGGAGGATATTTACTTGGCCCTGCCAAGGTTCGAAGATTTGTTGCTCGGCCCAGCCGAGGTTTGGAGAATATTTTACTTGGCCCTGCCAAGGTTCGGAGATTTGTTGCTCGGCCCTGCCGAGGTTCGGAGAATATTTTACTTGGCCCTGCCAAGGTTCGGAGATTTGTTGCTCGGCCCTGCCGAGGTTCGAAGAATATTTTACTTAGCCCTGCCAAGGTTCGGAGATTTGTTGCTCGGCCCTGCCGAGGTTCGGAGAATATTTTACTTGGCCCTGCCAAGGTTCGGAGATTCTTTGCTCGGCCCTGCCGAGGTTCGGAGAATATTTTACTTGGCCCTGCCAAGGTTCGGAGATTTGTTGCTCGGCCCTGCCGAGGTTCGGAGAATATTTTACTTGGCCCTGCCAAGGTTCGGAGATTTGTTGCTCGGCCCTGCCGAGGTTCAAAGAATATTTACTTGGCCCTGCTAAGGTTTGGAGATTTGTTGCTCGGCCCAGCCGAGGTTCGGAGAATATTTTACTTGGCCCTGCCAAGGTTTGGAGATTTGTTGCTGGCCCTGCCGAGGTTTGGAGAATATTTTACTTGGCCTGCCAAGGTTCGGAGATTTGTTGCTCGGCCCTGCCGAGGTTCGGAGAATATTTTACTTGGCCCTGCCAAGGTTCGGAGATTTGTTGCTCGGCCCTGCCGAGGTTCGGAGAATATTTTACTTGGCCCTGCCAAGGTTCGGAGATTTGTTGCTCGGCCCAGCCGAGGTTCGGAGAATATTTTACTTGGCCCTGCCAAGGTTCGGAGATTTGTTGCTCGGCCCTGCCGAGGTTCGGAGAATATTTTACTTGGCCCTGCCAAGGTTCGGAGATTTGTTGCTCGGCCCTGCCGAGGTTCGGAGAATATTTTACTTGGCCCTGCCAAGGTTCGAGATTTGTTGCTCGGCCCTGCCGAGGTTCGGAGAATATTTTACTTGGCCCTGCCAAGGTTCGGAGATTTGTTGCTCGGCCCTGCTGAGGTTCGGAGAATATTTTACTTGGCCCTGCCAAGGTTCGGAGATTCGTTGCTCGGCCCTGCCGAGGTTCGGAGAAATATTTTACTTGGCCCTGCCAAGGTTCGGAGATTTGTTGCTCGGCCCTGCCGAGGTTCGGAGAATATTTTACTTGGCCCTGCAAAGGTTCGGAGATTTGTTGCTCGGCCCTGCCGAGGTTCGGAGAATATTTTACTTGGCCCTGCCAAGGTTCGGAGATTTGTTGCTCGGCCCTGCCGAGGTTCGGAGAATATTTTACTTGGCCCTGCCAAGGTTCGGAGATTCGTTGCTCGGCCCTTCCGAGGTTCGGAGAATATTTTACTTGGCCCTGCCAAGGTTCGGAGATTTGTTGCTCGGCCCTGCCGAGGTTCGGAGAATATTTTACTTGGACCTGCCAAGGTTCGGAGATTTGTTGCTCGGCCTGCCAGGTTCGGAGAATATTTTACTTGGCCCTGCCAAGGTTCGGAGATTCCTGTTCAAACAGAGAGCTCGACTGTGCCAAGGATTGGTAAGCAGTATCTGTTTCTTCTTGCGATTTATAGCAATATAGTGCATATTGATTCGCGCTACAGGCTTTGAGGAAGCAGATAAGCAGGGATGTGTAGTGAGGCATGCGGGGGTGAATTCAGGGAGGACATACCCTATTGATAATATTTGCGAAGGTTGTCCGCGTTCCAAGTCCGGGGAATGAACTTCCCGTTCAGATCTTGCAGCTTGTAGGTTCCTGGTCCAATAATCTCCGCCACCTGGTACGGGCCCTCCCAGTTTGGCGCCAGCTTTCCTTGCTCCAACGGTTTGGAAACAGAGGCTTTTCGGAGGACAAGGTCGCCGGGCAGGAAGGCTTTTCCTTTGACCCTGGAGGCGTGATAGCGGGCCACCTTTTGCTGATAGGCAGCCGTTCTAATCCGGGCCTTCTCTCTGATTTCTTCTACCAGGTCGAGGTTGGTGCGGAGTTGTTCGTTGCTAGTTTCCTCCGAGTAGCTCTCCACCCGCAATGATGGGAGGCCGACCTCCACAGGGATAACGGCCTCTGTACCGAAAGCCATTCTGAAAGGGGTCTCGCCTGTTGGGGCTCTTGGGGTTGTGCGGTAGGCCCATAAGACATGGTGTAGTTCATCTGCCCACCTGCCTTGGGCTCTGGAGAGACGAGCTTTAATTCCCTGGAGGAGGGTTCTGTTGGTCACCTCGGCCGCCCCGTTGGCTTGGGGGTGCCCGACCGAAGTGAGGTGATGACGAATCCCGTGCTCCTCGCAGAACTGGAAAATTTGGAGTTGTCGAACTGCTTACCGTTATCGGTGATTATGGTATGGGGGAGGCCGAATCGGCAGATGATAGACCTCCACACAAAGTCTCGGGCCCGTGCCTCGGTAATTTGTGCGACCGCTTCTGCTTCGACCCATTTGGTGAAGTAGTCGATGGCGACAAATAAGAATTTCTGCTGCCCTGTTGCAAGTGGGAATGGGCCGAGGATGTCCATCCCCCATTTGGCAAAAGGCCAAGCGGAGGATATAGAAACTAGCTCGGCGGAAGGGAGTTTGGATGTTTGAATGTCTTTGGCATGGGTCGCAGGCGCGGACCAGATCGTCCGCGTCTTTCTGCATGGTCGGCCAGTAATAGCCTTGTCGCAGCACTCTATGGCAGAGGGACCGGCTTCCCAGATGGTTGCCGTAAATCCCTTCATGTACCTCGCGCAGAGCGTAGTCCGCTTCTGATGGGCGAAGGCACCTAAGCAGCGGCATGGAAAATGACCGCTTATACAGTTGGTTGTCAAGTAGTGGATGGCCTGCAGCTTCAGCTTCCTAGCCTCTCTTCGGTCAGATGGAAGCAACCCTTCTTTGAGATATTTGAGGATAGGGTCGAACCGGGATGGTTCGGCCTCAACTTGCATCACGCGGTCGGCTTCCGTGATGCTCGGCTTTTCCAGAGTCTCCAAGTGGAATTTTTGTTCGGCATCCATTGCTCCCGGTTGCCAGTCGGGAAAGTAGGTCGGCACGGGCGTTCTCGAATCTGGGAATTTGAATAATTTCAAATTCGGAAAAATGGGGAAGCAAATTACGCATCTCCTGGAGATATCGAATCATGTTCGGTTCCCGAGCCTCGAACTCTCCCGAACATGGCCGGCTACCAGCTGAGAGTCGGTGAAGGCGTTGAGCTTTTCCACCTTCAGATTGCGGGCGATCCGGAGACCAGCTAACAGAGCTTCATACTCAGCTTCGTTGTTGGAAGCCGGGAAGGAGAATCGGATGCCATACTCAAAGGTCATCCCCTCAGGACTAGTGAGGACTAGACCCGCGCTAGAGTGGTGGGCATTGGACGACCCGTCGACGTGGAGGAGCCACCGGGCTCCAGACTTTGGCTCTTCCAGAGTCTGGGGTAGAACCGTCTTCCGGGATGGTACACTCGAGGAGGAAGTCGGCCAGTACTTGGGCTTTGATGGCTGGGCGAGGCTGAAAATGTATGTCATGCTCGCTTAGCTC
>UESW01003988.1:11614-282399 GCA_900491605.1 Calamus simplicifolius | reverse complement strand
TTGTAATTTTTTTTTTCTTTTTTTTTTTAATCCAAATAGATATGAAAAGGAGGTGGGGCGGAAGGGGAAAGGGGGCAGGGGACGGAATGCAGGGGAGATGGGATGGGGGTTAGTTTAGAAAATTTATTTATTTTTATCAGGGAGGCTACTGAACAAATAGAATTTCGCTTGATTGGGCGATCCGGAACGGTGAGCCGCCAGGCAGGTGGTGGGGCCAGGCTCTTTGGCAGGGAGCTCTCGTTCGGGCTTTTTATTTTGTGTATTTTTCTACAAAAAATGTTTAAATAACTGTGGGACTTGTGTCGGTCCAGATCTGCGCTTGGATGGCGGTAAAACAAAGTCCGCCAAGGATCCATGGATATATAATATAATTAAAAAGGAGTGTGAAAAAAAAAAATCTTAAAGCAGTGTACCTTGCACCTGAAACGCACCACTCGTTGGACCAAAGGAAGATGCTTATCCACTCACGAGCATTATTATCAAAATTGGATCCGGTTGACCGATTGAGCCGAGATCCAAAGATCAAATTGATCCGATTCTAATATAAAATTAATTATATAAGTAAGTTATTTAAAATAGCTCAATTAACCCATTCAATTTATTTATAAATTGTCTGAATAGGATAAATTACGGATTTATTTTATCAAGCCATTTCAAATTGTCTAATAGTTTGGCAGTTTTGTTCTTGGTCCCTTTTGACTTCTAAGTTTCTTTCAATGGATCATTGATACTCTTGATCGGAACAAGAGCCCATTCCAGAGTCTTGGCCTCGATGTTTGCCTCCGCCTTTTTATCGACTGTGCCTCTTCCTCTCCCTCGAGCTTATGTAAGGACTCCTTCCGTTCTCTCTTCACTCCTCTTCTATGCAATAATAGAGACTAACTAGGGAAAGCCCTTCAAGATTTTTCTTCATGATTTTAGTGTTTTAGCTGGTCATTTTGCAGCTTTGCTCTTCCTAATATCCTTATCAGCAAAGCGGTGTCAAGTGTCAACCGCGGAAAGAGGAGTGACGGGTGGTCTTACCCCTCGGGAATAGGAATTCGGCTTACCGCTCCTCTGGCCTCCCCCAGTTTGGTGCAAGGTTCCAGTTCGGTAATAGAAGGATTTTTGTTTATATTTGCAAATATTGTTGTTCATAGGGTTTGGTTAGTTGGCAACATGACAACAAAAACATTATTGGCCATGCACAAGTGATAGATTTGGAAGACAAGAACAGAATATCCAAAGGAATAGAATGTTATTGCATTATCTTATGTTCTTTTTAGATTTTTTTTCCTTCATTTCATACTTGGAAGAAAAATTGTTGTGTGCTTCATTTCATACTAGGACAAACATGATATATAAAATGACATAGGATCTTAAAGATGCTGGTACCCAGCCAAAGGATGGAAGACAATTTTCTGGATGCACGAACACAAAATAAATATGATAGTCAAGTTGTCATACAAAGTCCTTATAGGTGAAGTGCATAGTAGTAAGCCATTTTTTAGGCTCCACATTCTATAGCCTAGAGTCGATTTGTTTCCATGGAAGTTGCAGAAAAGGTTATTATGATCAGCTTTAATTCCTTGGCACCTTCATTTATTTACTTTTGGATGTGAAGTGTTTTGGGTGCAGAACTAAGAATAAAATTGATCATGGGGATGTTTTTAAAATTTATGATGATTTGGTCCATATCATACTGCCTACAGAAAACCCCAATAGATCAAGTTGCCGCTCAATTGTTTTTAGAGTTGGATAACCAAGAGAACATTGGATCGACAACAATTATAACATTTACTTGTTGTTAAGTTGCAAAAGAAAGAAATGAGATGGACTTATGGAGCCGAAGGGCAAAGCATCCAATAGGAGTTTGCTTGGCAACTCTTAAGCAGAAAACTGACTACTTTCAAGCCAATGATGAAGTGATGAGTTAGTCTTCACCAGCTGGGGGCTTTGTTTAGGTAACATTGCCTTCTTGCTGAATAGATCTGGAAGGTAGCAAATATTCAGTTTATTTGCAAGGACAAGCAGAGTGGAGACCAGAGTAAACAATGGTGGTGGACATTGTGGAATCAGAGCTGATGCCAATTTGGAATCAACTGAAACAAAATAGCTTTTCAAACAATGGTGGTGGACATCTCTTGTTTGAGTACAGTGATGCTTTGATATTATTTTTTACATTTTTTTCAATGTTAGAAGAAAATTGAATGTGTGCTTTTTTTTCATTGCTCTCTCCTTTAATCAACATTTTTTTATTTAATCATTCTTTCATGCTCTCTTCCTACAAAAAAAATGACTTAGTATGACGAATTAATTCATCGTAATAGGTACAAAAGTCGTCGTAATAAATTATTACGATGATAAAAATTCATCGTAATACATTACAAATCATCGTAGTAATATGTTGTCGTAATAACCTATTACGGCGCGTTATTTTCGTCGTAATAGAGTCCTATTACGGTGATAACCTATTGTCGTTATATATTTTTAAAAAAAATTAATTTAATTAAAATCTTATTACGGCGACTTATTTTTGCCGTAATATCAACCTATTATGGCAAAAATAAGTCGCCGTAATAAAATTTTAATATTTTTAAAATTTAATTAAAATCTTATTACGGTGACTTATTTTCGCTGTAATAGGTTGATATTACGGCGAAAATAAGTCGCCGTAATAAGATTTTAATATTTTAAAATTTAATTAAAATCTTATTACGGTGACTTATTTTCACCGTAATAGGTTGATATTACGGCAAAAATAAGTCATTGTAATAAGATTTTAATTAAATTTTAAAAATATTAAAATTTTATTTTAATATTTTTTTGTATTGCACCTGTTACAATAATATAATATTAAAGCAACGATACTAGAAATAATTTTCTAATATAAAAGTTTCACAAAAAAAATTAATAAAAGTTTTCATTCATTTCAATAAAATCATCATATACAATGTTTAAAAAATACATAATTTAAAAAAAATACATGTACTATGGAGGTGAAGTCTGCTGGGATCCACTAGGATGATATCCAGGCACTAACTGTCGCATGAAAGCAGTGAGCTCAGCAGTCGTCGCTTTTAGATCCTGGATAGTCTTCTCTTGCTGAGTGAGTTTATCCTCTTGCTAAGTGAGTTTATCCTTTTGCTGAGCGAGCTTATCTTCTTGTTGAGCACTTATTCTCTTGCTGAGCGATGAGCTCTCGACACTCATGTAATTCACCCTTTAATTGTGAGTTTTCAGAAGATGAAGAACTACCTCTAATTCTCGATGTATCCTTCGGTAATGGACCCCATCCTCTTTTATAACCAGATCTAGAGCCTAAAATCTCCTCCAAAATGACATCCTCATTGATTGGTTCTACTGTAGAGTCCTGTGAGGAAAGTCGCTCTATTAACTATGCCTGCAATGAAAAGAAAACAAATTCAATATGTTTAGTATAAAACATTACATTCAATAATATTGTATTTTTAATTGATAAAACTTACATGGGTTTCTTCAGCTTTTTCATTTATCCATTGATTCTTCTTTTTATCAAAATGAAGAGTATTCCACAGATGAAGTCTTGATGGCTCCTCTCCCGTAACAGGATCTCTCTAAAAAGAAATAATAATAATTTAAAACAATAATTTAAGACAATAATCTAATACAATTATCAATGTATCAATGAAGATTACTAAGCCGATCTAACAACCCAGAGTTACGCATGGAGAGAGCTTAAAATATCTTCATTCCCCATTATCAAAAGAACACAACCACATAGCACATTCTCACTTTTCTCAGACTTTTTGAGATTCTCACTTTCACTAGCCAACCACGAAGTCTCTTTTATGTTGTGCTCTCTCTCTCTCTATAAGATCACATCATAATATTGTTTCACCTCAAGAATACATAAGATCACGTTAATGAAAGAACAATCTTCATTCTTTACCAACTTAGCCATAAGTTACAGCCAAAGCCCAAAATATTGGATGGTAAAGGGAGACCCTAGATACATAACAAATAAGATCACAGTGTTCAAACACACAAACCCCATGATTCTGGGTTTAGATAAATCAATTTGACTGCAAGGAAGATAGGTTATTTGGCAAACTAATTTTGGATGGCACGTCATATGTAAACGGTAAAACAAATTAAGCTTTATATAAATAACCTACCTCTCTGGTTGTTAACATAGGGGATTCCAACTTCAATAAATTCAAAGCAAACCTTTTTCTGCATGCATTTATTTTACAGTTTCGTGTAATAATATAAGGCTCATTGACATCCTGTGATGCCCTTAAGCACAAATTTGGTAGCAAAACGTGCTAACAAAAAGAACAGCAAATTCATTCGGTAAAAGATTGATTTCATAACGCACTTCAAAATTTGAAAGATATCAAACCCAGATGTGCTAATCTTGCATTCATTGTATAGACAAGATTATTCATGCAGCTTCCAAGACAGAACAATAGTGGCAGTGTCTTCAATTGCTTAGAAAAGCAGCCTATCACTGCAATTACCAGAAATTCTCTAAAATCAGTTTAAAAGATTTCAACACAAATGAAACTATTAATTCTGCCAAGCTTTACCAAAGTATAATTTCATTCTAAAGAAACCTTCATCAGATAAAACTGTTGGGATTGGGATCCTAATAAATACTGTGACCAACCATTTTTCCTGCCAACTAATTTTCTCAAGCCAGTTTACAAGATCAGTTACCCAGATTAAAAAGACAACTTATCTCCACAAAGCCTAGTTTTGAAACAGTGATTGGTACTACATAGGACTGATATTTCCAGATGGTAATAGTGCTTGAACAAAAGAAAGGTTCAGGTCATCAGGCTTGATAATATGGTATTGTTAACGGCGAGTACAAGCCTGCAGCAAAAGAAGATCTCCAAGATATATGATGTGCTAACAAAACTAATAGACCTGATTGACCTTCTACCTTTTGTGAAGGAGTCTAACCCCACGACCAAATGATCCTATAACAATGAATTTGGCAATTGCTGAGCCACAAGCTAACGAAGTCACATACCACAGAAAGAGAGGGAAATAGAGAAACCCTACTGTCACTCTGCCCACCACAATGGTTCCCAGATCCTCCACAACCCTGATGACACATCAACCCAAGATGAAGAGAGAGGAAAGCCCAATAGAAGGATAGAGGTTCCTTTTCCAATTTCTTATGTTGAATACACAAAACTATCCCAGGTCGGAACCAATTTGACCATCTTGCTCAGATGATTGAATTGTTTGTCCCACCAGGTCAAATGTTTTTTTTTAAGAATTACTGGTTTTTGTGCAACCCAACCTGCTAGAACTCCAGGAGATAAGTCATATGGATTGCCTCGATCAACCTGCCCAGTTCACTAAACATTAGTTCTATCTAATACACATTACCACAGCATCATATACCATTGCTCTTACTCTCCTAGGCTTACATCATTGCATGGCTTGGCTTTAGTCCACTCAACCAGAAAAACAACAACTAATTTGAAATCTTGTTCCCAAGTTTCGGTTAAAATAGAGGCTAGTCTAGTGGTTGTAACTTGTAAGGAACACATTGAGTGAAAAGCAGTAAAGGTGGACATAGTAGATGTATATGACTGTTGCATTCAATATGACAGCATGAATTTAAGTTGCTCAAGTTAAACTATACGCAAATACTTAACCAGCAAGTCATCCCATTTGTATGGATCCTATTTTTGGAATCAGACATGACCTGTTAAAATGTTGTGATAGACTCTTGACAAGAAGATCAACTCTCTAAAATGATTATGAACTTTTACAACTTAAAAGAAGGTTTTATATTATTATTATTATTATTATTATTATTATTATTATTATTATTATTATTATTTATTACAATAATATAATAAAGCCTACATATTTATCTGTTGGATTGTCATCGAAATGACTACATTGAAATGGATGCATGGTAAAACTAGGAAGAAGAGAGTGAGAAATGACTACACTAGATTTATAACGCTACAACAATATCAGACCACAAAATACATAAATATAAAAGCACTAGGTTCACAGTATTCCTTACCATATCATAAGAGTGAGCCGGTATAGACTTCGATCCAGTGAGAGCAGCATATGGCTGCAATTCCCGATTAGATTTATTTGTTTCTGATTTTTTCTACATCAAAGAATTAATGAAAATGGTTACATGAGTTTATAAAAAATATAAACTATTAAAATATTTGTATGGATGTATTTACCTTATACTCATCTGAATAAAAGTAATCACATAGAAAGTCCCAGTCACTCTGCGAGACACGAGATGGCTTATTTTGTTTTGCTAAGCTCACACTTGTGTCCCCACCGTGACTAATGAAGTGGATATGAAGCCGATATCTAAATTCTCGATAAACTTTATTTATTTAAACTCAATACCTTTTTTAATATGATCTAAATTCATATCAAGATCGAACTTCTCCTGCAAGTATATATATATATATAAATTATAAAAGTTATAAGGTATATTAAGTACATTAAACGTAATCTAAAGTAATCTAATACAATTATACTGACCTGAAGTCGATCGATCATAGATGCTTTCTGTGCATCAGTGATCTCACTCCACTTTCTGACCGCAAGTGGTGCCATGTCACGTACAACCACTCCTATCTCGGTCAGAAACTCAGAGCGAAACTCTCCTAATGGTCGTCCAACCTTGGTGGCAGAAGAATAGGCAACTTCTGTCCATGACGCGTATCAATCAGATGTGCGGACTTGTAACCACGAGCAGGACCTCGGCCCTTCTTCTTTGATGATGTAGCTGCAAAACATAATGAACTAAATTAGTGCAAAATAACATAAAGAAATATAGCCAAATAATATAAGTTTAAAGTAGAGTTATGACATGATGCGCCGACAGATGACCCCTTTGTCAGAGCTGGAATGTTAGGATAATCATCTCGCCTCGATGTAGCAGGAGTATCTCTCGAAGTCATCTGCAAACAAACATACAAACTAGAATTAACAAATAAGAAAGTATAAGAACATATAGTTATAATAAGTTAAAAAAAATGAATGCTACAAATTAATCACTGTCATCACTAATATGCTCATTTTCTTCATCATCCTCCATATCAGAACTATGTATAGATCCCTCACTGTCATAATCAGCTAGTGTGTCGTCCTCCTCAACATCTTCGCATATAAAGTCATCTTGACCGACATCACTTTGACCTCTAATGTTTTCTTGAATTGCAACTATTTCAGCATCAGTGTCCGTACGCCGAGATGTTATTAAGTCCATGTTAGGTTGCTCACATGTGAATCGAAGGGCTGCTGAATCATCTTCTTGATATACTTCTTCCTGAACATCATCATCCTTTTTTGGAATATCCCACAAATGACGATGACTAACCTTGTATACCACTTTCCAATTAGAATTGTTCTTCAAATCATCCAAGTAGAAAACCTTTTCAGCTTGTGATGCTAAAATGAATGGCTCATGTTTGTACCATTCTGAACTAATATTTATACTTGTAATATTATAATGTTGTTGCATTCTCCTGTGCTTTGGTTCAGTTTCAAACCATTTGCACTTGAACATTATCGCCTTACAACCTTTAACAAAATGAAATTCAAGGACCTCTAATAATATACCATAAAAGTTAATTTCTTCTCCTAGATGAGTAGAGGGAACACAAATGCCACTATTCTGTGTTTTATGGCCGACATCCCGAGTAACAGTGATAAATTTAACGCCGTTCACCACACAGCCAGTATACGAGAACACACGACTGTCGGGACCAATAGCCAATGAATAAAGCTCATCAGTAGCTTCAGATGCCCCAGCAAAATGCTTATTTAACATCTGGATAAACCAAACATCAACGTCATTTGAAATAAAGACATATGATATATTAATTGACAATATAAATGAATGTACAGGCTTACTTCATTTTTAAACCACTCCAAAAATCTTTCCTTTTGTAATTGGTCCAGTTGTTCCGGTCTAGTTGGATTTAGCTGATCAATGTGTTGGCTATAGAGAACATTACGCTAATGAGCACTATAGAAAATTGCATGATATGAAGAAATAATTTTACAAGTATACTTACTTGAGAAATGGTTGCACCTCTGGACAATTATTGATGAGGTACCAATGTACTTGTTTTAAAGTTTTATCATCTAAATGCACCATTCTTCCTTTTCCAAGAGGCCACCAACGAGTTGCAAATATATTTAATTGCTTGTCCAAATGGCTATCCGAATCAAAATTTCGTTCCGGACGATTGAATTTTGTTTCTATGCCTCGAAGATACATTGAACAAAATGTTAGAGACTCGTTGACAACATAAGCTTCTGCAATTGAACCTTCGGACGAGCCTTATTACGTACGTATTGTTTATACGTACCAAGTGCCCTTTCAAAAGGATACATCCATCTACTTTGAACAGGTCCGGCAAGTAAGGCCTCGTAAGGCAAATGAATTGATAAGTGCACCATAACGTCAAAAAATGCTGGTGGGAAAATTCGTTCAAGCTTACATAAGATCACCACAATCTGCTCTTGTAACAACTCCAAATCCCTAACATACAATGTCCTTGAACAAAGTTGTTGGAAGAAATTAGAAAGCTCAATTAAAGTACTACTCTCATGTTTCTGCAAGAATGGTTGAATGCCAATAGGTAACAATCTTTGAAGTAGTACATGACAATCATGTGTCTTCAAGCCGGATATCTTTCCATCACCTTCATTTACGCACCTTGAAATATTGGAAGAATATCATCGGACACCTTCACAGATTTTAGCCACTTACAGAATTGTCTTCTTTCATCTAATGTTAAGGTGTAAGATGCAGGAGGCTTATAAACTCTATTACCTTGAGTTTGTAACCACAACTCCCTTCGGATCCCCATTGAAGCCAGGTCCTCTCTTGCTTTATATGTGTCTTTTGTCTTACCTTCGATGCTTAATAAAGTTTCCACGACATTGTCACAAATATTCTTCTCAATATGCATTACATCTAAGTTATGTCTCAATTTTAATGATGACCAATACTCCAACTCGAAGAAAATGCTCTTCTTATACCAATTCAACTCATTTGGTGCACGCTTTCGCTTTCGATGTTTATTGTTTGGATGCTTTCCGGACTGTTCAGCAGCTATGTGTTCTAATTGCATTAAAATTTCTTCTCCGGTCAACATTTTTGGTTTGACTCATGCTCTCTACTTCCATCATGGAGTCTACTATTTCGCCACTTGTGATAAATAGGCAAGTAACGGCGATGTCCATATAGCAAATCTTGTCTTTCAGCTTTTTGGATGAGGTTTGCTCATTACAAACTGGACATGCCTTATAACCCTTTGTGCTCCAACCAGATAATAACGAGTATGCTGAAAATCATTTATAGTCCATAAAACAGCTACGTGCATCCGAAAACTCTCTTTGGTAGATGCATCATATACATCAACACCTTCGGTCCATAAATGTTTAAGTTCATCCACTATTGGCCTTAAAAATATATCCATATCCCTTCCTGGAGATTTAGGACCGGGGATAAGCAACGACATCATAAAGAATGTCTCTTTCATATATTTCCATGGAGGCAAGTTATAAGGTACTAAAATGACGGGCCACATACTGTATGCATTACTCATGTTCCCAAATGGATTGAATCCGTCTGAAGCAAGACCTAACCTTACATTTCTTGGTTCACTGGCAAAATTAGGATACTTTTGATCAAAATCTTTCCATGCTTCTCCATCTGCTGGATGCCGTAACACCCCATCTGTGATCGGTCGCTTATCATAGTGCCACCTCATATCTTCAGCTGTATATCTTGAGGCATATAGACGTTTCAAACGAGGTGTGAGTGAAAATACCGCATAACTTTATAAGGTATCTTCTTACCTTTGTCTTTAACCACTTGGTACCTAGGCTCGTTGCATACCGGACATTTTTCTAAATAGGCATTCTCCTTCCAAAAGATAGCACAATCATGCTTGCATACATGTATGTTCTCGTAGCTAAACCCAACTCATTCATCTTCTTTTTGGCCTCATAGTGCGAAGATGGTATTCTAGTACCATTCGGAAATGCCTCTTTTAATAGTTCAAGCAACATATTGAAAGACTTATTTGTCCACCGATTGAGGACCTTAATGTGCATTAACTTCACTAAGAATGTCAAAGAAGAAAACTTTTCACATCCAGGATAAAGCTCGGATTCCACCTCATTGAAAAGATCATCCAATTTCTTACTGTGATCGGTCCTTCCATGGTCAGACATCATCGATTGTCATCATCATTGCCAACCTCAGTGTGAGCACCACTTGGGCCAGCAATGTCCTGCAATGCTTCGACCATCTCATCTTGTTCCCTTTCTGGGTCATCATCTTCATTCTCATTTTCATCTGAGACATTGCTTCCAAACTGTTCTCCATGAAAATACCACGTCTGATACGTCTTCGAGAAACCCTTTAACATACAGTGTAATTTAACTAAATCAGGCTTATGCCATTTGCCATTATAACACCGCACACAAGGACAACGTATCTTCCCTTCTTCATTAACATGAAGCCTTGCCTTTTCTATGAACTTCTTAATACCGGCATCATATTCTGGACAATTTCATTTCTTATGTATCCAACTCTTATCAATCGGCATCGTTGGTGACGTACAACAACTGTTTGTTGCAAGGATATATTAGTGATAAAATTTCCCTTTTTTTATTCAGTGAATTGTCCTACTATAACATGTCAAAATTAAGGAAAGATTGGTAGTAAAAGGACATTTTCAACATATGAATCCAAAAACTGGTAAAATAATGATTTCACAAGTTAAAAGAAACTCCATCACATTCAGTAACAATCTTGCAATGGAGAATAGAACACCTTCAAAAAAACTCAAAAGCTAACATACCTTGAAGTACTATAAGCTGTTGTGTTTGTACCTATTTAAAATTTTGAAAGCTACTCACTGAACTATGCAAGGATGTGTAAACTGGTGCATGGCAGAAGTTGCATAAGGTTGGAGATGTTAAAAAGCAAGGACATGCTAGTGATAACATTTCCCTTCTTTTTATTCACTGTATTGTCCTTATATACCATGTCAGCATAACATTATGTTTTAGAATGGAAGCATGGTGAAGAAGGAAGATATGGTAATGGATAAGGTTGAAGAGTTCATCAAAAGAATGGGTAGTTGTATAGATGCTGTTGAGAGTAGAGAACAGGAACACCGCTGACGAGAGGTCAAGGGGTTTAGAGAGGCCCTTGAAAACCCCAACCTATTATTTTCCCTCAAACCAAACTGATCGATTAAAAGCCTGATGTTGGACCTCAACCACATTATCTTAGCCTCAGCAGGTAAAGATTATAATACGTAAAAAAAAAAAAGCTAACAATGGCGTTAAGATATACATGTAACCGGTAATATTTAATATAAGCACAAAGAAAAATTCATAAATCAGGAAATCGTATTTAGAGTGCATTCTGCCAGCTCTTAAAAGACCCGTTCTTATGTAAGCCTAACAATAACAAAATATTCCTCAGGTCCATGATGACAATTCTTGATTCAATCCGACCTCCAGAGGGGAAGAAAAGGTCATTGCTTCATAATAATATCCTATCAAAAGAGGGAAAAATATTGATAAAACAAACAGTAATCTAATTGAATCAATTATCAAACTCACAACCTCACTAATGACTGGTAGACCAGCTGATGCCAGCCAGGTTGCCAAATTTACCTTTAAATACTATTGTATGTGTTAATGTCTTGGCAGCTATGTCAAATCAATAAATTGTTGAAAGAAAACAGAAAATTACAATGAAAATATACTGCCTCTATCAAATCAGTCTTGATTACCACAAGCATTATTGTATTTGAATTCTGAGTGCATAACACTTTTTTGGCAAGAAAATAAGAATAAATGATCACTAAATGAATTAACTTCGAATGGCAAAAGATAAGAGAGGAGGAGGAAAATAAGAAACAAATTTAAGGCTCAGATTAATACGTCGGAAAGATAACCACATATAACATCTGCCAACTAATCAAAACAAGTAAATCACCAAATCAGCGGTTGCCTCCCCCTTCCAGCAACTCATGAAAAAAAGAGTTAGGCCATCCAAGCTTCATTATAAAAACACGTTATGAAAGTTGTAACACAAAAAAAGATAGCATTTTTTCAAAAGAAGAAGAAGAGAGGACAGTGAAGAAACACAATCAAATGTTTTTTGGGCCGAGCAGGTAAACTTGATAAGGTTGAAGAGTTCATCAAAAGAATGCCAATGAGTCCTAATGTTCTCATATGGAGGACAGTTTTAGTTGCTTGCCGTCAATTAAAAGATGATTCAAAGTCAGAGTTAGCAAAACTAGCATCAGCAATGCTCGTGGAATTAGAACCTCAGAATCTAGTGAATTATGTACTTGCTTCTAATTTTTATGCATCCAAAGGGAGATGGGAAGATGTAGCAAAAGCACGAGCTTCTATGCGAGGGGCAACAGTAAAGAAAGAAGCTGGTTGCAGCTGGGTAACCTTAAGGGATGGAGTTCATGTTTTCTTTGTTGGAGACAGATCACACCCAAACACAGAAGAGATCTATGCCAAGCTACGTGTTCTGAATCAAAGGATGAGAGATGCAGGTTATGTTCCTCAGACACAGTTTGCTTTATATGATCTTGACATGGAGAACAAAGAAGAGTTGTTAAGCTATCATAACAAAAAACTTGCTGTGGCATTTGTTCTCACCCGCTCTTCAAGAGCACCTATACGAATAATGAAGAATCTTCAGGTTTGTGGAGATTGCCATTCAGCATTTAAATATATTTCTAAGATCGTTGGACGACACAGATCATTCTACGTGATTCTAATAGATTCCATCAAGCATGCTGTCAAACAGGCAAGGTCGCCTGGCATGTTAAAAGGCAAATAGAAACATTCAATTCATCATAAATTACCAGTAATAACTTTCAATTGAACCTTATAAACCCCCCAAATCATCAGAAAACAAGAGAAATCGAAAAAAAAAATCCAAGTGAAACAAGAATCGCGAGCAAGAGGGTTTTATAAAGCCCTTCTTCTCACCTCGTCCGAGGGCTGACAGAGAGGAGCTCGGCGTCCGCAGGCGGAGAGGAGCTCGGGGGCTGACGGCGTCCGGGGGCTGACGGCGGAGACGAGCTCGGGGGGAAGACGGCGGAGACGAGCTCGGGGAGAAGACGGCGGGAGCAAGGGTTTCACAGAATAAAATTGCGCGAGGGTTTCAGTGGAGTATTAAGGGGACCTTATTACGGCAAAATTAACATTCGTCGTAAGAAGGTCCCGTATGAAAGATTTTTTTCACTATATTACGATAAATTTTTAATTTCATCGTAATACGTATATTTATTACGGCGAAAATTTATTTCACCGTAATAAAAAGAAAGAAAAATAAAAAAAATTAAAATCGTAAAATACAATGTGGACTTATTACGACGATATATAAAAGTCGTCGTAATAAGTCTTTTAATTACGGCGAAAAAGTATTTCACCGTAATAAAAAGAAAGAAAAATTAAAAAAATTAAAATTGTAAAAAACAATCTAGACCTATTACGATGAATTATAAAATTCGTCGTAATACTTCTATTTATTACGGTGATAATTTATTTTGCCGTAATAAAAAGAAAGAAAAATTAAAAAAATTAAAATCATAAAAAATAATCTGGACCTATTACGACGAATTATAAAATTCACCGTAATACTTCTATTTATTACGGCGATAATTTATTTCACCGTTAAAAAAGAGAGAAAAATTAAAAAAAATTAAAATCGTAAAATACAATATGGACTTATTACGACGACTTATAAAAGTCATCGTAATAAGTCTTTTAATTACGGCGAAAAAGTATTTTACCGTAATAAAAGAAAGAAAAATTAAAAAAATTTAAAATCGTAAAAAACAATATGGACCTATTACGACGAATTATAAAATTCGTCGTAATACTTATATTTATTACGGCAAAAAATATTTCACCGTAAAAAAAGAAAGAAAAATTAAAAAAATTAAAATCATAAAAATAATCTGGACCTATTACGACGAATTATAAAATTCATCATAATACTTCTATTTCTTACGACAACAATTTATTTCGCCGTAATAAAAAGAAAGAAAAATAAAAAAATTTTAAAATCATAAAATACAATGTGGACCTATTACGATGAATTATAAAAGTCATCGTAATAAGTCTTTTTATTACGGTGAAAAAGTATTTTGCCGTAATAAAAAGAAAGAAAAATTAAAAAAATTTAAAATCGTAAAAAACAATCTAGACCTATTACGATGAATTATAAAATTCATCGTAATACTTATATTTATTACGGCAAAAAATATTTCACCGTAAAAAAAGGAAGAAAAATTAAAAAAATTAAAATCATAAAAAATAATCTGGACCTATTACGACGAATTATAAAATTCGTTATAATACTTCTATTTCTTACGGCGATAATTTATTTCGTCGTAATAAAAGAAAGAAAAATAAAAAAATTAAAATCATAAAATACAATGTGGACCTATTACGATGAATTATAAAAGTCATCGTAATAAGTCTTTTTATTACGGTGAAAAAGTATTTCTCCGTAATAAAAAGAAAGAAAAATTAAAAAAAAATTAAAATCATAAAAAATAATCTGGACCTATTACGACGAATTATAAAATTTATTGTAATACTTATATTTATTACGGCGAAAAAATATTTCACCGTAAAAAAAGAAAGAAAAATTAAAAAAAATTAAAATCATAAAAAACAATCTGGACCTATTACGACGAATTATAAAATTCATCATAATACTTCTATTTCTTACGGCAATAATTTATTTCACCGTAATAAAAAGAAAGAAAAATAAAAATAAATTAAAATCGTAAAATACAATGTGGACCTATTACGATGAATTATAAAAGTCGTCGTAATAAGTCTTTTTATTACGGTAAAAAAGTATTTCATCATAATAAATAATTGTTACAACGAATTTAATTTTTATTTCGCCGTTATAAATAAACCTATAACGACGAAAATATTTCGCCACAATAGGTTCACCATAAATACCATACTTTCTTGTAGTGTCTCATACCTGTTCTGTCATTCTGATTAAGTTTAGTTTTTTTTTAATGCAGCAACATTAGTAGTAGAACGGTAGTACGTGACAAAGATCTTCAAGAGCTGAGTTTTACTTGCTTTAATCTGGTTAAAAATTGAACTTAATGTGAGTATATATAAATTTGTTTAATTTGTTATGTATTGTATAATGTTTGATATTTGATATGGATTGAATAAATGATGAATGAGTCTAGTTTATTATAGATTGTATAATACTATAATGTTTAAATTATTGATGGATTGTTGATAAGTATAATTATGCATATTTGAGTATATGTTGTAATTGTGTTGTTAATAAATTCTGCATATTTGGTATTTGTAGTGATGGCTGAAAATAAAAATGCTACAGCTCCATCAATATGTGATTCTATTAGAATAGCTTCTACTCAGTCTAGAGGTGTTAGAGGAAGAACGAATCCTACATGGGCTTATTATAGAGAAGCTCCTGAATTAAGTGAAAAAATGAATAAAATAAAGTTAGTATGCTTATTTTGTAATAAAGTATTTGTTGGAGAGGGCATTCATCGAGTTAAACAACATTTAGTAGGAGTAAAAGGAGAGGTGGATGGGTGTAAGAAAGTTATTGCTGATATTCAATATCAAATGATATAAATCTTAAAAAGTATCACAGAAAAAAAAGAAATTGAAGGAAATACATAATAAGGTGAATCCATTTAGTCCTACATATAGGGTGCATAAAGAGAAAGTATATAGGGCTATATATATAGAGGATGATGATGTGGTTGAATCGAGAGAAAAAAAAGGGTGATAAATCATGGAGATAGAGAAAAAAAAATGCAAATATTGTAAGTTATTTTATGCATAGGACCACTCCAGGAGCACAACCTACTTTGAAAAGTGTACTGCAAAATAAAGATGTTATTGAACATTATAATTTGGCTATTGCTAAATGGATGGTTGATGCATACATTCCTTTTAATGCTACGAAATCCATGTACTATCAACCTGCTATTGATGTTATTGCTAGTATGGGTCTGGGGTATAAGGGACCAAATTATTATTTTATTTGGGGTTATATATTGGGTAAGACTGATGATGAGATTAAAGAATTTATGGAGAGCTTTCGGGTTACTTGAAAAAAAAATAGGGTGCACTATTATGGTGGACGGGTGGACAAATCAGAAAAGGAGGATATTAATTAATTTTTGGTACATTGCCCAAGAGGTACTATTTTTCTTAAGCCTGTTGATGCGATGACATGCTGCTAAGAATGCTAAAACATTGTTCAAATTGTTTAAAGAAGTTGTTTTGTTTGTTGGAAAGAAGAATGTTGTGTATATGGTCACCGATAATGCTTCGAATTATGTGGCTGCTAGTAGATTGTTGGAGTGTGAGTTTTTAACTTTATTTTGGTCTCCTTATATCTGATATTGAAAAATTACCATTGATAAGTTTTGTTATGGATCATGCATCTAGGATAACTAAATATATGTATAATCATTGTTATCCTATATATTGATGAGACAGTTTACTCGAGGTAGAGAAATATTTAGGCCAGCTCTAACACGGTTTGCCACAAATTTTATTACCTTAAAGTTTATTGGCAAGCAAAGATGATCTTATGCGAATGATAACATCCAATGAATGGATGACTTCAGCCGATGCCAAAGATAGCAAAGGATAAAATTTGTTAAAGATATCTTAAATTCAACCTTCTAGAGTGAGAGTTCAATGATTGTGTAGCTTACTGAACCACTTGTCCGGGTATTAAGGCTTGTTGATAGTGATGATAGGCCTGCAATGGGTTATCTATATGAAGCTATCCATTATGCTAGTGATGTTATGAAAAGAAAATTTTAAAGAAAAAAGAATGTAGTTTAACCATTTCTAGATATCCTGCAGTCCATAGGGATACACAGTTGCATAGGAGACTACATACGCAGGATTTTACTTGAATCCTTATTTTCAGTATGATGCATCAATGATGGACAAACACTATTTTGCCATTTCTGGACTGTTAGATGTGATTGAGAGATATTGACATGATGATCCATCTTTACAGAGCAAACTTACAAGTAAAATGAAGCTATTTAGAGATGTTGTTCATGACTTTGGTCGAAAGACTGTAATTAATGACCACAACCTTTTGCCTCAAGGTATAACCACTTCTTTAACTATAACATTTGTTTGTTATTACATTTTTATGTAATGAATGTGTCAATGGATGTAGATGAATGGTGGATCACTTATGGGAGTTGTGCTCCAAATTTGCAAAAGTTAGCCATCCGCATTTTAAGTCAAACATGTAGTTCATCTGGATGTGAATGAAATTGGCATTTTTGAGTATATCCATTCTAAAAAGCGGAATAGACTGGAGCATCAAAGGTTGAATGACCTTGTTTATGTTCATTACAACTTAAGATTGCAACAAAGGTAATTATTTTAATTGATATAACTTTTGTTGCATATTATGTTGTATAAATTACATATTATGAGTTTGGATATTGTGTTGTGTAGGAATCATATCAAGGGTCGAAATTATGACCCTATTGACTTTGAAGCATATGATAAAATGCTGAATGTGTGTTAGTATAAGACCCATCAACTCTAGCACCGATGAAATAAATATATTTTATCATGAATTGGCATCATGTGCAATTCAAGATACTCCAAATGATGATGGTAATTATACTTTTAAAAGTTTATGTTATTTATATTAAATTCAGTTTTTATCCTTATCATATTATATTAATTTATAGGATTGTTGAATTTGGATGATGATGATGAAAGTGGTGATGGCAATAATGGTCATGGTTCTAATGGTGGAGGTCAACGTGATAGTGATGAAAATAATACTTATGGTGGAGGTAATGGTGCTAGTGGTAGTGGTGAAGATGAAGGTCAAAACATTGATGTGAGGAGATTCAAGAGCTTACGATGCATACTCAAGAGACTCAAATAGGTTTTAAGTTTTGACCCAAATTTTGCACCTTTTGATGACTCTTATTTTAATTCTTTAGTATAGGTGCTAATAGATTTCAAGTATGTTTTGACTTTTTATATTTAAATTTTAAAAGATTGTTATACATAACACTTTTGAATTATTAGTTTAATGTGTTTGTATGATCATAATTTGAAGTTTTTTATGGTATTAGATGTTAAAGTTATTATTATGTTGCTCTTAATTTTTTATTAAAATTAATTTTTATTATATAAATATATTTTATATTAAAATAATTGAACCGATGGTTCAATCGGTGATCCGACAGTTGAACCAATGACCCGATGACCCAAGCCCTTGGCTGGGTCGATGTCTGGGATGAGTCTAACAACTACGCTTAGGAGCAGAAGTTTTTAGTTGAGGTTTTTTTTCAAAGGTAAATATTGATTTATAAAAATTTCTTAATTAAATATATTTTTTAAAAAAATTGTTTGAATTAATAAACCTAATTAAAAAAATAAAAATTTAATTAAAAATTCTAAATAAATGCATATATTTTGATGCAGTTGTATCATCGATCTGAATTATTTTTAAAAATAAAAATAAACTTAGTGTTTATTTAGACGACACAACATAAGTTACATTTTCAATAATGTGAAAAATCCACTAATAATATTACCATTTGTGTTATAAAAATTTGCTTTGCGACTTGGACGTGCCTTAAGTAGCATGCTTAAAATGACAGAAATGATTGATGGCAAAAAAAAATATGAAGGCATGTAAATTTTAATTACTATAAGCTGTCTAACAAGCTTAACAACCCCTTTTTTTTTGTAAGAATCTTGGACATGATTGTCACAAGTTAAATATTCGCTTCATCAAACATATCCATATTCTATGATATTAATATTCTAAGGTTTATTTAAATGTGTTAAAGATAAGATAACAATTCGAAATCAAACCTGGTTTGATAAAGTGGATCGTATTTACTCTCTTTCTCCTACGATCTTGCCTGATCCAAGTGTGATTACGAGTCGAACCACCCTTTGATTTCACAGATTAAATGCCATTGTGATCTTCTTATTTTCTGGTTTCAAGATCTCTTTTTTTTTTCTCATTTTGAGAGGAAGAGTCGTATATTTATTTTGAATTAAAAAACAACTGTCGATCCACCCGTTCTCATAACCGAGCCCCTCGTTCTCATAACCGAGAACCACAACCACCCACTACCCAAATAACCATCGGGTTGACCTGTTATGGGCGGATCCAACCCAAGTTGTTTAACATCTCCCACTCGCACGTGACGGGGTCAACTTAGACCCGAATCACCAGAAACTCAATATATCAATCACTTCATGGTAAGGCAAGTAACCCGTGTGACCCGCAAGAATACTCGAGCATATCGCTATGTATCGGTTAGGAGTACATAGTCACTCGTTAAAAGAAAGAAAGAAAGAGACTCACCACAGTATCTTGCAGTACCCTAGACTCCTTTTTTTTTTATCGGTTCAAGCATCTCTGATCCCTCTATTAATCAATCAACAAGAACATGCTTAACCACTTTCATTACAATGTAATCACAATTATGATACCCATCTTAAACAGGCAGCATAATTGGCCGGCCAGTGAATATATGTACAGATGTTAATAAGAGTAGTTTCCTTTTCAACTAGTAACTCTCCAACTCCAACTAGCTGCTTTCCTAGACGTGCCCCCTTTAAACCGAATCATCCATGGCTTATAGGTAGCATGCTAAAGTAGCAACACTAAATTAAAATTTTTGAGTTACTGCCAAAAGTTCATAAGGGTACGAATTTAAGATCCAATGATCTCAAGGGTCTCGCATAGTAGAGAAGCAGGGATCTATTCTCCTACTAACCCTTTGTCCTTTTAAGCACATGTGGTATGAATCACATGCTACGATGTTGCTTTCTCCTTAAGAGAGCACATGTCTTATTCGTTTAATAACTTCAACATCGTACAGACTTAAGTCCAGACACACATTTGTGTCTAATCTGAGTTCATTCACATGTACTTGCTAACCTCTTAATGAACCCATGTCTGGCTTTCAAACAGGTTAAGTAAATATTCCTTTTAGTATTTACTTCGATCATTAGGTATTCAGAATGATCTCATCTTGACTTTTATTTCCATGTCAAGGCGACGTTCCATTTTGAGCCGTCTCTTTCCGTATAGCCCAGCTATATGCTCAAAACTGTCTAATCTCCACACACACGCAGTGCATAGAGTCGATTGTCCATGCGAGAAGACCAATCTTCAACCTATTGACATGCTTTATTATGTACTTATGAACATTCTTAACCAAACAATCAACCAATCACATGTATGTGCAATCCTTATCAGTAGATCATGGCTTGTCTAAATGAAATTCCATTATATCAATTGAGTTTATAGCTCAATGATTCATAAGTACATTACAATTTACGTAAGCCCAAAGATCTTACATGATCTGCATAAATAATTCGGGCTAATGGCTTAGTGAAAGGATCAGCAAGCATTCGATGAGTAGAGATATATTTCAATTCAACTTGCTCTTTGGCAATTATATCTCTTACATACTGATATTTAATATCAATATGCTTAGACTTGCTATGATACTTGGGATCTTTTAAACAAGCTAAGGCAGCTTGATTATCACAATGTATAACAACTGGACTCCCACTATCATCAGCAACATTCAGATGTTTTAAAAAACTTTTCAGCCAAACAGCTTCTTGTACTGCTGCTGAACATGCCACAAATTCAGCTTCCATTGTTGATAAGGCCACACAACTTTGTTTCTTACTAAACCAAGTAATGGCGCCACCATTTAGTAAGAAAACATAACCAGAAGTGGACTTTCTATCATGGATTTCAGCCCAATCAGCATCTGAATATCCTTGTAAGTTCAAATTTGATCCTTGATAACATATACAATATTCTGCTGTGCCTTTCAAATATCTCAATATTCTTTTAACCGCTTCCAATGTTTGATTCCAGGGTTCGACTGAAAACGGCTCACTAAACCAACGGCATAGCAGATGTCTGGCCTAGTACACACCATAGTGTACATCAAACTTCCAATGGCTCTGGCATAAGGCTTCTTGCTCATCTCCTCCTTCTCTTGAGGTGTGATGGGGCACATGTTTTGGCTCAGGACTTCTCCTTTAGCTATTGGGGTGTCACAAGGATTACAATCCTTCATGTTAAATTGTTCCAGAATCTTCTCAATATAAGATTTTTGAGACAAAGCTATAAGTTTTCTTGAACGATCTCTTATTATCTTGACTCCCAAAATATAAGATGCCTCTCCTATATCCTTCATGTCAAATTGAGAGGATAACCATTCTTTGACTTCTATGACAAATTTATTGTCATTTCCGGCCAACAAAATATCATCAACATATAATGACAATATTACAAATTTTCCTTCAATGGCTTTTATGTAGACACAATGGTCTTCACTTATCATTTCAAAATTATATGAAACAACTACATAATGGAATCTCATATTCCATTGCCTTGATGCTTGTTTAAGGCCATAAATTGCCTTTTTCAATTTGCACACTTTGTGCTCTTGACCTTCTACTATGAAACCATTAGGTTGTTCCATATAGATTTCTTCATCAAGTTCACCATTGAGGAAAGCCGTTTTAACATCCATCTGGTGCAATTCAAGATCTAATTGTCCCACAATGGCTAGAATCAAACGAATAGAGGCAAATCTCACAACTGGAGAAAAAATGTCCTTGTAGTCTATACCCTCTTGTTGAGTATAACCTTTAGCAACGAGTCGGGCTTTATATCTCTCAATTGACCCATCAACATTATATTTTATCTTGAGAACCCATTTGTTCCCAATGGCCTTACGCCCTTTTGGTAGGTCAACTAAGTCCCAGACATCGTTACTTTTCATTGAGGCTAATTCTTCCTTCATAGCATTCTCCCACTGTTCTCTGGCTTGGCAGTTCAATGCTTCATCCACAGTTCGAGGTTCTTCTTCTTCCATGGGAGCAATCATAAACGCTTCCCCTTCTATCTCAAACCTTCGACGAGGAATGGGGTTTTATAACTCCTCCTCAGATCAGGTATTTGGGAAGAAGATTTACCAGGTAACACATTATTTTCTTGAGATAGATGAGGTTCATCCACAGTTATCTCGTGGTCCATTTCTTCCATCTCACAAAGAGAAGTAGTTTTATTTACCTCACCTCGACTTGGGAACTCATTTTCAAGAAATACTGCATCCCTTGATTCAATCTCGGATACAGTTCCATCTAATTGTTCACCAATAAACACATATCCCTTTGAAAATTCACAGTATCTTATAAAGATACATTTCCGCCCTCTTGGGCCTAACTTTCCATACTTATGAGTAGTGTTATGGACGTATGCAGCTGACCCCCAAGGTCTTAGATTGTCTAAATTAGGTTTTCTGCCTATCCATAATTCATAGGGAGTCGATGGAACTAACTTGGAGGGCACACGGTTAAGTATATAAGCAGCTGTCAACAATGCGTCACCCCAAAAAGAGATCGGCAAACTAGCCTGCGCCATCATCGACCTAACCATCTCGAGAAGAGTCCGATTTCTCCTCTCAGCTACTCCATTCTGTTGTGGAGTACTGGGAATCGTTAATTGTCTGATTATTCCCTTCTCATTACATATTGCCTTAAACTGATCAGACAAATATTCTCGTCCACGGTCTGTTCGTAAGGCTTTAACCTTTCTCTCAAGTTGATTCTCAACTTCATTTAAATATTGTCTAAAGCATTCTAATGCCTCTGACTTTTGAGAAATAAGGTAAACACGACCATAACGTGAGAAGTCATCTATAAAAGTAATGAAATAAAAAGCTCCATGTCTTGCCCTCACATTCATTGGACCACATATATCCGAATGAATTAACTGCAAAGGAAAATTTGCTCTAACTGCCTTGCCAAATGGTTTCCTGGTTATTTTTCCAGTAAGACAGTGCTCACACATGGACAAATTCACTTTAGCTAAAGGACCCAGCAGTCCTTCTCTTGCTAATCTATTCATTCTATTTTGTCCAATATGCCCTAATCTAGCATGCCAAATCTTGTCATCAACACTATCAGCATTAGAAGAGGCAACCATTGAAAAACAACCATGCACATAATTACCATGATGTTCAATGTCTAACACCATAAAACCATTTAACAAATATCCAGAAACTAAATGAACAGCATCATTAAAGATGTCAACACAATTACCATGAAAATTTAAACTAAATCCAAACTTAAGAAGAACAACAACAGATACTAAGTTTCGTCGAATATCAGGAGCGAAGAGAACATCATGCAAGTAGAACGTCCTTCCACCATGCAACTGAAGCTTGCATGTGCCAATTCCCTTGACTTCTATTCTTGCATTATTCCCTACGTATATCCATTTGCTCCTAGCTGGCAATCGATGAAACTCCACATAGGCAGCTCTTTCTCTAGCTACATGGTCTGTGGCTCCTGAGTCTATTGTCCACAAAGGATAAGAGTCAGTAAGCAATATAGTGCTAGAAACATATATTTCACTAAGAGCATTAGGACAATATATTACCTTATTTTGCTCAGAGCATTCACGAGCAAAATGACCCTTTTTGCCACACTTGTAGCATTTCAACTTTGACTTGTCCTTTTTCTTCTTTCCGAAGAACTTGCCTTTGCCTTTGTTCTTCTTGAACTATCTAGCAGCACGATTCTTACCATTACCTTTACCATCTTTCTTCCAGAAGCGCTTACGCTTTTTATCAGGAGCACCCCTGGACCCTTCAGCAACATATGCATGTCCAGTAGACCTTAAGGATTCCAGGCGTTCAGCCTCCAGCTCAACATGTCGAGCTACATCAGCAAAGGTCTTGATATTCTCATTGTGGGTAATATTTTACTTCATAGTATCCCAATTATCTGGAAGAGAACGGATCACTCCCTGTACTGCTGCTCATCAGTCAGAATGTGCCCAGCATTTTTTAGCTCCCTTATCATACTTGACATCTTCCGGAGATGTTGTGCCATTGAATGATCAGGACGCTTCTTATAACTATCGAGCTTAATAGTCAGCTCTCAGCTTACTTGTACTAACTCCAGCAAATCTCTCTCTTAGGGCAACCCAGACCTCATGAGCCGAAGGATATTGCTCATATTCACAAACAAGGTCATCTTCCATAGCACTTATTAATATGCCCTTAGCTATGGAGTCTTTCTTTTTCCAAGCTCGATAGATCTCTTGGTCTCGCCTTTGCTGGACACTATTACCTTGACCAGGATCTTCCATGGTATGGTTAACAGCTTCTAAAGCCTCTTGTTCTTCTAGAACATACTGTATCTTAAGATGCCAAACATGATAATTCTCGCCATTGAGTTTTTATCACCTTTGTTCAGGTCAGCAATTATATTTTTCAAGCCATGATCTGGTTTGATAAAACGAATTTCATTTAGTTTCAACACAACACATGTCTAGTTATTGTCCCAAGTGTTAATCAATGAGCGAAAGACTTAACTCATGTTATAAAATCAGATGGTCGCTATGCTTTCCACCCATCATTCATAATCACAAGTCTTATCTTTATCTCTTGATTCACTTCAATTTACAGTTAATATATATATCATATTCACATATAAGATCATGTAATTGCATATGACATCATATAAGCGAGCAAATGATATAGTAAGCATTATGTTCAAATAAGACAAGCAACTATACAAGCTTTAACTATGGATACAACATAATCAATATAAATAATATGCCAAAAAAACTCCAACAATGACAACACTGAGTCCAAATATTAAGTATCATATTTGGGTTTCTTAGTCAATTCTAAGACATCTTCTACTTGAAGCTCGACAAGAGGTGGCGGTTCCTCATTTTTGATAATGTTAGCTTCTTCATCAGAGTCACGCCTACTCAGCATATCAACATGGTGCAACAGATGAGAAACCAAATCCCTATAAGAGATATGCTCTTCAAAGCGATCCCAAATGCTGCGCAGCACTCCGAAAAATACGATGGGAGCAAGCGATCCAGTGCCCATATCTTATAATTATCTAATATGGGAAATGCTTGTTCCTCTAAGTGTTTCACAAGGCAATCCAACTTTCTAATATGTTTTCGTAAGCTATCTCCTGGATGATATTTCAGTTCTTGGATCCTCTCTCGTAGCTCATTTCGCCTTATGTCACGGCGTGTCATCATTGTAATCATTTTCGCCATTTGGAATAGAGATCTTGTTTAACAAAAAAAAACAAACATATGGTCAGTACAAAACTGACATACCAGTACGTAACCAGTACAATCTATTCCAAAATAAATGATACAACAACAATCGAGCATAAAATAAAAATGATCTATATATCCTTTCTAGGGGTACATCCCATCCACTGAAGGGCCAACTGCAGTTGGATGGCAAAAAAAAAAATCTATCCATGGAGTGACTTCTACGGATCCCAATAACATTGGCATATTAAAAATGTCTCATAGATATGAGGAGAGATTTATACATGTTTAAATCTCAAACTCCCATAAACCTTAGATTTGATGACAGGCCACTCAGCCCATTCCTTTTCTTTTAAGTTTTATTATTAACTTTCAGATTGGTACGCTATCTGTGGAAATAAACTCATGCAACAAAAGAGTGTCACCTCTAATTGTTTACTAACATGCTAGGAATATAAATTACTAAGAAAAACGGTCACTTTTGAAAGGCAATGCGGATGGCCATGCTAAGCACAGTAACTCATGCTACATTGATACAGAAAGAAACCGAAAATTTCATAAGACAGCCATCCGTGTTCCTTCCCTTGGCACCAAAAAAAATATCCGGCCATCTGATATCTATGGGCCCTTATCCTCTTCCTGACATTCTCTGAAATCAGGATATGAAATCAGGATGGCCGAGTGGTCTAAAGCGTCAGGCTGAAGTTCCCCTTCCCTAAGTGGGTTCAAATTCCACTTCTGACAGATTTGACTCAATTTAAAACAACGCTTCCTGAAAATAAATTCGAAGCCTCTCTCTCGTGAGGGTTTAGAGTAAGGTTTGGTTTTCATACTCGCGACACATGAGTCGCTGCTGCGTGATAGCAGCAGAATGGGATAATTCTATGAAATCTAGAGAATTTGATTCTACCTTATCTGTTGCAAAAAAAAAAAATCTTTATCAGAAACTTGTTTTAAATAAATCAAATTCTAAATTCAAAGAATCTGATTTTATCTAATCATTTGTTTCTCTTTTCCATCGTTATCAGAAAGTAAACTAATCATGCTGGCATACTAATAATACGAGAAAGAGAACCGAAACCAATGCTCTGATACCATTGTTAAAGATAAGATAACAATTCGAAATCAAACCTAGTTTGATAAAGTGGATCGTATTTACTCTCTCTATATGTTAAACAACTTGGGTTGGATCCGCCCATAACAGGTCAAACGACCCGGAATCATCCACTTACCCGATGGTTATTTGGGTAGTGGGTGGTTGTGGTTCTCGGTTATGAGAACGAGGGGCTCGATTATGAGAACGGGTGGATCGACAGTTGTTTTTTAATTCAAAATAAATATACGACTCTTCCTCTCAAAACGAGAAAAAAAAAAAGAGATCTTGAAATCAGAAAATACGAAGATCACGGTGGCATTTAATCTGTGAAATCAAAGGGTGGTTCGACTCGTAATCACACTTGGATCAGACAAGATCATAGAGAAAGAGAGTAAATACGATCCACTTTATCAAACCAGGTTTGATTTCAAATTGTTATCTTATCTTTAACAAAATGTAATAATGTCTATGTAAAATTTGAATTGCTGTGGATATGGTTTAAACTTATGCATTTGTTATAATAATGTGAAGGGTTTTATTTTTTTTATTTGTGCTGCTTGACATTCTGTGCTTGTTTATCATATGCACTACACTTGTTTCTTTTTTTTTTTTTTTCAGTGTTAATGCTTTATTGGGTGTTATATATGTAAGCGTATCTTTGTTTTGTTGATGTAGGGGAATGAGTTGTGTTTAACATTTACGTCCTTCTCTACTCTTGATCCAAAACCATATCCGATTTATCCAATCAATGCTTGATTTGTTTCGTATTTGCATGACCCTACAACGGCCTAACTATTGATCTATTATAGTCCATTGGACTAAAAATGATTCGATATATATTGGATATCAATGTGTCTGCGCCAATATTTTTGTTTTTTTTTTTTTTTTTTTTTTTGTTTTGGATTTGCTGGATACAAATATAAATATTAGATAAATAAAAGAACTCATGTCAAGCCAGTTATAAAAAGTTCAAATACGGATTGTTATGCTTTAAGCCTAGTTCTAGCCGGGCATTTAACACAGCCACACGTCCTCTACAATGCAATCAAAAACATACAAGACTTATTTTTAATTATTTCCATAATAACAAAAATATCCTTATTAATTCTCGATAGTCAGGAATTTTTTTATATAATAACATCACTTTATTTTATTTATCTAGTATCAAAAATATATTAACTATTGTGAACTACTTCTCACATGATAATGTTACAATTCAGCTTTGCTCATTATGTGGTTCTGTAAAGATAAGCAAAATATTGAGCATGCTAGCAGCTCCATAGGAATCCCCATCCCTTATAATTAATAAATATAAAAAATAACATAAAATCAAATAAAAAAATAAAAAAAATGTAACATATCGATTGATGTTTAAATAGATTAAACAATAATTTTTTACTTGACAATAATGTTTAATAACTTATCTTTCTTTTCTAGTTAGCATGTTCAAATTCAACAAGCAATTATCTTCAACTACAACCATGCTTTAATCCATAATAGAGTTATTGCAATATTATGTGTTACCTATCTATAACATGGATATCTTAATATCATGTACATATTGGTAGCGCAGTTATTTCAATAAAATGACTGTCTATAATGAGGCTATTACAATACCATATATAATTTGTTTGTGATGACGTTATTTATTATTCTACGTATCAGTTTATATTAACAAATCAATAATTAGTAGCATGTCCAACTTAACAATTTATTTTACTGAATTAACTTTTATGCTTACTAATCAAAATAAAATTTAATAATAAATTTGGTACAAAATCTAGCTCATATAATATATAGTCCACAATCATGAATGTACTATTCATATATCCATAATAAAATATTTATAATCATCAGCTTATAGATATGGATTTTTCTACAATGCTTTTGATTGCATATGGATGGTGTCATAAATAAAGAAAAGCTCAGAGTAAAAGAGATGATATATAAAGGGTTGAGGCTTAAATAAGAGATTTGAACGGGTTAGATTGGAATCCATAGTTTGGAACCAAATTTTGAAAAAAAAAAAGTTAGAAATTCTTATCTTGCCAAAAGTCTAAGTAATATAGTTAGGGAACCTCGTAGATGACCCGTGCCCTTTTGTTCTTATCCAAATCTTGTATTCAGATATCTCGGTTTTGACTCGTCCTAAAATGGTGTGATCACCCGTATATACCAAAAATAAAAAAAATCTTATAAGATTTTTCATAAATCAAATCAATACAATAGAAAAGATAATTATTGAATTTGTGCTAACTTCTCAAAGGTTTTTAATTTTATACCTTTAAACTTTTTAAGAAATACTTAAAGCTTCCACATCTACGCTAATCATATCTTATAAAATCATGATCTCATAGCACACAGAAAATCTTTTTAAGCCAAAATTAAAGCAAATCTTTAAGAAATTTATTGATTACTTTTTAATATCAAAAGATTTTAAGTTAAACCTGTTCATAAATATCCACTAAAGCTAATAGCCTAATAGACATCCTACCTCCTATAGCATACTAATTCCTTAAGGCCAATATATTTCTACTTCCAGTATAATAGCAATTTTTTGAAAAAAAACTAAATGATAAATGTTAAATGCGAAATTCCTGACTCCTTACAAATTTCTAGAAGAAAGAAATTAAAAAAAATTGAATAAAAATATTAAAAAATTATCCTTGCAAATTACCATTTTTATAATTTTTGAGTATTTCATCAATGATAAAATATGCTCATTAAATTATCCATAACCTTCTCATTTGACTTCTTTTTAAGGGATTCAAAAGGCATTGCAAAACTAACTCATTACCAAATACCATAAAGTAGATTTACTCAAAAAAATTAATTATATTACTAATAGTATTTTTTTAATTATATTTGAATATAAATCGAATAGTTAAAGTCATCAAACTAGACATTTTACTTAACGTAAAGTAAATTAAGTCAATATAAAAGCGTCAAATGTTTAACAGCTCATGGCATAGCTCGGCCTAGTACGAAGTGAATCATGCCCAAGGTTGCTATAGCATTCATGTTAGGCCTAGCATGACACGCCCAGTCGGGCCATGTTGGGGCCCCATATGGCCTAGCGATGCTGATACAATGTCCTATGATCGATTGGCATGACTTGGATACACTTAGGAGGCCTGCCTGGCCATGTAGGCTAGCCAATGGTACATCATGCTTGATAGCTTATTAGCATAGCCTACCAGGCATGCATAGGACTTACTTATCATAAGATTGAAATACTCCTCTTTAACAGCCCAAAAATTGTAGTTTGAGGGCATTTTGGTTTATTTCTAAAAAATAAATTTACCTTTTTAATAGCTAAAAAATAGCTAGTTTTCAAACATATTCTCATCTATTACTCAAAAAAACCTATTTATTCTTTTCAATAGTCATAAATAGCTAGTTTCAATATTACTTGAGATATTTAAAGGCTCTTCAACACTTATAAATATCCCCAACCCTTCTCCCTCATCTTACACCAAATTTATGCTCTATAAACTCTTTTAAACTCTCCTAAGCCCTTTTAACTTCCTATAAACCCTCTTAATCCTCCTAAGCTCTCTTAATTTCTCTTTACAAGTGAGCTTTCCTAATTCCTCCCCCACCCCCCTCAACCTTTCCTAATTTTATTAATCTTTTCCAAACTCTCTAATCTCTATAATATCTAATGCTGGCAGCTCTCATCTATCCCATAGAATTTTTGGATTCAACACTAACGCAAAGGATTACTAAACCGATCTTAGCACACCATAATCACAAATCGAAACTACTGTCTCTAACCTCAATAATGCCACCTTGAGCATCATGTCCAAGAATAGACCCAAGATCTTTGGAGTATAACAGTACTTCACTATCAAGGAGATCACTAGTAAGAGGGTTCAAGCTAAATGTAAAACTTGTAAAAAGAACTATTATTGTGGTACTTCAGGAGGAATGAGTTATTTGGCTTGATACCACAAGAACCATGAAAGTGCTCATAATTCTACCTAAGCCAAAATTAATTCAATTTTGAAGGTAAGTTGTCATTTTTTTTAGGACTTAAATAAAAAGGATTATCAAAATTAATTATGGGTACCAGAATGCCTTTTTCTTTTACCAAAATTCATATCTTAAAAATTATATAAAGCTGACATAGATCTTGCATATAAAAAATTTCACGAAATACCTAAATTTGATTCTTTGAAATAATTTTTTGAATATAAAGGAATTTAATTATATATTTTTTAACTTTTGATGGTAGAATAGCACTTATATCCTATATCTAGACTAGTAATTTTAATTTATTTTATATTTATGTTATTATGCATGTTATTGATTACAATGGGGTAATATAAAAATAAATTTAAATTAACTAAATATTCACATAATGCCATCAATATCTCTACTTATATCATGCATATAGTATGCAAATATTATATGTATAATAATTTTTTTAGTTTCAATGATATTACTGTTAAGCTACTCAAATAATACTTGTATCCCATCTTAAATGAAGATTTATTTTATATAAGGTATACATGTCACTTCATAAATGCAATTATATAAGATAGTTTAACTATTATTGAACCGTATGTAAGTAAAGTTTAAAATGGCATTAAATATATACAATCTTCATAAGGTAGAAAAAAATTGTGTGTTATCTATGGTAAAATTATGAATAATTTTTATTAGATGTAAAGCATAGATAAATTTCATATATTTAATATTACAATCATATTTTAAATATAAAGATATTGTTACTAGTTTTTATCATCTTTACTTTCCTAGTGAACCAATATTAGATTTTCATTGAAAAATTTATAATATTATATGGTAACTTTTAAATGTTTTTTTATAAAAATATCAATATTTTTTGGTATTTATTATTTCTCTCCTAGTTTTGCGATAAATCTACAGTATTTTAACAAAATTTTAAATTATAGAAATGTGAAAGGTTTTGAAAATATAATTGCACTAATGGTATTAAAATTGAGGCCAGCTTTGGCCCAGGTCCAGAATGAGGTTTTCTAAATTTTGGGCTAGTCTTAGGTTCAAAATTGAGGCCCATATTAATTTTGGGCCAAGCTCAAACTAGGGTTTAGCTTGGCCGAATCCTCGCCTAATTCAAACCCAATTATAACGCCCGAATCAGCTCTGATTATGCTGGATTGGTTGAATATTCATATAGTTTTAGTTTATATAAAATTGAATCCATGTATTTATTGTCTAAACAAACAATCATTGTATACATGCTTTAATCTAATCTAAGCACATAACTTGTATATATGAGCAAATAAGTAAATAGTTTTAAAACGTGGATGACATGATCAAAATGATGGGCTAAAATCGGACCGACCTAGTGTTTGGGCTCAAATGGATTAATTCGGGTTAGTCCTTTGGGTTTTGAGTTGGGCTTGGGCTCGGGCTCAGGCTCAGGCTCGGGCTTGGGCCTAAGTTAGCCACAAATTTTTGGTTCTTGATCCATTCAAAATTTAAAAATATTCAATTGAGCTTGGCCAAGGATTTAGTCTAACGACCCTAGTTCAACCTGATCCGGCTCACTTACAGCTTAAACGCTTATTCGGAGTCGGAAAAATCGGAATAAGATCCAGCCTGCAACCTCCAGCGAAGCCTCTTCCGAGTTGGGCTGGCACAAGCGCGCTCGTAAGATCGTTATAAGGTGCACGACGCGTTCGGTTCCCGTCCTCGTATCAAATAATTCCAGTCCCGGCGCAAAAATCCCTTCTCCGAATCTCCGTTCCAGGCGTTAGGTCCGACGATATTCGCATCCCCAAGAGATGAAGAAAGGTTACGCCGGCGCGGGCGGTGGCCGCGGCGGGGAGCAGTACCGGAATCCCTGTCTCACGATGCACCAGCCCTGGGCCTCGCTCTTGGTCCATGGCATCAAGCGCGTCGAAGGAAGATCGTGGCCGGCTCCCCTCACTGGTATGAAGCTTAAGTTACCCTTCTTTGATCTCCGCTCCGAGATTTCAGTGTTAATCAATAGATAATGTATTTGATGCACAATAAATCAAAGGCTTTGTTTCGATTTTTTTTTTTTTGGAGGAAAAGGAAGGAGAGAGAGTAAAAAAGAAAAAGAAGGAAGAAGAAGGGAAAGGAAGGAAAGAAGAAGAAAAAATAATAATTATTATTTTGTTTAGATAGAAAGAAAAGTTAAAAAAGGAAAAGAGTTATAGAATCGGTTACTCTTATTTTCTTTCTTTTTTTTTTATTTTTACCTTTCAAACTAACTAATTTATGACCTTTTCTCTATTTTCTTTTTCCCTTCCTTTTATTCCTCCAATCCAAACAGTCCCTAAATAGGAAGTCCGTTTAACGTAAATTTTACTGTTTTCTTGATTCTCTGTTAAGTTCAAAATTGCCTTAATTGATGCAAATTCGTGGTTTCTTCTAGTAGTGGACTTATTTTTTTGTGCATTTTTTTTCCTTTGTTTTGTTTATCTTTTTGAAGTTGTTCTTCATTTTTTTTTTCGAAGGCCGACTTTGGATCCATGCTGCGTCAAAAGTTCCAGAACCAGAAACTATCAAAGCAATGGAAGAGTTCTACAGGGAAATATATGCCGTTGATGGGATCACTGATATCAAGTTTCCAGAGCATTATCCGGTCTCGCGACTGCTAGGTATTATTATTTTACGAGGTTTTTGATATCAGGAGTATAAATAAAAAGAAAAAGAAAAGCAACTTTTGAAAATCCTTTGCGTCACTTGTATTACATGCTTGACCAATTTCTTCAGTTATTCTTTTTGATGAAACTTAAGAATTGAGATGGTTTTTATTTTTCAGTTGTAATGTAAATTATCTGTGACGGGAGGTCATAGCATGGGAGATATGCACCATATTATAATGTTTAAAGGGACAATAGCAGTAGTTTTCATTAACTATGTAAGTAGCTATTTCTCAATAACTGGTGTCAATAGCTGTTCCAAATAAAATTCTTGGGTACAGTTCCTTAAGTGTTTGCCATCTGGATCACCATTGAACAAGGGAAACATGTATAACCATCACACTTAACAATTGACCTTTCTTTTAGCCATCATTTTTTTGATGGACATATATCATTTGTTAAGTGTGATAGTTGTATACGTTTTACTTGTCAATGGAAACCTGAAGGCAAACATAAAACTGCACTTAAGTTTCATCCTTTTCAAAACCCCCTGAATGTGCTAGGGACTGGGGTTCTAGCATATCACACAGTTTTTTGTAGCTTAAAACGGGGAAAAATTTGCCTTGTAATATGCTTTAAAAAAAATCTAAACTTAAATAAGTATCAAAGCATGGCCAGTCTGCTTTCATCTTGTTTTCATGGGATTTTACCTGAGAAAGATAAAACAAGTCAGTCTGTGTTGTTTGGTTTCAGCTGAATCTTTTAATGGCTTCTTTAAGAGATGTTTCAAACATCATTGTTACATTCCCCTTTGATCTTTCTCGCTGAGAAGCCATGGCTATGGGATGATAGGTTGCCTTAGTAATATTGCATATATGTATGTTCTTGCTTATTTGCTTGTGTAATTCTAGGTTGTTTCGGCTATATAGCAATCTTTGTTTTTTCGATTATGTTAGCAGCTTCTGCTTATGGTTTAGAATATCCAATCTGTCAGAACTTTTTACTATGGCTTTGCTAATTATACTTGCCAACAATTCTCATTTGTTTACAGTTTTTTTTTTTCATTTATTGTTTCTTTTGGTAGGCAACTGATTTTTTTTTTCACTTATTGTTTATTCTGATAGCCGTCTTTCTGGATCAAATGAAAATCAGACAATAAAAAATGAGAAGGTGATCAAACAAAAGACTTCTTTTTGAAAAAAGAGAGAAAAATATACTATTTAATGCTTTCACTGGTAAATTTAATCTGTCAATGTAAACATTTTCTATAGTTCTTGAACTTGATCCATATATCAATCAATAAAGATTGAAGAAGTTAAAAGACTCACAGAGAGTTGTTTCCTAGATAGCATTTCATTCATGATATGGTCCTCTCTTTGGGGGTCTTGGGTAGAGGAAGATCTTGTCAGCCTGATAGAATTTTCCTGGCTGGTACTCCATTTCACTTATGTGCAAAGTGAATTGATCCAAGGAGGAGGGGTGGCTGTTGAGCACAAATTATCTTGATTTTTAGGGGTGAGGTAAAATTCCTTCTAAATGGATTCAATTATTCTGGAAACAGGGATTAGCTGTGCGGGAAGCTGTCCCATCTCTTTAAACCACTCTTCTCCCCACATGAACTTCATAGAAATGCTCCCTGATAGGATCTTATCGGGCCCAATAAGATCCTTGGACATCCAAACACCTCTTAGTCTATCCATATATGTTATATCATAAAAAGTATGGTTTTTGGGGCCAGGTGCGTAGGAATTCCTGTTTAGTAATCTTCCCGTTTTCATGTTTCTTTCAGTTTAAGCTTCAGACTCATTTGGTGGCTGTGGGGGCCGCCGCGTAGGGGTGGGGAACTCAAAACCGGAAAAAAAGCAAAAAATAGTAAAATATAAATGATTACCTATATTGAAAAGAAACAAAAAAAGAAATTAGATTAGCATCCCTTGTTGCATCCCAAAGTGGAACTCAAAACTGAAAATTGTGCAAGAGAGAAATAGAACCCCCTCTAGTTTCTTGTCCAAAATCCTATGGTGTTGGTTAGTACACCTGCCCTCTTATATGGTCTTGATCTCTTTTCTTCTCTCCCCTTTGCTTCTACCATTGCCCCTTCTGCCTCCATTCATAGCAATCTGGCCCCCGCTTTTCTCCAAATCCAAGCTGAAATTGGAGAGAGAGAGGTTTGAAGTGTGATTTTGTGGAGGAAATTTTATTCAAGCTACTTTTTATCATCATGCTATTTCAATTTAAAAATGTATTATTTTGTTTCGAATGGGTGATATGGATCTGACCTGAAAACGAAGCAGTTGGTTATGGTTCACTTTAAGTGATCTGGTCAAATTTGGGTTAAACATTGGTTGAGCAGTTTCTAACCCCATTGTTTGGATCACCAACCCTAGGTGTTAGGAAAAATGACAATTGAGGAGTACACAGTTAAATTTTAAGCGAATGAGGATGTGATGGTAGTTTTATCATTAGGGATCAAATTCTTAGATATTTTCAAGTTTCATAGCTAGCAGGTTATACACCATAGATAATCTAGTTCGGGTGGCCGACTAGATGGAAAGTATATTGAATAAAAAATATTGGGTAAATATCTTGGCATTATTTTTGTGTAAGGACAATGGTGGTATCGTGAGCAATGCACACACAACAAAAAAGCAGGGCATTTTAGTTCGAAGTACCATGATTTCAACCTTTTCTTTTCTTTTCTTTATTAAATTTGATGACATATGGTGCTGGCCAAAAATTTATAAGTCACAAGGAAGTTAGTTTTTGGCCTGCACCACCAGGGTATTAATTCCCGGGAGATGACATCTAAACCATTTCTTGAAAACTGAATCGATGAGATGACAAAGCTGACCATGATCAACTTATTGTCTACCCTCTCACAAACGCCATGAGATGTCTAGCACAAGGGTGTCCCAAATCAGCTTCTGATCGTTAGGCATACATCTCCACTTATTAGTCTTTGAGGAGATCAGGGAGCCCATCCTATCATTTATAATCTTACAAGTGCATTCTGGGTATAGAAATCTGTTGTTTTTACTTCTGAATAGAAATAAATGGTCTTGCTGTTGTTCTTGCTTAAGAAAACTAAGAAAGGGCTATTTTTCTCTGAGGTTTTATTTCATGTGTAGTTCTTGCTCAGCTTTGCAGCATTTCCACAAATCTGTTAACTTGAACATTAGTAGGAAATTAGTGAACATGAGGGTGTTGTAAATCTGACATGCTAGAGCTGAAAACCATAATCTGACCCTGTCATTCCCATATCTAACATTAGTCATATACTCATACATTAGTATATATACATACACAAACATGTAGATGCGTGTGTTTGTGTATGCTTATACATAAATACACATTTACATGTCATATACAAACACTGCATGCAATATTCACTTTCTAAAACCTCTATCAGGTTAGAATATGATATAGATGTTAATGCATTATTTGTATAGGGATATGGATATTCAGAGTCTTTAAATATAGATATTATTTTTTGGACAAGAATAAAAATATCAATATAAACTATGGTTGTTTATTAATCTTTTTAACGCATTTAATTTTTAATTTTTACTATGCCTATGTTTAAAGCGCTATGATATTTGAATATTTAGTTATCTGAAAACTAATCTAGATATTATTAAAATCCTATCTACAGCAACTAAGTCTTAATGCCATATTAGTTAGGGTTGGCTACATGAATCCTTTTTATCCATTTTGTTTAGTTTAAGATTATACTTTCGTAAGATGTAAAGATATTAAGACTTTCCTTACTGCTACCTTCTATATGATTTTGAGTTTATCTCTACTTTTCTTTTCTTCTATGTGTATTAAATTATTTTTTCTAGTACATTACCAAGCTTATGTTGTATATGTCCAAATTGTTTAAGTCATTTTTCTCGCAGTTTATATTCAATTGGTGCCATCTTCACCTTTTATAAATGACTTTATTTTAATTATATCTTTTTTATATTACCACATACCATCTCAACATTCTCATTTTGATGATGCTTATTTTATGCACATGCAATTTTTTATCTATCCAATATTCTATACCATGAAAAATAATTGTTCTTATGACTATCTGATAAAATTTTTCCTTCAACTTGATAGGTATCCTATAATTGCATAATATCTCAGTTTCATTTTTATATTTTATCCAACCTACTTTAATCCTATGAATAATATCTTCTTTAATCATAAATAATTGGTCCTAAATATTGAAAATAATATCACTTAAGAACTCCATGATTTTGAAATTTCACTTTACTTTTCTTTACTTCTAATTTTACTAAGACTACATTTCTTATATTTTGCCTCGCTCTACTTAACCTAAAACCCTTTCATTCTAATACACTTCTCCATAATTGTAACTTACAAGTAATGCCAACTTTAATTTCATTTACTAAGTCTATATCATATGTATATAGCTTGCTTAAGGAACATCATTCTAAATATGCTTTGTAATTTGATCCATAACTAGCAACAAGGCAAGGACTTAGAATATATCCTTAACCTAAAACTCTTTGATTCTAATACACTTCTCCATAATTATAACTTACAAGTAATTCCAACTTTAATTTCATTTACTAAGTCTATATCATTTGCATATAGCATGCTTAAGGAATATCATTTTGAATATGCTTAGTAATTTGATCCATAATTAGTGCAACAAGGCAAGGACTTAAATATATCCTTGATAGAAAACTAACGATGTTATCACTAGTAATTTTCACCCTAGTAATTAATTCATTGTATATATCATTAATTATATTAATATATCTAATTAAAACTTCTTTCTTTTCTAACACCCACTATTAACATACCTTAATTACATTAAGTCTAGTTTTCACATTTATTTATTAAAAAAATTGCTGACTATATTTTATTTTCCAATTGATATCCACATCATACATGGTGAATAAAAGCAAATACGATGTGGACATAGAAAAGTTCACATATGTAATCCATTTTCAGTCCTATAGTGTGCATATTTTAAACAGAAATTGATATGATGTGCACCATAAATTGGAAATCTATTGCTGTTTAAAATTTTCTTGCGCAGCTAATTGAACCATGTTTCTTATTACAGGTTGTGTTGATGTGGTAGGCTGTCTTAAAAGTGAAGAGCTGGTGTGTTGGGAGGCAGTACCTGAATCGGTGGGATTTCTGTGTTTTTTTTTCCTGAAATCATTTTCACATGATTTAATTTAAGAAGAAATTAATTTATTTTGGTTTTGGTCTAATTAAATTGACTGTTGGTCACAGGTAAGGCTAGAAGGCCTGACTGACTTCTGCTGGCTCTGCCAGAATCCACAGGTACATTTGTGCATCATTCGGTAATCTTATCTTGTATAGGACAGAGAGCTTTAATAAAGTTTTTTCCTCTTCAAATTTTAATAACAACGAATCATTGTTGTTTTAAATGATAAATTACCTTTACATTGCAGTACCTTTCAGACTTCAAGAGCATGATACATTAGATTTTTGTTCAACTAACTCTGTCATTCAATGCAGAAATTAATAGTTCCATTTGAAATGCGAGGTTATCAGCGTGTTTATAATCTGGAAAAAAAGGTACCCCACTAAGTCTGCTATTTATTTTAAGGAAGCTTTTCCCTTGCATATACTTCTATTCCTTTGTTGGAGCTGCACTGAAGTGGTTGTATCTACTTCTTGCTATTTCGGAATAGATCTATGAGGCAGCAGCAAGAGGTCTTTGCTGTGTCCAAGGCCCTCTACCAGTGAAGTTTCCACTTCCAGATCCCCAAGATCCTTTGTCACTGAGGCCACGATCTCTTGCCTCGTACTTCAACAGCTCTAAAACATCCACAGTGGAGATACCACCTAGTGTTAGTGCAGCTATAGCTGGTGCACGAGCTGCAGCTGGACAGTTTTCAAAGGGAGATCAGAGCAATGCAACCAGTAGTAATCAAACTGATGTGATTCAGAAGAGTGAGCATGAATTCACAGAAACTAGTCTTGACATGACTACAGAGGGGAGAAGGTCGTCTTACTTCCCCATGACTACAGAGAGGAGAAGGTCGTCTTACTTCCCAAATGGAAGGGTACATCAGGGCTATCAGGCCCATAACCGTGAGGAACCAAAGACTACTGCAAAAAACAGAGAATATAACAGAGGCCACAGCGAGGAAGTTAGCAGAGATCTTATTTTGCAAACTGGAGCTTCTAGTAAGGTCAGTAATATATCTTAAACTGCCACTAAGTCACAGACTGCTTAAAAGTTAAGATGTCAGGCCACTTCCAAGCTTTCAACTGTTTTTATTTCTGATTAGTCTTTCAAAATGAACAAACTTTTTTTCAGTTGATTAAAATGGGAGGAGTGACCCACCCCATTCATTGAGATAATGAATCCAAAGCTACAAACTAGGTACAAAGACTTCAGAGTACACAATAGAGAAACCTCAAAATAAGAACCTAGTACAAAGCCTCAAACATGTCCTTCACATGATGTCAAAATAAACCTTTGATGCATGCTGCTGGACACAAATACTCCAACCACTTTCTAAATTAGTTTGATAGTGTGCAGAGAATCTAATGTCTAGAAATATACACCTTGGATGTGAACATTGACAATTTGTGTCTGCACGTGTCTGGATGTACATGCATAGATATGTATGCATATATCAATATATTTATGTTACCCACAAATATATTTACATAGTTACACATGTTTTAGTATAATGAGTAATGCGCAGACATATTTTACACATTTCACTATAATGGGTAAGCATTTCAGTATAATGGGTATGTTGAATAGAACACAAGTTTTAAACACACGACATACATATTTTTGTACGTATGTTACATAATTATATTTTACATATTTAAATATAAGTTTATGTGAACACAGACATATAATATACCTATTTCATTATAATGGGTTTATTGAATAAGAAGTAAGTTTGAAACATACATACATTCATGTATTTCAGTATAATGTGTATGTTGAGTGGATTGCAAGTTTGTAACATAATATTACAAGGCAAACTTATTGAGTCTTTGTTCCTGGCCCCCCTTGGGCCCCTGTTGCGTGGAATCAGACTACCATGCATCCACTATGAGATGCTCCTTATATATCCGTTTATCAGTTCATCCTGTGTTTAGTTAAGACGCCCTTGTATGTTGAATAATATGAAAATAGATTGATTTATTTGCATGCAAAATTATTGGTATATTGAATGTAGCCATATGTAATTGTTCTAGGAAAACATATTAAACTTCCTTTAATTTATTTATTTCGAGCAATGGTGGAAGGACCACCACTCATCTCATTGATGGACTGAAATGCGAAGAAAAGTGTCACATGATGACAAAGCACCCCACAGCTGAGGAAAAAAAAAAAAAAGGGAGAGAGTGGGAAAAAGCAAGAGAATCCATAGGACAACTACCCGCCTATTACAAAAAGTCTGCCCTCAACTAACCTAATACCAGTCCAGCTCCCTAATCAATGTCTAAATATCACCCAAGACATTGCCATAAATAACCCGTTACACAGAAACCTCCCAGAGGTCCTCAACCAAGACATGGGCAGTTCATCCATAATTGGTAACCCTGTTTGATGTCCATCCTACCTCCCTCTTCTTACTGCTTCCTGTCAGCCCCTCCAAAAAAAAAAAAAAAAAAAAAATCCTCTTTGTTGCACAAATTCAACAGTTAGCGGAACCTCTTTCCAGGTACTTTGGTCTCCCAATAGCCTCGATCAACCCAACAAATAGGCTACCCTTGGTACTCTCAGCTTTAAGGCATTCTGAATCATTCGTCCTTGCTCCACCAAACCAAACCATTGTGGCATAACTGTAAAAGGATGGACCATCTTGTTTTCCTGTTGTGATGTAAGATTTAGGAGGGTTGATGTGATTCTGATGCAGTCTTCTCTTACTTGACCTAAGTCACAGATTTTCCAGGGAACTACTAGGTGTATGGAACTTTGTCATCCTCCACTGTCGGGGGCAAGTCTGCCTCGCTCTTTCAGGTTCTCTTATTTTAGACAAAGCACTGGATTTAAAAAGGGCCCTGTTTTGAATATGAAACTCTAGAGGCAGGAAATCTTTTCCATGTATTTTGCGTGTATGCTATCTTGTCTCTGGAACACTTTAAAAGAGCATGGCTCAAGTTAGCAGGGCATGGGATATATGAGGTAATAAATCATTGCGCGGGAGTCTTTGGCCTTGTACACGTTCTGCTTTTTTGTTTCATAAAATCTATAGAAACACTCGTTTGGATTTATAATTCAGATTCCACTGCATGAAACTTCCATCTTTGCATATCATCATCGTCATCATCATTCAAATCTGTGCAGCTACTAGAACATTTCTTGGCTTTCATTTCATGTACTGACTTTCTGAGTTCTTAGCTTTTTGCAGCAGCGTTGAAAGGACTAAAGCGGGGTTAACGATGTATCTTGCCGTTAAAAGCTTTCAGAATTGACAGAGAGTAGAGCATCCTTTTTACAAAGCAGTGGATTTTGTGAAGTTGCTTTCATAGGGTATTGCTGCACTCTGAAAGGATTCACAAGAGGCTTTTGAATTGTTCTGGCACTGCTGTATAGCTTCCCGTCCACGTTATTTATCTGCATCTTGTTAATCTAGGTCCCTATATATTAAGTTAGAACATTTAATTTTGTTCACAGTTTAGGTTCGCTGGTATAATTGGGATTATATTGTGGGAGGAAGCAACAGATCACTGAAATATGATATATCTGATGTACATGCTGTCTGAAAATTTTTGGTATTCCAAAATTGCTGCGTTCGATGCAGACTTATCTTTTGGATTATTGTTCAAATTTGGCACAGTATAGTTTTATGCTACTATGAAAAATAATTAAAAAAAACTAAGAAAGCTCCTTATGCGTGCAGAGCTGTATTTATTGACTGTTAATTTGTTGCATGGGAGGGTGTCGGCAGGGAGAAGTTATCCAATTTTGAACTATGGAGCGACATGGATTTCAAATTTGTTAAATCAATGGGGGATGAAGTCATAAACTTTTTTAATGATATATATATTAGAAGTCGAAATATTTGCAGATGGAAGAGAGATTTGTTAGAAGGGTTGGTCGGCTAGGTTTGAATGCCCATTGTATGGTGCAACTATGGCCTCCATTAGCCAATAAATTATCCGTTTCAGCAAAACCTAGAGATATTAATCGGTTATAGACATTCTGGAGGAAGAGCTATATTCTTAGGACCTAGAGATCGGCTTGACATCAATTTATCCTCTTTTTTTTCTAAAATCTCTTTGGTTATATGCCAAAAGATTTTATTCTTTTTGAGTCTAAAGTTTAAATCACCAGAGAAAAAGGCATGGATGCACATACGACGTTAAAATTTCTATTGAAGCCGCTTTGACGGAAAAAATTCTGATCCTTGTATTCTTTTCTCTGTATATATTTTTTTTTATTCAAAAGATTTTATTCTTTTTTTTGAGCCTTAGGACTAAATCATGAGAGAAAGGGCTTGGACGTATGTACCACTTTAAAATCTTTGTTGATGCTACTTTGATGAAAGAAATTCTGATCCTTATATTCTTTCTCATATATATTTTACTTTTATATTAATAAATTAAGGATTTCCCCTGTTAAAAAAATAAGAAAGAAAAAAAAACATATAGTTAAAGGCAAGAAGGTGACAAGGGAATTGAAGTGGAGTCTGAAGAAAAGAACATGGAAAAATAGCAAGAAGCGATAGAAGGGAGGTCGGTTCTGAAGGAGATTGAAGGGGTGACCTTCGAAAAGCATCTTGAGAAATAGGTAGTGATGACGCTTGATCATCGGTCTTGAACATCGAGAGAAGAGAGTTGCTTAATCCGACGTCTGATCGGATGGCCTGCAAAAAGTCAAGACCGAAGAGATGCTCCGATGGGATCCTCGATGCTCAAGTCAGTAATCGGGGTCACAACTAAGGAGAGCTCAGACGAGCTCTGGGGAGAAAAAATGAGTCCTCAAAAAGGGGAATCCCTTTTTGGGTATCAGGGTAGCGAGTGTATGAGTTTTCGTACTTTGTTCCTGAGTGGACTTACCCTTTTATAGGGGTTGACACCTGCACAACCACGTGGAGTTCCGTAAGAAAGGAATGTCCGCGGGGTTCGTGGGGTTGCATGAATTTGGACTGGTTGGTGGGTCCTGTCCCATCGAGAGAAAAAAATGGTGGTTGGTGAGCTACGTCCCATCAGTCAGTGGGGCTAACAGGTAGTTAGGTCCAGTCCCATCAGCGGCGTGGCCAGTGGGTAGGGATGCCAGGCGGAGCGGGTTAGAAGGACAGCGGCATGAACAGCCAGGACCGTTCTGGGGCCGACTTGAGACAGCCTCGACCCTCCTGAGGGCACCGAGGCCGTGTAGGACCGACTCGGCCGACCTGAAGATGCCGGGGGACCGGGGAAGGTGGGGCCGGCCGACTTGGAGATGCAGCCGGAGGGAAGGTCGGGGCCGACTTGGCCGACTTGGAGATGTCGGGCCGAGCGGGGCACCAGGGAAGGTCGGGGCCGACTTGGCCGACTTGGAGATGCCGGGCTGAGCGGGGCCAACCAGGGAAGGTCGGGGCCGATTTGGCCGACTTGGAGATGCCGGGGCCGAAGGGAAGTCGGGGCCGACTTGGCCGACTTGGAGATGCCGGGCCAGCGGGCCGACCAGGGAAGGTCGGGGCCGACTTGGACGACTTGGAGATGCCGGGGCCGAGCGGGGCTGACCAGGGAAGGTCGGGGCCGATTTGGCCGACTTGGAGATGCCGCGGGGCCGAGCGGGGCCGACCAGGGAAGGTCGGGGCCGACTTGCCGACTTGGAGATGCCAGGGCGGGGCCACCTTAAGATTTGATTTTGCCATAATTCTCGTGGCTACGTCAGCCAAATCAGATGCCCCCCCCCCCTGAGCGCGAAGGGCCACGTGCCCGCTGCCCTTTGGGCGAGAGGGCAAAAATTTAAAAAATGATTGCTCTTTAGTGCGCTTTTAATAGCTTGGTGAGCTGGCGCATTTCCGAGGCAGTGTCGCTTCGAAAATCTTCCACAATCATGCGGTAGGTGGGAGCTGACGTTAGCGCCGGACGCCTCGAAGAGGAAGCCTATTGGGGGGAATGGAAAAAGGTAAAGGTCATCATCGCCTCTCCGTTTTCTATGCCCCGATTGGTCGGGAATCACGCTCCTCGGAGCGAATCGAGGCGGCACGTCTCAGGCGAGATTTTGGCGGACAGCTCGTGGCGCAATAGGAGAGTGTCACGTGGAGGCCTCGATTATGTTGTCCGGAGATTGGGGGTATAAAAGCGCCCCAAGGGCTTGGGGAAAGCTTTTACATTGCCGTCGCCTTCTTCCAGCTTTCCTTCTCCTGAATTCTTCTGCAACCTGAGCCCCTTTTGTCTTCAAATTCTCTTTGATTTCCAGGTTAGTTTCATCTTTCATTTTCATCCATGGACCGCCGTGCCGTTAGGGAGGGTAAGAGGCCTATAGTAGAAACTTCCCATTCAAATAGTGAAGACCAGACCCCTTCAGTTAGCCAGATGCCCCGGTCGGTGGGTGGCGTTACCATCCGTGATCGACTGACGACAACCGACCTCCGTCTTCCTCGCCTCCCCTATTAGGGCAGTTCCATGTCCTCCCACCGTCCGGACAACCTCCGATGGTGAGTCTTGATCCGGCAGGTCCGTCAGGAGTAGCCTTAACCGTAACCCCCAAAGACGTAGAGGCCATTAGGGCTAAGTACATGGTCCCCGGCTTCATTCATCTGTCCGTGCCGGGGCCCGAAGATAGAGTGACCTCCACCTACCCTGGTCGGGTCGCTCTGTATGAGGAATTTTTTCGGTGTGGGCTGCGCCTTCCTCTCCACCCCTTTTTCCTGAACCTTTTAGACATGTATAGGCTAGTGCCGGCGCAGTTGACTCCGAACTCGATTCGGATCATTTGCGCCTTTGTCATTCTTTGTTATTTCTAGGAGGCTCGGCCCGGGCTATCACTGTTCTGGGCTTTCTACAAGCTCTGCCGCCAAGGTGAGGGGGCCTGGTGGGCTTTCACCGCCAGGCCGGGTAGGGCCTTCCCCCTAGGTCTTCCATCCAAGATTAGGGGATGAAATCCCGCTTCCTTTTTGCCCATGTTGAGGGGTGAGGACTGATTGGATGGAGCCGGACACCAGCTCCAATGATAATGCCACCGTGGGGGAGAGAGATAGGGAACTCTTCACCCAATTGTCCAACTACCAAATCCCTGGCTACAAGGAACTCCTGTCCGAGGAGAACCTGATAGAAGCCGAGTTGGCCCCGGCAGTTGGTAAGCACGATGCCCGATTCCTTCTGTCTCGATCGAAAGATTGCTATACGCTGTTGCTAACATTCCTCATTTTTGGATGCAGCGATGAAGTTCTCCGCCGGTGCGTTTGAAGCCGCCTTGAAGCAAAAAGGCCGGCAACCGGGGAAACATCAAGGCCGGCAAGAAAGCTCGAAGGAAGGAGCGGGCCGAGCCGGCTCAAGCCGCTGAAGTCCCTAAGGCTCCAACGCCTGCAGAGGAGCCGTCTGAGGAAGCACCGGTTGGAGAAGTGGTCCTAAGGCCGGCTGGGACCGAGATAGAGGAAGGAGATATTGGTCACCACAAAGCCGCGTGGTGATTGTGGATCTTGAAGAGGAAGCCCTGCCGCCGCCGTCGTGCCCGAGGCGGGGCAGGTTACAGTTGCCGTCAGCCCTCCGGCTGCGCCGAGCCAGACGGAGTGTTCCCCCAACTGCCGAGAAGGGGAGCTAGTCGCCAGAAGGTCCAGAGAGCTGGGACGGAGGCGACCGAGAAGTAGAGGGATGAGCCGGGAGCTCATCCCAACAATCAGCGCGCCGCCCGACTCGCCCTTGGGCTGAAGGGCCGCAGGAGAAGATGGCGCGGCCAGCACCCTGCTCAGCTCGATGACAGACGCCGGGCGGGCCGCCTATCTCTTGTCGAAGTTTTGGACTGCCGAGTCCGAGGAGGAGACGCGGGGATTGCCACTCCGCTCCTAGATATGGTGATGGTCTCCATTGTCCAGGTAATCCTTTGAGTTCCTTTTGTTTTCGGACGTGTCTTTCGATATCTCAGTCTTCTTGTGGTTAACATATTCCTCTGTTGCAGATGGCCAACGGTACAATCGCCCTACGTGAGGCGATGCTCATTCCGCGGATGCGCTTATAAAGTCCATGGCGCGGGCCGATAAGTACAAGAAGGAGAGCATGGCGCAGTCCCAGAGCCTTGCTCGACTTCATCCGGAGGCCAAGGCCCGGGAGGAGAACCTAGGCGGCCGAATAAGGGAAGCGGAATGCCGGGAAGCCGAGAGTGGCCGGGCATCCACACCGAGGCCAAATTGGATCTGGTCTCGGATTGGCTGAAGGCCGCCGGGCACAGAATGAAGAGCTGGTTCGCCAGCTTCAATGCACCGAGGAGGAGGCCAGGGCGGCGCAAAATGAGGCTCGGGCTGCTGCGAGAGAGCGGCCGCCGTGGAGAAGGCGGCGATTGAGGCGGGCCACGAGAAGGCTGGGGCTGTGGCCTACGCAGACGAGGCCAACGCACGAGCCGAAGAAGCCGAGAGCCGAGCCAGGGAGGCTGGGGCGCAAGCCAGGAGGCCAAGGCCAGGGCACAGTGAGCCGAGGTCCAGGCGGGGTAGGCCATCTCCAGCTACAAGTCCTCACCGGAGTTCGGGAAGGAGGTCCTCGAAGCCAGTCTCGATGCCTATGTCAAGGGCTTTGACATGTGCAAAACTAAGGTGTCCACGGCTCTCAAAATCGACATCGCCGAGCTCGAGGGGATCCGCCCCGAGAAATTTGATGAGGAGCCAGCGGGGGAAGAGGATGACGAGGGAGAGCCGGGCCCAAGCGAGCCCTGAAGAGTTGCCGTTTCTTTTTCCTTTTCCTTTTGTAACCGGCTTGGGCCAAATTTTGTACTTCATTTTCATTATCAATGAAGAAAAGCTTTTTATGAAGATGTTTTGTACTTTGTCTTGCCTGTTTCTTCTTTCCTCTGGGCCGAACATTTCGTTGTGCGACTAACAATAAGACGGGCCCCGTACCTATTGATGAGAGGGGACCTTTCTTCTGAGGTGACCTTAGCTCTGAGTGTTGCGCATGTTGACAATATCGTGGCCGAACCGTTGCATCAGGTTGGCCAATGTTGAGACGCGTCTTCGAGGTATAAGCCGGCCGCGTAGGAGGTTACTTAAGATGTCTTGAGCTATCGCAGGCCGTTTGAAGGGGAATTCGTCTGTGCTCGAATCTTCTAAGGACTTAGAACGATCCGAGGGCAACTTAGCGCCAAGATCGGCTTGAGAGCACCGGGGGCCGAGTGGGGTTTGACCGGGGAAGGTCTGGGCGACTCGGCCGACCTTGGAGATGTCAGGGCTGAGTGGGATGACCAGGGGTGGTCAGGGCCAACTCGGCAAACTTGGAGACCATAAGGGTTGGCGAGCTCTTTTAGAACCATCTCGGGGGTTTGTTTGCCGAGGGGCGATTCGGCGGGTACGGAGCCTTTAGGGTCTCAACCGACTCGGGGGCACCTCCGTGCCGGGGCCGAGTGGCATTCCGTAGGCTGCGATGCTAACGAGCTCTTTAGAACTACCTCGGGGTTTGTGTGTCGCCCAGGGGTGACTCGATGGGTACGGAGCCTTTAGGGTCTTAACCGCCGGGGGCACCTCCGTGCCGGGGCTGAGTTGTGTCCGTAGGCTGTGATGCCGGTGAGCTCCTTTAGAACCACCTCGAGGTTTGTGTGCCACCCGAGGGGCAACTCGGCGGGTACGGAGCCTTTAGGGTCTTAACCGCCTCGGGGGCACCTCTGTACCGGGCCGAGTGGTGTCCCATAGGCTGCGATGCCGGTGAGCTCCTTTAGAATACCTCAGGAGTTTATGTGCTGCCCGAGGGGCGACTCGGCGGGTACGGAGCCTTTAGGGTCTTAACCGCCTCGGGGCACCTCCGTGCCAGGGCTGAGTGGTGTCCCGTAGGCCGCGATGCCGGCGAGCTCCTTTAGAACCACCTCGAGGTTTGTGTGCCCCGAGGGACGACTCGGCGGGTACGAGCCTTTAGGGTCTTAACCCTCGGGGGCACCTCGTGCCAGGCCGAGTGGTGTCCCGTAGGTCGTGATGCCGGCGAGTTCCTTTAGAACCATCTCGGAGGTTTGTGCTGCCCAAGGGGCGACTCGGTGGGTACGAAGCCTTTAGGGTCTTAACCACCTCGGGGGCACCTCCGTGCTGGGACCGAGTGTGTCCCTAGGCCGCGATGCCGACGAGCTCCTTTAGAACCACCTCGGGGTTTGTGTGCCGCCCGAGGGGCGACTCGTGGGTACGAGCCTTTAGGTCTTAACCGCCTCGGGAGCACCTCCGTGCCGGGGCCGAGTGGTGTCCCGTAGGCTGCGATGCCGGCGAGCTCCTTTAGAACCACCTCGGGGGTTTGTGTGCCGCCCGAGGGGCGACTCGGCGGGTACGGAGCCTTTAGGGTCTTAACCGCCTCGGGGGCACTCCATGCCGGGGCCGAGTGGTGTCCCGTAGGCTGCGATGCCGAGCTCCTTTAGAACCACCTCGGGGGTTTGTGTGCCGCCCAGGGGCGACTCGGCGGGTACGAGCCTTTAGGGTCTTAACCGCCTCGGGGGCACCTTCGTGCCGGGGCCGAGTGGTGTCCCATAGGCCGCGATGCCGGTGAGCTCCTTTTGCGAGATCTGGTCCTTGAATGCAAGGGAGAGCAGGCTGTGGCGTTGGAAGGGACCCTTTTATTGCTCGTATTTTGGGGGATACATCATTGATAATATCGGCGGAGATTATCCGCGTTCCAGGTACGTAGAATGGGTTGTCCGTTGAGCTCTTCTAGTCTGTATGCCCCCCGTGGAGTGTCTCGGTGATACGATAAGGACCCTCCCAGTTGGGGGACAGTTTGCCCCCCTCCGTAGGCTTAGATACCTCAGCCTTTCTTAAAACCAGATCTCCATGGCGAAAGACCTTAGGACGAACTCGGGCGTTGTAGTACTTGGCTGCCGTTGACGGAAAGTCGCCATACGCAGCCTTGCCCGGTCATGTGCTTCATCGATAAAGTCCAGGTTGGCTCGTATCAATGTGGAATTGTCTTCCTCGTTGAAGGACTCCACGCGGACTGGGCAGTCCGATCTCAACAGGGATGATGGCTTCGGATCCGAAGACGAGACTGAAGGGAGTCTCGCCCGTCGGGGCTTTGGGGGTTGTGTGGTAAGCCCATATCACGCTGGGGAGCTCCTCCACCCATCGACCCTTTGATCCATCTAGCCGAGTCCTGAGCCCTCTGAGAATGGTGCGGTTCATGACCTTAGCCTCCCCGTTGGTCTGGGGGTGGCCGACAGAGGTGAATCGATGGTGAATGCCTAGCTCGCCACAGAAAGTCTTGAATGCTTCATTGTTGAACTGGCGACCGTTGTCCGTGACGAGGGTGTGAGGTAGGCCAAAGCGGCATATGATCGACTTCCAGAAGAAGGCTTTGACCTTACCTTCGGTGATCTTAGCCAACGCCTCGACCTCGACCCACTTGGTGAAGTAGTCGATGGCTACTAGCAAGAATCTCCGCTGTCCCGAGGTTGGGGGGAATGGCCCGAGGATGTCCATTCCCCACTGAGTGAAGGGCCAGGGGGCCGAGAGCGGGCTTAGCAGGGTGGACGGCTGATGTTGGATGTGCGCGTGGCGCTGGCAACCATCGCACTTCTGAACTAACTTGGCAGCGTCCTCCCTCATAGTGAGCCAGAAGTATCCCTGACGAAGGGCCTTCTGGGCTAGGGATCTGCCCCCCAGGTGATTTCCGCAGATGCCTTCATGGATTTCTCTGAGAATGTAGTCGGCATCGGCGGGTCCTACACATTTGAGCAGGGGGTAGGAGAACGACCTCCTGTATAGACGCCCATCTAAGAGGACAAATTTTGAAGCCCTCCACTTGAGCAGTTTGGCTTCATTACGGTCATCAGGGAGGGTACCGTCAGTGAGATAGCGGACGTAGGCATCCATCCATGTAGGCTCTTAGGTGAGCGGGAGGACTTCCTCGCCATCTTCTATGCTGGGCCTTTCTAGGTACTCGACGTAGGCGTCCCTTGCGATGCCGTCGGCGGTGGTAGCCAGGCGGGAAAGGATGTCGGCCTTAGCGTTCTCACTCGGGGAATGTAACTGATGCTGAAATAAGCTAACGGGGACCAAGAGACCGAACCTTGCCCAGGTATTGAGTCATAGCGGGGTCACGCCTCGTACTCCCCATTGATTTATCCGAAGATGAGTTGCGAGTCAGTGAAAGCTCTGAGATGCCTTATTCCTAACTCCTGGGCTAGCCTTAATCCTGCTAGCAAGGCCTCATACTCGGCCTGGTTGTTGGTGGCTTTGAATAGAAACCGCAGGCGCATTCTGCTCTCTCTCCACCCGGTCCGGTGAGAATGAGACCGGCGCCGCTTCCCTGAGAGTTTGACGCCGTCTACATGGAGGATCCAGGTTTCTCCATCGCTGCTTGGCCCGGCTCATGCTGCTCCATGGAAACCTCCCTGGTCTCCTTATCCGCCCAAGTGCACTCGACTAGGAAATCGGCCAGGACTTGGGACTTCAAGGCCGGCCGTGCTTGGAAGGAGAGGTCAAATTCTCCTAGCTTGATGGCCCACTTGGCGAGTCGGCCTGAGGTGTCCGGATGGGTCAGGATGGCTCGGAGAGGCTGGTCCGTGAGCACCACAATAGGATGGGCTTGGAAATATGGGCGGAGACGCTGGGCGGAGACGATCAGGGCGAAAATGATTTTCTTTGTCTTGGAGTATCTGACCTCCGCATCATGAAGCACCTTGCTCACGTAATAAACAGGCCTTTGGGTCTCATCAGCGTCGAGACGCACCAAGACTGAGATAACGGCCTCTGAAGAAGCAGCTAGGTAGAGGAAGAGACTTTCCCCGTCTCTTGGCTTAGACAGGAGCGGCGGAGAAGACAGAAACACTTTCAGCCCGTTAAAGGCTTTCTGGCAGTCGTCCGTCCACTCGAAGCTGTTTACTTTCAGGGCCTTGAAGAAGGGCAAGCATTTTTCGCTGATTTGGAGAGGAAACGACTTAGAGCCGCCACCCTCCCCGTTAGCCGCTGCACCTCCTTCTTGCTGGATGGTGGCCTCATGTCGAGGATGGCGCTAATCTTCTCTGGGTTTGCCTTGATCCCTCGCTGAGTCACCATAAAACCCAGAAACTTGCCTGCCGTGACCCCGAAGGCACATTTCTTGGGGTTCAGCTTGACCTAGAAGCGGCGGAGGTTGTTGAAGGTTTCTTCTAGATCGAAGACATGATCAGAAGCGCGGATGCTCTTGGTCAGCATGTCATCCACGTAGACTTCCATGTTCCGGCCTAACTGATCCTGAAACACCCTGTTCATCAATCTTTGATAGGTCGCCCCTGCGTTCTTGAGACCGAAGGGCATCACTTTGTAGCAACAAATCCCTTTTCTGTCACAAAGGATGTGTGCTCTTCGTCGCTGGGGTCCATCCTTATTTGATTATATCCAGAGAAGGCATCCATGAAGCTGAGGAGCTCATGGCCGGAAGTGGAATCTACCAGCTGGTCTATCCTTGGCAGGGGAAACTGTCTTTCGGACATGCCTTGTTGAGGTCGGTGAAGTCGATGCAAATTCTCCAGCTCCCGTTTGCCTTTCGTACCATGACCACATTGGCCAACCAGCTAGGGTAATGTGCCTCTCGGATGTGGCCGGCACTGAGCAGTTTGTTAACCTCCTCATCGATGGCCTTTTGCCGCTCGGGAGCAAAGCTCCTCTTCCTCTAGCGGATTGGACGGTGCTTCGGATCGATGTTGAGCTTGTGGGTGATTACTTCTGGAGGAATGCCGGGCATGTCAGACGCTGACCAAGCGAAAACGTCTGAGTTGGCCCGCAGGAAAGTTAGGAGGCGATCGCGATCCTCCGGGGGGAGGAGTCCGCCGATGCGCACGGTCTTCGCCGATGTCCCCGAGGGGAAAGGTCAGGAGGTGCTCGGTCGGCTCCCCTCTCCTGTCGGACTCCCTGAGGTCAGGTGCTTCTGGGACCGGCTCGGCCTCCAAGGGGCTTAACGCCGTGTGATAGCAGGGCAGAACTGAGCCGATCTCGCCTTTCATCTCCCCAACTCCTCGCTAGTAGGGAACTGCACCAAGGCACCGGGTGAAGATAACCGCATCCAAAAGATTTAAGCCTGGGCGCCCGAGAATGGCGTTGTATGCCAAGGGGACCCGCACGACCAGAAACTTCATGATCACCGTGCTTTGGCATGGCGGTGTTCCGTCTGTCACAGGCAAGGGTATCTCACCCTCAACCCTTACCGAATCCCCGGTGAATCCGACCAAAGGGGTTGCCACAGGCTGAAGAGAGTCTAGAGATAATCCCATCCGAACAAAAGCGTCATAAGTAAGGATGTCAGCTGAGCTGCCACTATCAACCAATATCCTTTTTACAGGGTGCTTGGCGATCGTCATAGAGACGGCGATGCCTTCATTGTTTACATTCTCAATGTTTGCCGATCCCCCCCAAGAACTACATTACCCGGCGCCTCCTCCCTCTCGGTCGCTTAGATGCGGAAGCCGCTCTCCAGGACACCATTCCAACTGTCCGCTTCGTGGGGGTGTTGTCGACAGCAGGCCTAAGCGGGGGGGGGTCCCATGAGTGCCGGCAGCGGTTGCGGTGCCTTCTGAACATACTTGCCGAGGTAGCCCCGCTGGATGAGCTCCTCGATGGCTCGCTTCAGGCTGAAGCAGCTGTCGGTGTCGTGGCCGTAATCCCGATGGAATGGCAGTAACGGCTCTTGTCGCGGGGAAGACCTTTCTTCATAGGAGGAGGGCGCTGGAGATAAGGCTCGCCCTCGATTTCCATCAGGATGTGAGATCGAGGAGCGAGAAGAGGTGTGAGCTTGCTCTCATCGGGGATGGGGCTTCGATGCCTGTTGTTGGATCGGTGAGGCGGGTCAGACCGCTGGCGATGAGGGGGCCCGTTCGGCTCGGGGCGAGCAGGCTTGCGCTGAGCTCCTTGATGATTCCCGATGGGTGAGGTCGGCCTCATCCGCGCGGATGTACTTCTGGGCCCGGAGGAGGAGGTCGGAATAGGAACTCGGGGGTTTCTTGTCCAGAGAGAAGGTAAAGCAGGACGGGAGGAGTCCCCGCTTCAGCGCCAGCTTGCCACCGCGTCGTTGAGGTGGTAAACTTTGAGGGCGGCGGTCTTGAACCGGGACACGAAGTCCCGCAGCGATTCCCCCTCCTTCTGACGCACGGAGAAGAGGCTATCCGCGACCCTCGGAATCCGCCGACAAGCATCAAAATGTGCCAGAAAGGCCCTTTCCAGCTCTCGAAAAGAGTCGATGCTGTGAGGGGACAGGCACGAGTGCCAGGCGCGAGCGGCTTTCCGTAGAGTGGCAGGGAAAGCATTGCAGAGAAGGGCATCTGAGGCACCCTGATTGCATCATGGATTTGTAGCTATCGAGGTGGTCGAGAGGATCCATCGTACCATCGTACGGATCTATCTGGGGAATCAGAATCTAGAGGGGACAGCTCCTCTAGTATTCGGCGAGTATAAGGAGGACGGGTGTCATATTCTCCTTCGGTTGATTGTTGATCTTCCTGGCGAGCTCGTCTAGTCGCCGGTTGTACTCATCTATGCGCTCCTCCGCCTAACGGCTGATCGTCGGGGCCTTCCGAGGCAGCTTGGAGGATGAAGAAGAGGAAGACGAAAGAAGAAGAAGGAGAAGCGGAAGGTGGGATTTCCGCTTTGGTTCCTCCTGACAGTGCGGCTCTGGAGGAAACTTGCTCGGGCCACAATCTGGAGATCGCGGCCGCTTGGAGGGCTCACGGCGAGGCTTCCTTGGGGAAGCCCAGCGACGACCGGCCTCTCGCTGAGGAGAACCTCCCCTCGCAGACTGCTGCTAGCAGGGGGAGCGGTCTGATGCTGGGTGGCCATGGACTGCTGCTGCTGAAGTCCTGGACCATGGCGGTGAGGGTCTAAACTTGCTGAGTGAGAGTTGCCAGCTGCTCCGCAGTCGGGGCAGCCGCTTCCGGTTGAGGGGAAATAACGGGAGGATCAGCGGCAGGGAGGTTGGTCTCCTGCTGCTTAGCCGGGGGAAGATGCCCCCGGGGTGACTGACTGAGGCATCCTGAGCTCATGTCATCACCATTGTTGGGAGAGAGAGAGAAAGAGAAGTATACTGTAGGGTTTGGGCCTTCTTTGCTTGCCTGCCCCCTTCCTGGCGCGCCAATCTGATGACGCCTGATCACCGGTCTTGAACGTCGGGAGAAAAGATGCTTAATCCGCGGTCCCATGCCTGATCGGATGGCCTGCAAAAAGTTCAAGACCGGAGGGATGCTCGTGGGGACCCTCCGACGCTCAAGTCAGTAACCGGGTCACAGCTGAGGGAGAGCTCAAACGAGCTCTGGGAGAAAAAATGAGTCCTCAAAAAGGGGGAATCCCTTTTTGGGTATCAGGGTAGCGAGTGTATGAGTTTTTGTACCTTGTTCCTGAGTGGACTTACCCTTTTATAGGGGGTTGACACCTGCACAACCACGTGGAGTTCCGTAAGAAAGGAATGTCCGTGGGGTTTATGGGGTTGCGTGAATTTGGGATGGTTGGTGGGTCCTGTCCCATCGGAGAGGGAAAAACTATGGTTGGTGAGCTACGTCCCATCAGTTAGTAGGGCTGACAGGTAGTTAGGTCCAGTCCCATCAGCGGCGTGGCCAGTGGATAGTTGGGCCTGGGGATGCCAGGCGGCGCGGGTCAGAAGGACGGCGGCGTGAACAGCCAGGACCGTTCTGGGGCCGACTTGAGATAGCCTCGACCCTCCTGAGGGCGCCGAGGCCGTGCAAGACCAACTCGGCCGACCTGAAGATGCCGGGGCGGGGCCGACCAGGGAAGGTCGGGGCCGACTTGGCCGACTTGGAGATGCCGGGGCCGAGCGGGGCCGACCAGGAAAGGTCGAGGATGACTTGGCCGACTTGAAGATGCCGGGGCCGAGCGGGGCCGACTTGGCCGACTTGGAGATGCCGGGACCGAGCGAGGCCGACCAGAGAAGGTCGGGACCGACTTGGCCGACTTGGAGATACCAGGGCCGAGCGGGGCCGACCAGGGAAGATCGGGGCCGACTTGGCCGACTTGGAGATGCCGGGGCTGAGCGGGCCGACCAAGGAAGGTTAGGGCCGACTTGGAGATGCCGGGGCCGAACGGGGCCGACCAGGGAAGGTCGGGGTCGACTTGACCAACTTAAAATGCTGGAGCGGGGCCATCTTAAGATTTTGATTTTACCATAATTATCATGATTACGTCAGGATAGAATGATCTTAAAAAAATTTCATAAGCGCCTTAAATGCTCTCTCTATTGACCTCAGTCGAATCGTTTGATATGCTTTCACAGTTCGTCTTTCAACTACTTTCTTGCATTTAATCTTCTAAAAAACTCAAGCATAGTTTCTTAGCTATAGAAAGTGCTCTTCAAATTTTTACTGCACTAAATTAAGGTGGTATTTAAATGCATGAAGAAAAGTTGAAACGATAAACTCCATATGCATCCCGAGCTTAAGTAAGCTCCGTTTCTTTTTTAAAACCTCAAGGCGTTCTCAAACCCCCTCCCTCAACCACCGACCATCAAGCTTGAAAGTTGCCTGTCGTCACCTCCTTCCTTTCATCCAAAAAAAAAAAATGCCACCTAGTGGTGGGAGCCCACCATCTCGCCGCGAAAAAGATAAAAAGTACTCATGGGGTTCGCCTTCAAAAAGTGTATAGCATGCTAGATTTGAGCCCAGAAAAGCTTGCCCTCCAGCGGCAGGCTGCCGCACCGTGGTTGGGAGACTATTGTGATTGGCAATGTTTTGAAAACCGAATCCAATAACGAATTGGTTTAATATTTGAATCATAAATCAATTGGTTTTATCAAATAATTTAATTTAATTTAATTTAATTTAATAATATTATAATTTATTTTTAAAAATTAAAATTTTAAAAAATTAATTTTAATTTTATTTATCAAATTAAAAGCTTAAAAATTAGATTGAATCAGTCAATTCGGTCCAATTTTTAAAACCATTAGGGTCTCAAACTATGCATTAATTGTAGGGGTTAGCCATATTCATTAACGGATATGAAGATTAACGGATATGAAGGACTAATTGGATAAGGAAAAAAAGTCATTCTTTCGCCGTAAAAGCTTGGGATCAACTTATTCAACCTATTAGTTGATAAATTCAATAAATATAATAAGATAATACATACAAAAGAGTTGGATAAGGATTATATAGAGTCTACAATATCCTAAGAACCAAGAGAAAGAAAAAAAAAAGGTTACCAAATCGATCATTCTTCTATGTTAATTAATGCCTGAATCTTTCCAAATTTGAGACTCCTATTGACGCCATATTACTATATTAGCAAAGGAAGAGAGAAAAGGTCCATGGCCACCACCATAAAATACCTAAGAAAAGGCATGTCAAACAAAGAAGTAAAAAATGAACAAAAGTGCAAGCAAAGGTTCATGATAAATTTAGATATAACTTGGCACATAGCTAAAGCTATTGCCATTATTGTCTATTTTATATATTATATGATCTTTAAATTTAATTATTTAAAAAATATGATCTTTAAAAAATTAAAACTATCTAAATTAGTTTCTATCTTTATGTTATACATTTTTACATTATAATTATTTTAAAAAATATTTTTTCCATGTATTATATTTATATTAGTTTCATATTATATAGTGTAGTATTATATTATAATTATTATATTACAATCTTCCCATGGATGATGATATAATATAATAGCATATTATATAATATTATATCATACATAGTATAATATTATAGGATTATATTATACTATCTATTATTCTCAATAATTATAATACATCTTATTATCAGACTACCTATAAAAGTTGGATGCCTTATTCTCCATTTGTAGATATATAATATTATATATGATGCTCTCTTCTCTCTCTCTCTCTCTCTCTCTCTCTCTCTCAACCAAAAGGTGCAAAAATCTATACTAGAAAAGGAGTTCCAACTTTTTTTTTTTTTTTTACAAGCGGGCGATCATACCACTCTAGATGAGTCAAACCCGAAGAATCAGAATACATAATTTGCCCCAAAATAACCAGGCAGGGGTTACCAGGATGCCATTCCCACTGACCAAATGGCGAGCTACAGCCGAGGCAACTCAATCCGCTGCAGCGTTGGCTTCCCTATAGACATGACAAATCAACGGAGCATAGGTAGACTGGAAAGAAGCCCATATATCACTGATCAGGGGGTTATGGGAGGAATAGAGATCAACATCCCATCTAATCCAGTGGATGACCGTAAGAGAATCTTCCTCAATAACCATTCGATGAGAGTGCAAAATATGAACAACGTAGGTGATGCCAGCCCAAGCAGCCTGCAGCTCTATCATAGGAACCAAAGTATCGAGAGAGTCATGTCCACCAGTCGCGAGCAGCTCTCCCTCAGCCCCCTGATGATAAACCTAGATCCGGCAATACGATCCGACATAGTACCATCAAAGTTCACTTTAACATAACCCGGGAGTGGGGGCTCCCAAGAGATAAAAACTAGAATGGTGCGCTGTCGAAACAACAGGGAATCCCAGAGGCCCGGTCTATCAGAGTGAATACTCGAATCAGAGTGAAGGTACTCCATAGCAAGAGAGCCAGCAGTGCGGATGATAATCTGAGGCAAGCCCATTTCATCAGCAAAGACAATCTGGTTTCGGGTTAGCCAGATGTGATAAGCCAATCAGCTGAAAAAACAGAGAGCGAATGCCACTCTGAACGGCTAAGCGAATGGTGCGCAATAAAGACAGCTGGGTGGGTCCCTCCTCCAGCATCCATGGGCTATATCGAAGCTGCTGCCAAATTGAGAGGCACAAGAACATGTAAGAAGGGCATGCTCAACCGTCTTATCCTGAAGCCCATATATCGAACAGGACGGAGAGGTTGGCTTAGATCCACTCTCATAGAAGCTCAAGCAAGCCACCCCGGCGCCTGTCCTTCATGGAGGAGTCCACAACAAACTACCCTGCCACCGATATAATGGAATGCAGAATCATCAGACCAGTACTCTATTGGAAGGTTTGGCAATCGAATCCAAAGTAGATCTGATTTCAGAGCATCGTTGCAGGGATGAAGTCTGGGCGCCAGGGTACAACAGCAAGAGGTTATCCATTGACAACCCACGGCTGGTTCAAAGCAGCATCTATGGCTGCGGGGCTTCAAATTTCATTAGAGCCGTGCGATGGGAGAGACTGATGGAAGAGATACTTCCGGTAAGGTCAGCTCGACGGAACTCCGAACAACGGCTTCCGAAGGCACCTACCATGAGAGGCTCCGCACAATCAAGCCACTTGCAGACCAGTCCTTGATCTCAAGGTCAATAGCCTCGGAAGGGAGCTGAATGATGTTCGAAAACTGCACTTCCAACTCGAAAATTTTAGCTGGGGAAGGCGTCGGAGCAGACTAGAGGAACTGCTGACCACCCTATCGTTGTGAAGGTCCATCGAACACTTGACGACGATCACCACCGGACAGTGGGGAGGGGTTGACGTTCGCATCGAGGACGAAGAACCGACCAACAAGATCGACGGCGATCACTGGCGATCAGGATGAAGGAAGATCGAGCACCAATCTTAAAGCACCCGCAGAGACAGAACCTCAGGACGAAGGAAGCTTATAGTGCTTTTAGTTCCACCTTTTTAACATAACACGTCTGATATAATAAAGCATTGAATGGATCATGATGTAACTTCTACCTGGATTACACTGCCAATTAACTTCTCAAGTTAAAGCATTCCTGGATCTGATTTTATCATGTTCTCCGATAAGCATTAACATTCTTCATCAATCCAAGGTTTCTCCATTCAAAGTCTAACTTCACATTTGTGAAATACATCTTACAAATTCTTCCATACAAGCCAGGCCATCTCCATAACCAAGATGGCTTTTGGTCTCTTGAACTTGGCCATCAAATCCATAACTTCTACTCTCAAATGGCATAATAATTCCAATGCACAGATATATCTTCAATTGAAGATGCCTATCTTAGAAGTGTGCAACATAATCGGAGCCAATATTGAATCGAGACTCTATAAAAAGCTGATTTTCATACATAATATGATGCTTCAAGTCCAACCCAAATGAAGTAATCGTGCAATACTTTGAAGAGCATCTCCTCTTCATTTTAACATGCATATATAATGCTGGGAACATCATTATTATTTTTCCTACTTCCCCGCAATGGCTTTGTTGTGTTAGTTGGTTCAAATTCACAAATTCTTCCACAAAAGATTGCAATCTACAAGCATGATTTTTGTCATCTCATATTTGATCTCGTTTTTTTTAATGAAAATTAGCCCATTCATGTATTGGATAGACTAAGGTTCTCTTCCAAAACATTAACATTCAATTTATCTGCGATAAGAGACATCAGATGGCAGATGACCAGATTATGCTCAATATCAAGATAAACAAACTCACAATATATTCCTCTCAAAGTCTATTTTGATGATGGATTAGAAAAATCAGAAAGAACAAAAATATGGAAAATTCTAATGTAAGTCATAAATTTTCATCCTTCTAGTTCTAAATGTTTTTATCTATGCATTTCATTATAATGTTTGATAGCTTATTTACTTATCTTTTCTTAGAGTAAGGATATTGAAATTGTTGAAGAGAACAATAATATGGGTAAAAGTATTGAAAAATATAAAATAGGGGCAAATGAAATAACATTCAAAAGCAATGGTGAAAGTGTTATTGCTATGATAAGGACAAAGTTATGATGATTGATAAGAATCTAAAAAAAGAGCAGTGCAAGAAAAGCAAATAGGTGGTAGTGTTTTGGTGAATGATGAATATTGTGATATGGTTTACGATGTAAATGTTATTGCAGGTTTTAGAAATCTGATTGCAGATAATTCTAAGCCAAATAAATGAAGGAATATTTGATTAACATTTCATAGAAATTAAAAATAGTTCTATCATTTTATACTACTCTGTTATTGTACCACTTCAACAATGTTTCAATTCAAAATAATTGATTTTAATTACTGGTTTTTTTCTATGTTGAAATAATGTTTCTAATAGTTTTATAGTATGCAAATTAATTATTTTTATGCATTATTTTATCTCTTTTGATTCATAAATCTTCTGACATTGAATACATGTTATCTTAAACAACTGATGTTCAGGACTTGGACTTTGTATCTATACGTAGGCCAAAACTTTTAGTGACCCATTGAAAATATTCCGTAGATCTAGATATTTATAATTTAGTAAATAAATTACTATATTCTTCTCTATGTGACACAAACATATTAAGAAAAAACAACATACCTTGTGTGATCCAGTGGCATATCAAATTGATCATATTTGCAACAACTTTGTCACAAATACTGTTGGATCTGGTATAGCGTCCCAAGGCTCAGAAGAACATAGGAAGGCCAAATTCATACTTCATAAAGAGAGTTTTAGAGTTGTGTTTTAGGTTAACTCAAAGTTTATATTGGGCTATGGACTTTGAAAGAGCTAACTTGTATTGGGTGATTGTGAGACAAAGAGTTTTGAGATTGAGTCAAGTCACAGAGTATATGGGCTTGGAGCTAACTTAATCTTATCGGGTTAGCCGTAAAAATTTTTTTAGTCAGAATCAAGCTAATTTGGCCATGTATTTAAACCCTAAACCCTAGGATGTGTAAGAAATACATAGATTCTTTTCTCTCAAGAAAATATGTTTTCTTTCTCTTCTCTCACCCTAGCCATTGCCCATTCTCTCTTTAGAGGCATGAGAAACCTTAGAGCTCTGCCTCTCTTTTTCCCCATGCGCAGCTCTCTCTCTCTAGAATATTTTCTTTTTTAGACGTCATTCCTTCTCTCCTAACATGCCGTATTTTCTTCTCTAGAAAGGGAGAGACATGTTCCCTAGGGGGCAGACGATTTTTCTCTTTTGGCCAGATTTCTCTCTCTAGGTGACTTTCTTCTCATCCGATTTTCTCTTTCTAGGTGGGTTGTTATCTCTCCTAGCGTATAGTGGGTTATCTCTCTAAGAAAAGGATAGGCATAAAGTCTTGGACGCTTCTTTCTCTCCTTAAATGTCTCTTTCTTTTTCAAACTTATGCCCTAAATTTCTCTCTCCCAAAAGTCCTTTTTCTTGGGATTTTTCTCTCTCTTGGGGGGATCAAGTAGCTGTCCTATTCTCTCTTTGATAGCTATTTTGGTCTAAATCCGAAGATTTTTTGCTGCAATTGATCCAGAAATTATCAGTTTTGTCTCAACAAATACAAAATAATTTTTTAGAGAGTATATGTGTGTGTGTATATATATATATATATATATATAGAAATCTAAATAAAACTTTGATGCTTTAGATACGATGGCCGATGGGAACGCAAAATCCCTTCATCATCAAATTGAGCATGCACACATTGTCGTTTTCAGGCCTACCCAAAAAAGAATGAGAAAAAGGAAAAGAAAACTGCCATGAAATTCTTGACTTTGTTTGGTTTTCTTGACCCAAATCCTTCCCTCTTCTTTAAATAGTTATCACCTCCACAAATCATAGTCAAACCTTAATAGTGACCAACCTTACATGGTAGAGAACCGTTACAGTATTAGAGGCAATCATATTCCAGGCTAGTTCATCACATCCAAAGAATACCAGCCCATAAACAAACTTTCATAACCTAGATAAATGAGGTGATACCTTGTGCGAGTTCAAAGTGAAGTTCAAAATGAAGTACTCTTTGGACATGTGGGAAGAATAGAGGTTTTGGGCGATATTTGAAAAATATAGCATGCATTCATTGTGGTGCCATCAATGAGAGTCCACCGTTGATTGTGGCGTAGGCCCACCAGTGATGGTGCCATTTTTGAGTTCTTGTTAAGAACATCCGGAGAAGAGATAGTGGGGGAAGCAAGCTAATGGATTACAACGGTCCACAACTGTAGATCAATAAGAAATATGAATTGCTGTGAGAAGCGTCAAATCCACGTGCCCCTATAGAAAGGATTGCACTATAATCTAATGTCAACAATAAGATTGAGACCTTGGTGACAAAGGTTTTGATTAGGACACGAACAACCCTTTCTCGATTGAGAGTGCCACCACCAACCTCTTAGAGGAGCTCAAAAGTCAAAACCCTCTAAACTTGACCTAGGCTGGGAAACCAATACTCTTTACATCCTAACCTCTTCCCACCGGAGCCTTCTTTCTCCAAGATGACATATATAATGGAAGCCTGATCCATTATAAAGTGCCAAGATTGAATGGCCTCTCAATCCTTTTGTACAAAGCCTGCTTGCGTTCCATTACGCAAGATTTTTGCAATGTCTTCCTTGAGTTCTATTCTATTTGGAAGGAAATCCTCTGCATCAACTACCCTGGACTTGTTACCGCGCTACCTAGGCGAGCGCGCAGCTGGTACTTGTTACCGTACCGCCTAAGCGGGCGCGCGGCCAGCCAGGCACACAGCCCAATTGGGGGTGCGGGGCGCGCATCCGGGCTAGCCGTCAGCCTCAGCGGCCATGGATGGGTTTGCCCACCGTATTTCTTTTTGGAGTTCTCTTGAGCAGTTCCAAAGGCCAATCTTGGCCCTCCATCAAGCATCAAATGGCTAAGAAGGTGGCACACATTGGATGGACTCTTAGGCGGTGTTGAAAGCAGTGATTCCACATGGATTTGACGCTCAAAGGGGCAACGACTTTCACCTATAAAAGAAAGGCAGCGGGTCTTCGGGTCTTCATGGGAGGTAATTCAGTGAGCACTAGCGTGCAATCTTGATCATACGGCTTGACCAGCAAAGATCAGGGCAGTATAAAGGTCTAGGCCAGACGGGCTTGAACACGACGAAACTAGGCTGGTACGCATAGGAGGTGCGCAGGTGCGAGGCGCTAAGGTCAGTTTCTTGTTTTTAAGTGAGGTTGAGGCGGGCATTTTGAGTGATCTTTATAAGGAACAGAGAGAAGTGTTTGACCTACGGGCAACCTCATTGTATCCAAAGTTCCTTAGTGGAAAGTTTTTTGGTTGGGAAGGCTTTGCTTCCCGTAGTGTTTGTGAGACTTAACTTGAGTTTTATTTTATTATTGTGGGTTTAGGCTGGTTAGGAGAGGGACCTTCTAACGCTCATTGGTAGATGCAAGGACCTAGTGGTCATAGGGAGTGCTTGCATGCCGATTGAAAGCCGGGTGACACTAAGCATCTGACCCATTTTAGTCCAATCAACCTCTTAAACTATTTCTCCGAATTGATCATGATGAGCAATTCTGGGCAGCAAATAACCCATGCTTACCAATAACTTAGATGCTCCAGCCTCCCCAACAAGCATTTATCAACAGCATACAATGCCTCACTAGTTAGGAGAATGACCTGTAAATTAATATCTTGACCCCTTTTTGTAAGGGAAGAGCATTTACTCTTGGTGGTGGCTGCACTATTCACTTCTGGAAAAATATTTGGCTGAAACATCACCACCTATGTGATCTTTTCATTCAGTCAAATACACGTGGTTAGAGTGTACAAGGCTAGATGTATGCCACTCACTGTCATGTTTTAAATACATTGCACTCGGGTCACAATGAAGCTCTCATATACCATATTTTATAGAGAAGCAAAAATAGGCACTTCTACTATGCTTACATTAGAGCTCGGACATTCCCTCTCACTTTTCTCCAATTCCATATTTTTCTCATGTGCTAATGAAGTGGGTGATCTATTCAGGTTGACCAGATCCGATAAATCTAGAGACAAATCTCTGTAAAGATGGGAACAGTATCTTTTTAGTTAAATCCATTTATACGAATTTTTAAACCATGGATGAGTTGCTCTTGCACTGTGGGGCACTGTTTGCCAGATTTTCATGCAACCAGCCTTAAAACAAATTAAATATAAGAAAAGTTTAATGGAAGAAAGGATTTAAAATTGCATTCTGCTGTCCCTCATGCCTCAATGCCTCTGAAACCACTGATCTTTCCTTGCCTCCTATTCAGACAAGTTTTGATCTCTCTCAACCATGCTTTTGGGCTCAGAAGCTGCAACTTATACGTCTTGTTGAGATAGCTTTGGACCACTGAAGAAGACTCCGACACCTCCACTACTTAAAAGTAGGCTTGGGATTCCCTTGTCCTTGTTGCCTGTTGGACCCTTTAGAAGGCAACGACTACATCTCCTCAACAAGCTTTCGTCTTGGAAGTTAATACCAAGGAATTGCCTGCCTCCTTATCGAATCCTAGGAACCTCTTGGTACCTTAAAGAATGTTCCTCAGTTCCACAGATTTTTTGAAATTGTTTGCTTTGTTTTGTTAGCCTCTCCCTCTCTGATATAATTCTTTTTTCCTCATGGCTTTCCATAGGCCGGTTTCTGTATTTTTGCTTTGTCCTTCTAATGAAGTAGGTGGGGTGGAGTTCTGCTGCTGTTCCAAAGAAAGAATTTCCGAGTTTTTTATGCTCTTTCAGTGAAATGCTTTTTTTTTTTTTTTAAAGGTTGATATGGGCTAATATTGATTTATAATCATGATATAGAAAATAAAAACTATCCTACACTTCATTTATAAGAAACAACTATTTCAACATTTAGCTAGCCAACAGCTTTTTGGAAGAACATGGCAATCACTATAACTTTACCAATGAATTTTTTTCTTTGATTGATAAACTACAAGGCTAATAATCTACGGTTCCTTCACCAAGTGTGAAATTATAGTTGGAAGTTACATAAATGAGAAGATAATTTATAGTTACTATTGTTAACTGGGCAAAGCCCCAGTAGATACATCCCTCCCTGGTTCGAGAAGATCCTGTTTCAAGTTTTTGGTGGTGTATCAAGGAGTATTTGGATTTGGATAATTTAATTTGGAGGATATTTCCTCCCTTTCTCTCACTATCAACAATTTGCTCGTAGTAGCCTTTATATATAAATATGAGTATATAACAATTACTCATATGATAATTGAGAATGTTTATAAAAAGATTAGTGCTCCCATATTTCTTGGAAGCTTGATGGAAACAGATGTTGACATCCCTGAGAGGAGGAATTTCTGTAGCTCAAAATTTCGTAATCAATAATCGGCTTAGGATGTCGACATCCATTACTATTGAATTTAAGCCACGTTTGGTCATGGAAATTGCACTGTTAATAGTTGGGCCTGTGCAAGTAGCATTTGGCTTGTGTTTGGATGCTAGGAAACTCATCCAGTCAAAATTCTCTCTTTCATCAACTTCATCATCATAATCAAAATCATCTTTGCTACCATGATCATTGTTGTTTTTATTGTTATTAGTATTATAATTGTTGGGTGCAAGGAAGGCCTACATGCACCCACCACTGGCCCTGTAAAATTGAAGCCACTAATAGTGCTTAAATAACATGCCTACTAGATTAAGATAAGAAGCTCATGTTTGCTATTTTCCCTAGACTACTTTCTTCTTTAATTTTCATCTCGTGCTTCATTAAATAATTCCCTTAGCCGAGTGCATATTGGCCTATATGCCTCCATGTTGATTCATCTTCCTCTTCAAAGTGGGGTTGTTTGCGGATAATTAATCTACATGAATATCTTAATAATAATTGAACCCTGGATTTAAATTAAAAAGGAAGTCCTAAGAAGGGTGTCAACCAACTGAAGCAACAGTCGCTGGCATGTATTCGTATAATACTACCGAAGATACAAAAAGAGGCAGTACCTACGCAGTGTTTTAAATTAGCTTTATTTGATGGCATCCATCATGGCATGGATGATGTGAGCAACCAATGAAGCCGGCTGAACCCAACTTTTCTTGTAAAATTTCCATATATTATAATGGTTATCTCAGTCAGTTGGAGTAGTTATCCATCGCTTGGTGCTCAAAATTTAAATTTTATTCATCACTTGGACCACTGATGCGTGCATCAATCCCCTCAGAGGGCTGGGATGCACTCAACAGCACAAGTAATCCAGAATCTATTAACATAAATCTTCACCTTTACATTAAAACAGCTAATTGATTGCATTAGGAAGAAGTTAGATCCTTAAATCTCTTACCATTACATCCTTGCCATCTACAAAGTCGAACATTTTCCATCAAGGGGGAAAAAAAAAAGACAGATAAAAAAGAAGAAAAAAAAAAAGAAGGAAACAAGGAAGGAATAGAAAACAAAGAGAAGACAGAAAGATCATATAAATAAAAAGAACAATGTCATGAGAATTGCAGTGGTTCAGCTTCACCAAGGGCGAGCAACCTCTGACTGTGTTAAAAGCTCCTCCAAGTACTCTGTTCCCAAGTCTTCCAACTCCACCACGCTCTCTATCCTCAGCTCCCTCCCCTTCCCCTTCTTCCCCATGGACTTCCTCCTCATGGAGTGTTTCCTCTTCAGCGCCACCACCGGCGAGACCCCCTCCTCTTCCCCGTACTTCATCCCCCTCAGCGACTCCCGAACTCGCTCCACCGGAAAATTCAGCACCGCCATCGACCCCCTCATCGAGAACGCCGCCTGGTCGTAGGCCAAGGCCGCAGCTTCTGCGCTGTCGAAGGTTCCCAGCCACACCCTTATGCCGTGCCGGGTCGAGTCACGGATCTCCGCCGCGAACTTCCCCCACGGCCGCCGCCTCACCCCTCGGTAGCTCTGCTCTTTGGCTCCACGGGCTGCCTTGCTCTGGGAGTCCACCTCCTCTTCCTTGGGCTGGCTGGAATTAGAGTCGCTGGCGTCTGATGACGATGAGACCTTGGCAGAGGCCTTTGCGAGCATGTCGAGCAGGAGCATCTCCTCGGAGTCGTTCACATCGAAGGGGAGGGGCTCTTGCTCGGAGTAGAAGGGCGTGTGGCCCCACGGGAATGACTCCGGCGAGCCCGTGGAGGATTCCGGCGATTGCAGCTGCTCATAGCTTTGGGAGTAAAAGGAGGAATCCATTAGGAGGAAGAGAACGGGGTGGGGTTCTTCTTCTTCTTCTTCTACTGCCGGTAGCTTGAAGCTGGTTGGGACCCTGTGGCGTGGTAGAAAAGTTGGAAGCCTGCCCCATTTTATAAGCGAGGGCGGATTTGGATCGGAGGGCAATGGACACAAAAAAGGTGACTTGGAGATTGGGGGGGGAAGGTGTTGGATTGGACCCCAGGTGGGCTGGGGAGAGGGGACGGGGTGGCTTAAAGGGCACGTGGGTCAATCTAGCACGGCGGCCAGGTCAGATGGGCATCTGGGGATGGCCGTTTGTGCGCATGGTGACATCACTGGTGGCACGAGCTTCTGTGGCCTTTGGCTCGACTGAAGGTGGCAACCGTGTACCTCTCTGGCAGCTTGTTGGTTTGGGAATCTCTCTCTCTCCCCCCCATGTGGTTAAGAAGATGTCATGGTGTGCACAACAAGAAGCAAGGTGGGGAGCTTAATGGAAGTGCAAACTAAAAGGAATAAACTTGTTATGGATGGATATGTTCTATTGCTTATGTTAATTTGTTTGATATATATATATATATATTGTTGGTTTATTTTTTCAAAAGCTTAAGCTCAGATTGTTACGAAATGAGTTGAAAGTGTGTTAGGCTCAACAGCCCAACGGTCTACAGGTTGCGTGATAAAATTTGGAGCATTTGATGATCTGTTTATTTCACTAGACAAGCATCCATTACCTTTGTGAGTTAGGGAAAGGAAAGAGAAATCTCCTGGTACAATAACCTATATTCATAATTGCTTGAAATACTAGTGATTAACACTAGTGATTAGGACTCCCGATCAACCTATACATTCCTTTTGGGTCAATACCTAATCGGTTAGTTAGACCTCTAATGTCTCTAAAGAGATTTTTTGAATTTATGTTCATAAGATGCGATTATATCTTGTAATTTTATGTTGATCGCAATTCTGCTTCTATTTCTGACCTTGAGGCTATAAAGGTTGACAAAGTTTCAGTTTTCACTGGGGAAATTTGAACACAAATTCTTACACGGGCGGATATCAGGATTATTTTGCTGTACATTGTTTGTCCGGCCCTCTTATTAATTCATGCAAGAAACTACTTCTTTTCTTGGTTAAGAAGTCTAGGCGTGCAATCAGATTCCAATTTATGTGATTTTAAGTTGGCAACAACTTCTCACGACGAGCGTCATCTCATGATTGATTGGATCGCAGCAATGTTCACATGCACTTCAACAAATAGAGCGAAGCAAAACAAAATTCTTCAAAAAATACAATTATCAGTGTTGCCATCAAATCACCGTTAAGATGCGTCGAACGAGAAGAGAGCTTTGCAGTCCTTCGAATGAGTGATAGAATCATCTTCATTAGTCAAGAACCAGCAAGAAAAGTTTCGGACCGATGTTCGATGGGGAACCCTTCGACGATCAAATCAGTGATGTGAGGAACATGAATCTTTTATGAGTAGAGTTCGAGAGAGCTACCCTCATTGGGGGTCGGCCCTTATATACCTGCTCGGGGTCCCTCTTATCTTTCCGTGATAATAGCTGGATCCTATCTTCTATTAAGATCGGCTTTGTAGATTGGCGCCTGGTTGTTAGATACATTCCATGGATATCGATGGATGCGTATTATCTGCAGCTGTCTGTGATCTTGGGAGAAGGTGGGCGAGTGGGCCGCGTGGTAGTTGCTTTAAATCTGTTCAGCATTAGAATTTGGCTTTATGGCTGAAATTGTGTTAAGGACTGAGGCCGGAGCCGAAGTTAGAGCCGAGACCGAGGCCGAGTGCCGATGTCGGGCGGAGGCTGAGGCCAGGAGCCGATGCCAAAGCCGAGAGTCGATGCCGAAGCCGGAGCCGATGCCGAAGCTAAGAGCCGATGTCGAAGCCAAGTGCCGAGGTCAAGCGTCAGGCTGGGAACGAGACCAAGGCCGAGGTTGAGGCTGAGACCGGAGCTGAAGCCGAAGCCGAGTGCCGATGTCGAGGCGGAGGCCGAGGTCAGGAGCTGATGCCGAGGCCAAGAGCCGATGTCGAAGCCAAGAGCCGATGCTAGGAGCCGATTGAAATTATTATCATTGTTTCAAATACTGTGTACTTTGTTATCGTGCCGCCAAGAGGGATGATTAGCCACATCAATCAGCATTACAAGCATTGTCAGGATTAGTCCAGATGCAGATCCCCTCGAAACTGGAAGTATGGAAATGTGGAATTGGGAGTCCTTCCACAGCATGGGCCCTGTGACACCCTTGACCTTCTCTAGTGTTAGCGAAGCTGATCAAGGGATCTTCATGGCTTTCTTGGAATTTCTACATGACTTTAAGAAATTTACAAAACCATTCAAATCTCTATTTTTCCAATTTTCGTTTTCATGCTGAGCGTGATCGATCTACTTGTCTCTATCCCAAGCCAATAAAAATATCATTCAGTTAAAAAAGTCAAATTATTTTTTCACCTTTTGGTTTGAAAGAAGAACGTTGACCAAAATAGTTTGCATTTGATTGGCCCTCTCTTTTTTTGTGTTTTTAAGACGGATGATCATATCAGTCGATGAATGATCACATCAGTCTAATGCAAATCAGTCCAGATAGATTAGAAAATAAATTTGCTTAAATACAATAAAACATGATCATCTTGTTTTCCAAAATCAAAATTCTAATAGATGTGCTATCGAGGCTGTCACTCAATCTACCATCGAATTAGTTTCTCGATAAATATGACTATGCATATTCTATAGGGTAGACCAGATATCAGTGAGTGAGCAGAGAGTTGACTGGCCTCTTTTAACTGCTCTGAGTTCATCTTGTAAGGACATGAACGAACAATGTCTCTACAACACAAGAATGATCTCCATGGTGTTCTCTAGCATCGCTATATTCTATAAAATTATTAATTCTAGGTAAAATTCATAGCGGAAAAATCTAACCTGGTATTGACATTTACGCTATTAGGAAGACAAATAGCCCTATAATGACTATTTCTTAATTTAGAGAAGTTGATTGATATGAGATAAAGGTTGGACCCGGAACCAGACCAGTACTATGTCATTTACTTTGGACACGTGGTGGCCATTCTAGGAAGCATAAAAGCTTAGCATTAGAAGAAAAAAGCTTCGCCTTTTTTTTTTTTTTTTTGGTCACAAGCTTCAGGCCTGGTAACTTAAATGGTTGGCGGTGGTATTTGCCACCTCAAAATTAATGCTCGTGTGTTTGAGCTTGACCATTGTAGGAGAGAAAAAGAACAAGAAAAGCTTCTCCATCGCACAATCCATAAACGTGACCACAGGTGATCTAGTTATTATTCCTTACCACCTCTTGTTTGAAGGCTGACACACAACTACACAGCTTGTCTTGTGAGCAACAATCTCCATCATGATAGAACTAAAGGTGCGTAAATTGGTGGAATTCTAGGCTCAGCTACCACCCTCATGAACTAGAAACTAGGATGTATTGATGCCTACCTCATGTCACGACACGATCGTATCATATCATTCTCCATCTCGTAACCATGAATCTGGACCCAATTTAACACCATCAAAGTAAGAATCATTTAGCTAGGGCTTGATACTTTGGCTCTAAACAAGACTGGAGTAAGACTAGGGTCGAGCAAGATCGATGGCCATGTAGCCTCGGTTTTAGTTGGCACGAACCTTATAGCCATAAAGGTCTCATAAACGATCGAGGTGGTCCCCTTGATACAAAATCCTTAGCATGTCAATATTTGAGCAGGAGATTCTTTGAACACAACGGTGAAGCTGTTAGGCAGCAAAGCCTACCTTCCCTTCAGCATGCACCAGATGCAGAGAACAAGGCCACCTTTTCATCACCAGGGCTTAGGCTCCATCTCACATCATGGGACCCATAGGCCCTTGGGGATGCCATCTCAATGTTTAGGTAGGCATGAGGCGGTCCTTTGGACCATCTGGAAGCATGGGGATTTCAGGAAGGAGCCAGGGAAGCTTCCCCACTGAATTGGGGTGCAGCAAGTTATCCAAAGGAGCTCATAACCACAGGCTCGTGCGGAGGGGGTCCCACCATCCAAGGATATAGATGGTGTTTATAATATTTGTGCCCAGTTTGATGGTGAGTTAAGATATACTTTGATGGCGAGGGAGAGGACGTTTTTATTATTGTTATTTTTAAATAGCGCATGACCTCACCCATGAGAACAATAAAGAAATTAATATCAACCGCAGAAACAAAAAGAACGATAAAGAATTGGATTGGAGGGTGGGGCTTGTTTGTGCTGCGAGACTTTTGCTGACCGAGAGCATGAGTTGACCAGTCAATGGATTACATTACATTACATATATATATAAAGTTGGCCACCTTAGGCCAACGGATTAGACGTTAAGAAATATTACCGTACGCTTAAATGAATTAAGGAAGGAGAAAATAAACATCGTGTTGCTTAACTTGTAGGTATCTAGTAGCAAGATCTCGCCAGTACTGTGTGAATGCTTCCTCTCTGATCTCTAACCTTGATAGTGGTTGAACGAATGGATCTTATGATGATCATTCACCAACTCTAGGAAATAATTTCTCAGAAAACACTAATTCAAGAAAATTGGAAGTTTATCTCCAGCAATCACAGATAGAGTTTTTTAATTAAATTGATTTATTTTAAATATGTGTGCCGGTGGCGCGCGTGCAAATAAAATCCGGTCAAATCAACGATAGAAGTGGTTATTAGATTTCTTTAGTTCTGTGGTCAATCGTTCCTTGTTTGGATTCGCTGACGAGATGCATACATTGATGGTGATGGGGAGGACCATATTTTCTTTTATAGTCATATTTAATGAAATTATGTATTTGAATCTAGGGATGAATTGAACGACGGACGTTTATTTTCAATGAAAAAAATGTTGACGATGAGGACTGAATTGGCCCGCTGATCGACTGAAATAAAGCACTGCGTAGAGTCTCCATCACTTAGGCACTAGAATTAAACATAGCAAATTATTTGCACCATATATATGTTATGACGAAAAGACGTAAATATTCATATTGTTCATCGTCTAGGTATGCACAGTAACAATCACTAAATAATGGATTTGTTGATACCCATTACAATGGCTTTTCTGACGAGATTTTCCTAGCTTAAAGGGTTTTTTCTAAAACAAAGAAAGAAAAATTTCCAATGAATATGTTTACTCAAAGTATCCAAAAGGGCTAGTCGTTGTGAGTACGATCAAGTAAATAACTAGCTAGTAATTTAGAAGCAATCTACCTACTGTAAGGTTAAGTTTACTTGTCATGGCCATTGTGCTCTATATTCTAAAAGGTGGTGGTCATGTGGGCCCTTGTAGGCCACCCACTTGGTGCCAAAGTATTGTACATCATCCTTCTTTTACATGTGTTTATAATATAACTCAGTTTTCTATGGTGCTTGATATATCCCCTGGCTCCATCTAGGTATTAAATAAGAATCCCAGTTATGTTGGTTCTTGGAGTGGTGGGCTAGGTTGATATCAAATTGATGCTAGTGACTGAGAGAGCTGGGTGGAAGAGTCAACTCAAGTAGGCTATTGAGTTTCCATAAAGCTAAATGCGCATCTTATTTTCACAATTTTATATCCAGGTAGATTAGTTTTTTTTTTTCCTTTTGTTTTTTGAGACTTAAGGCTGAAAGGAAAGTATTCCCATTTCCACAACCAAAGAACCAAAAGTAAATCCCTCCAGGTTGGCATGTGACAACGATAGCACCACTTTTTAGCTAGGGATTACCTATCTTGGGCAGCAAGTAAACACATTCCAGTCTGAAGGCTGAAACTTCTGGTTGAGGTGCAACCACTGCGCTATAGCCCAATTTATCACACCTCTTAGAGACCATTAGGAGGCAGCAGTCGTTGCAAGAATATAGAACAATAGTCTGTGCATGCAAGTCAAATCTTCGAACAAGGAGAGCTAAGTGCTATTGGCTTCTACTTCTTGAAAAAGTATTTAAAAAAAGTCTAGCTTTTAATGGATTTCCTTGTTCAACTTTAGGTGACTGGAGTACAGTAAACCGAAACTGATGGTTTTGTTTTTAATGATTTCTTTGTACAATGACCCTAAGATCTTGTGCCCTTGGTGGTTCTCATTACCTATGACATTCTAAATCATTGAGTTTCATCTATTAATATATAATGGAAAAACCGCACAGCTCAGAACCTCATGGTGGACTGGTCGAAGTCCCTCATATTGCATCTTTATTTTATATATTATATATCATTATTTTTTAAAGGACAGGAGGGCAAGTGCCTCTATTATGCATGCCTGGCTTCAAGCCTTTCACCAAAAGCCAATACATTTAGATCATTTAATAATAAATAAGAGTTTTATTAGCCCGCATTTGTAGTAAAAGGAGACCTAGCTGCACTCACGGACACCGCACATGCAAGGATTCCAACGAGGGGATCGTTAGATTTCACGCCGTATCGAATGGAGGTTAGCATATATAAGTATTTGAAAATTAATTTTAATGAGAATATTTGAGGTAGATATGTTGGATCTACTTTGGTGATTTGAGAGTCAGATAATGATGGTGTGATATTTGATGGATAAAGAATTCAGCCTTTTAGATTTTTTTGATGCTTTTTTTGTATGCTGTTTGGACTGATACGAATGAAGAAGGTTAGTATATATAAGTATTTAAAAATTAATTTTGATAAGAATGTTTGAGATAGATATGTTGGATTTACTTTCGTGATTTGAAAGTCGGATGGTATGATATTGATGGATGAAGAATTTGGCCTTTTAGATTTTTCAGTGCTTCTTTTTGAGCTGTTGGATTGATATTTTCTGTCATTCATAGCCTGGATATCCGTAGTCTCATTATTATTGAGGAAGATTTTATTATTGTTATCTGTTGACTATGTCAAGATTTCAATGACCATTTATCTATCATTCCTTATTTATCTATCATTCTTTTGATGTGTGATATTCGAGTTATACTTCAGAGAGTTCATAATGTTTAAATTTAATATATTTATTATAAAACCAAGTCAATGGCTCATTTAGATTTTTAGTATTAAAAGTAGAATAACCTTCGTTCTTCTGTTTTTACTTAAATTTTATATTTTAATATTTTAAGATTAATTCATATTATTATCTGTTTGTACTTTAAAAAAAACTTTGGCAAAAATAAGAGATATATAGAGCTAGCCAGCAATCTTGCATATATAATTAATAAGAAAGTTATATTCCAAAGAAGACGACAGATTAGACGCTGCCGTCACAAAGCGGGCACGTAAGAAAGCTCGTGGCGACGGCAACACGTGTCACGAGAAAAAACAAAAAGAGGAGGAAGGAGACGCGAAGGAGATAGATTAATGGAAACACGTGGGCTAGCTCGGTTGGTGCTCTTCGTTGCCTCTTTGCGGGCGATGCATGAATCTACACGGATTGCAACATCTTTGTACGTACGTTAGCCCAATGATGTTGAAGCTTGATCATGACTACTCACAGTCAGAAGAGAATGCAATTAAAACAGAATCCAACGAGATTTGAGGTGCCCAGAAAAACGGTAGATTGTACAGCGGTTTCAAAAGATCTTGGAGTGTTGACGGTCATGGTTGTACCCGCCTGTCGGCCGACCAAGCAACTGCAGAATGATAAACAGGAAACTAAAACCCACAGGCTATGGTTGGAGTTGAGAATCAGCAACGACCCTTCCTTGGGCAGGAAGGCAGCCAGATCTTAGGATAAATTATTATTGTATTAATAATTATATATATAATAAAAAATTAATATTATTCTTAATTTTTAGCTCGTCAACTATCATGACTTGACAATATCAAAATATTTTATATTTCAATTAAATCGAACTATTCACGTGCCTCGATGAGATCGAAGTATTCTATACTTCAATCAGGGCCTATGCCTCAGTTAAATCGGACTATCCTTCTTTTCGACTGGATCGAACTGTCCCTATACTACGGCAAAACTGAGCCACTCTTATTCCTCGGTAGAACCGAGAAATTATGAACCTCTGCGAAACTGAGCTATCCCTATGCCTAGCCCAAGCGCATTCATTACCAACTATCACGATGAATTCTCCACACGATGAATGGCCCCGATCACTTAATTAGGATCGGATGCGAAAAATTCAGATATATGATAATTTATCGAGATTCCAGCCACATAGGCTCCTAATAACCCTAAGTGAAAAATTAGGCTAATAATATCAGAAGTGGCCTAAAGCCTATAAAATCACCGAATCTCAAAGTATCAACTAGCTTCTCTAACCATTAATTCTCTAACTAACCAGATACTAATGCTACCGGCCTCATAACAAATTTGATTGAAATCTGATTCAAATCACAATGGTTTCTGACCCCTTGTGATATGTTCAAGGAATCAGATAGTTGCCTTTCATCACACCTGCAACCTATAAATACCCTTATCCTAAAGCTCTTTAGGTATGCTCACACTCTCACTAAAAAACTCCATTGAAGCTCAAGCAAAACTCGGAGCTCTCGAGAGGCCATTTCTTGAGGGACACTTCTGTAAGAGCCTTCTCTCCACATCTGCTTGCTGTGAATCTTCACTGACTTGGGCATCGTAGAGGGCCACCCCTAACACTCTCTGCATGAGGACTGTTTTACAGGTTCCACCCGGATGAGAGATCGACGTCTGCAGCAACAGTATCCATGAGCAAAGCTCAATTACAAATTTTCAACCATAAAAGCAATTGGGTTAGTTGATGACTTTGATCATGAATCTAAGGTTGGGTTTGATAGCCAGTAATCTATCCAATTATCGATAATTTAAATTAGACCCATCAGATAATTATATTTGGTATATATTTATAAACATAATCTATCTTATAATGATAATTTAGGATAATTCAGATTACCTAAGAAGGAGGTGGTTATTCATATTATCGGAGATTTTGTAATTTGATAATTTTTTTGAACAAAATTACCTCTGCCTCCTTCTCTTTCATGAAAATAAAATCATCCTCTTCTTTTTCTCTTTTTTCTTCGGTCTCATTGTCGTTCTTTCCTTTGAATGAATTATTTCAGCTTTATTTTTCGATGGTCTTTCCTTCTTTTACCGCAGTATTATTCATTGTGCTTTGCTAATTCGGACTCTCACCATGCCCTCTCTTGCCTTTTTTTTAGCTCAAGCATATAAGTATGGACCTTCTCTCTTTTCATGCGCCTCCTTTGATCGTAACCATATGCCAAATAGAAAAAGAAAAAAATAAAAACAAAATATATCAATTATTTTATTAATCTTAATTAATTTTATATAATAAAATATTAAAAAAATAAATTATTTTTAAAATATAATAAATAAATTATGGTAATTAAAAGTTTAAGAATAAAAAATTTAAGTAAATGTTTGAAGATTAAATATATATTTTAATCTTAAAATATTTGATCTAGCATCTTCTAGTTATATATAAATACTTTATATTTTTATGATGATACAATTTATCTAAAAAAAAATATACATCTTTCAAGTTGATAAACTAAAGAACATAAAATATTTTTAAGATAATTACTCTGAACATCCAACTTGTTTAACTAGCATCCTTTTAATTCATTTTTTATCATTAATTATTTTTTTTATAAATGATTAAAATTTCTTTTTTTTTTATGACATCCATGTGTCTAACCTAAACTATTTATATATCTCTTTGATTTTTTATAATATAAGATCTTGAAATTTATTATGAATAATTTTTCTTGGCATCAACTTATTAATTTATATTTAATAGTTTTTTCTATGACCCTTGAATGATATAGACTTTTTTTATCAACATGTATCAATATTTTTTTTAGACATTGTCATTTATAAATGTAAGTTTTTTAAAACCAAATATATAATATAAATTTTTAATAGATTTGATTTAGAGGTATTTTGAGAATTTGATGTTATATGGCTAGTAATCTATTTGTCATACCAAATACAATAATCAATATTACTATAACATTACCCGTGTATGCCAAACACAGTAATCAATATTGTTGGTAATCTATCATATAATAATCTATCTTGTAGGTAATCCACATTATCATTTGGAATTATTTAGCGACCCATCAAATGCATGAGTTGAATTTGAAGCTTTTCAAGGAAATACATGTGATGGCATAAGATTTGGATTCAGGGTTTGGATTGGACAGAGTTATTAAGTTTATAACTTAAGAAGTTTACCCTGGACTGGTTCAATTTATCTTACATATTGGCCCAACCAAACTTAGACCATCGGTTAGCAACAAAATGAAGTCATTAATTTGTTTGTGATTATCATAAGATTCAATTTATTTTTCAAGGCATGGCTTGGAAAACAGAATCAAATCGGTCGGTCGAACCGATCCAACCGAAAATCGATCACTAGTTTAGTCTGATTTTATTATTAAAGTTGACTTTTATATGATCCGATAAAAATAAAAAAACCTATTGAACCAGCCAGGTTTTGAAGAATTGGTTCAACCCAAATTTTTAGACTTTTAGTTTGATAAATAAAATTAGGATTGATTTTTTTAGATTTTTAATTTTTCACTTTGATTGATATTTATATTTTATTATTTTTATATTATTAAATTAAAAATTAATTATGATATCATCCGGTTTGATCAAACCGATTTATCCGATCGAACTGATTGATCCACGATCTAAATGTCATGCCGGTTCGTTGTCCAATTTGGTTTTCAAAACATTGTTTCTAGGAACTATGTTTTTTATTTTTCTTTTGCAGGTATAGTTAAAGTTGTATATGGTATCTAATAATCTAATGACCTTATCTAGCTATTAAAAAATAATCAAATTTGTATCCTAGCACTAAAAATCAATAAACTTAAGGGTCATGTTTGAATCTAGTCAAATATGAGCTGATAAAACTAATGATAATGTGTCTTATATTTGGAGGGTGCATTGCTGAAGCAACTCTTAACTCGCCCTAGGTTTGAGACTGTAGCCCACCATAAACTAGACATCTATATTTTCACCTTTTATAAAGTCGGAAGATAATCTCTCCTGTTTTGAGGCTTTGGAGTACTAGCAAAATTAAGAGAATTGTTTAAGAAATCATCCTCTCATTTATACTTTTCCCCGTTTGTAAGCTTTCTTCAATCATCTCTGTTTGTTGGTGTAAACCATAGGCTAAATCGTGTAATTTCTTATCTCTTTGTGTGTTCTCTATTTTTTTTACTAACAGTAAATTTAGTTTATTTACATCATAAAATAATAGATAGTTCACTAATAATTTGCATAGATGGATAAAGGTATGTATGGTATATTTCTTAGTAAATAATTTGCATACCTTAAACTAAGAATTTTGTGGTACAAATATTTATTACATATGTTTCATTTTAGATGTAGATACAAACTGTTACTAATCTCTTCCTCCAATTGCCTTTCATTTAAAGGATGACATTGGTTGTCATCCTTTTCGCCATCCTAATTGCCATGCATCAATTTGTTTCTCCACTTTATCTTTATTCTAAAGTAGATCACATCAGCTAGCTACATCTTTATATATAGTAGACAAGCTCAATGAATTTTTAGATAGCAAGGTACTAATTTGATCGAATTTACCTAATTCAAGCAATTAAGCATGGTCTTTCCACTTAAAATCAAATAACCTTTTAGATAAAAGAACATTATGGATTGTGATGAAACTTAGAAGAGAAATATGAAAAATAGAAAGAGTTATTCATGAGATTTTTTTTTTCATCCTTATATATTTTATTGATGAGAGGGGTGTTCTATACACCCAAGAGCTTAGGAAAGAATAAAACTAGTATGGCTTAAAATAAATCTTTGTATGATATAAAATTTAATAAATGAACAATGTATGTTCATTTAGTAGTATCTTTCTCCATAATTTTTGTTACTCATCAAATATTATACAAATAATTTTTTGTTGTGATGAATTTAAGAAGTGGTATATCTCATATTATTGAAGACAAAGACATATTCCATAGAATGAAATTTTTTTAATATTTAGTTAAGAAATTAGCACAGTATATAAATGAGTGTATGAGATCTTGAGACGTTTTAAATTTTATTATAACGATGAAATGACCCTTCCAATTTTGTGTTCATAGAGAGGACAAAGGTAAAAAGTTAATTGAAGACATAAGCTTTTCTGCCTTAATTTAATTCTATTCAATAATAATGATGGATTAGAAATATATTGTGTAGGTCCCTTTATATCTCATAAGATACAATATTTTATTCCACCCTTTTTTTAGCATTTGGCATGACATCTTTCCATTTAAAGGGAGATTCCCTCAATAAGCAATGAAAAAGTAAGATAATAGACAAACAATAGTGATATATTACACTGTAATGATATTAAACTTGCATATATAATTATATATTACATAGATGGTATATATATATATATATATATATATATATATATATATATATATATATATATATATACGTATATGTATGTGTATGTTATATATATATATATATATATATATATTGTTGAGAGGTAAAATTTCCATTGCATTGATCACCATGCAAGGGGTTAGGATCAGCCCCGACTCCCACTCGCTGCGCGGTGCCCGCAAGAAATGAACCAACCATTATACCTCGGTGGATCGAGGCACCTTAGCCTCTCGGCGAACCAAGGATTCCCCGAGTACATATTACGTCTCTATGTCTCGGTCCTAGGCCGAGCGATCCATATGTCTCGGTCTTAGGCCGAGCGATCCATATGTCTCGGTCCTAGTCCGAGCGATCCCTATCTCTCAGCTCTAGCCGAGCTATGCCTATCTCTTGGCCCTAGCCCGAGCGATCTCTATGCCTCGCTAGCCGAGCTATCTCTATCTTTTGGTCCTAGTTCGAGCGATCCATATCTCTCGATCCAAGCCCGAGCGGTCCATAACTCGGCATACCCGAGCGATATCAACACCTCTGCGGAATCAAACCGTTCTTACGCCCAGCTTACTCCTTTGTCATACCTTAAGAGATTGTTGAGAATTTGTTGCCCCAATCTTATTGCTTTTGATGATTACCAAAAGCCTTGAGTATATTAAAAGATGTAATGAGTTTATTTACATGAACAATGAATTTATTTAAAACAATGAATGAGAATGTTAAAGTATAACTTTAATCAATTTGAAAGTAACTTCAAGCTCCATGTTTAAGCTTTCAAAAAGAAATTTTATACTTCATATTTTAATCAATGAGTTTTTGGAACATTTCTTGAATTAATTCCTAATGTCAATTTTATTATTTCAAGTCAAAAATTAATTTAAAATAATCTGGAATGAATTTAAAGTCAATCAGAAAATTCTCTGATTTTTGATACGTTCCGGAGCCGACTCTAGAGTTTCAGAGTCGACTCCACTCAGAATACAGAAATGACTGTCTGTCTCGAGTCGACCCCTATGATTTCAGGAGTCGACCCCCGATTCTTCGAGCCGACTCCATGACTGTGTGAGTCGACTCCGCTCAGACACAGAGGTATGTTTTTCTGAGCACTTCGCGAGTCGACCCCTTGCCTTTCATGAGTCGACCCCCGACTGTCAGGAGTCGACACTTTATTTTTGATGAGTCGACCCTCTAACTTTCTGAGTATTTCTATTTTTGGTATCACGACTTCGAGCCGACTCGCGGAAAGCAGGAGTCGACTCCAACAATTCTGGGCGCGATTTTTCTGAATGCCAACTCAGCCCCAACGGTAAGATTTTTAATAACGGCTATTTTTCTTTGTTTCTAACGGATATATTTTTGCAGAATCTATAAATAGAGAAGCCTTTTCAAATCAAAAAAGGAAAATAGAATTCAAATCAAAAGAGAGAAATCTTTGAAAAAGGAAAAACAGAGCATCATTGAAAAATCATTCAAAATAGAGTGAAAGAAAAGTGTGAAATCAAAGGAAGCTTCGTCTGTGCTCAAGCTCATCAATCCAAAAGCCAGAAGAAAATCCAAGAGCTTTCAAGAGCATCTCAAGGATTTTCAAAAAAGAGGGAAAAGCTCAAATCAACTCCAACGTCAGTCCGTGAAGAATCTAGCTGAGGCGTGATTCACACTTCAAAGGAGTTGAGGAAAAGAAGAAAAGAAGAAAGCCAAAAGCCAACCATCTGCAAATCAGGCTTTTCTAAACTTTATTCTTATATTTGTTTATCTGCTCATTAAGGAGCTTTGTATGAAAAACAATATTTCTATTTTTGTGTCTAGTTCAATCTGGGGGATTGAACTAGTGGAGGTAGTCTTACCTCGGTACAAGCTTGGTAAAGCTTGTGTAGGGTTTTTGTGCTGGTGAGCCCTTAAAACCAGCTGGGTTCGTTGTGATCCCGGAAAAACAACAAGTTTGAGTTGTGAGCTTGTAAAACAACTCGGCTGTAATCTAGGAAGATTATAGTGTGGACCCAAGTGAATCTTGGGAGTGGACGTAGGTGTTGGATACACCGAACCACTATAAAATCTTTGTGTTTGCCGTGCTTTATTCTCTATCTCTATCTCTCTTTATTCACTGCTTGTATTTAGTTGCATTTGCACTTCATTCTTCTAACAAACATTTTAAAAAGTCTTAAATTTTTAAGAACCCAATTCACCCCCCCCTCTTGGGTTGCCATCTGGGCCAACAATTGGTATCAGAGCAGTGCTCATTTAGATTTTGATCTCACGATCAAGAGCTAAAGATCCAAATGGCAACACAAGTTGGTCATTTTGCTGAAGGTCATTCTACGAATAGACCTCCACTTTTAATGGTTCAAACTATTCTTATTGGAAAGCTAGAATGAGGATATTCATTCAAGCTTCTGATTATGAGCTTGGGGTGTTATAATTAATGGACCTAGTACACCCACACACCTTATTGATGGCACTATTGTTCCTAAGCCCGAAAGGGATTGGAATGATAATGATAGGAAATGGCACAACTTAATGCTAAGGCCATTAATATTTATATTGTTCCTTAGACGCAAATGAATTCAACCGAATCTCACTTGTAATTCCGCAAAGAAATTTGGGATAGGTTGGAAATTACCCATGAAGGAACAAACCAAGTAAAAGAATCAAAATAATATTTTGGTTCATAAATATGAATTGTTTACATGGAACAAACTGAAACCATCACATGCATGTTCACTAGATTTACTGATATTGTGAATGGTTTGAAAAGTCTTGGTAAGACATATACTAATGCTGATCTTGTTCGAAAAATTCTTAGGTCATTACCAAGATCATGGGAAGCAAAATGACAGCAATCCAAGAAGCAAAGGACCTCAACACTACCCTTAGAGGAGCTTCTAGGATCCTTATGACCCATGAGCTGACAATGAAGCAGCATGTTGAGGAGGAACAAAAAAGAAAAATTGCCCTCAAAGCTGCAAAAGGAAGAGAGCAGCAGTGATGATGATGATGATGATGAGAAACTGCTCTCTTGCCAAAAAGTTCAAAAGATTTATGAGAAAAAGAAACCCTTCCACAAAAGAAATTTGGAGCAAAGTGGGAAGGAGAAAAGGATAAGAAAAGGACAAGGACAAAGAAAAAGAGAAAGACCCCTTGACTTGTATGAGTGTAAAAACCAGGGCACTTTAGGTATGAATGTCCTTTAAAAAAGGCCTACAAAAAAAAAAGAAGGCTTATATGGCAACATGGAGTGATAGAAGAATCTTCTTCCGAAGAAGATGAACAAAAGGAAGTTGCAAATATGTTTTATGGCGGACGACAACGATGAGGTAAGTTCCGAAACCCTTGATGATTTGCATTTGATGAAATGTTTGAGCTTTCAATGAACTTGATTGATTTTAAATTTTGAAAAAGAAATATAAGTTTTGAAAAATGAAAATTTAGTTTCATTAAAGAAAAGGAAGATCTTAATAATGAAGTTAAGAAACTTAAATCTGAAAAAAGTTTTTAAAAGAAAAGAATTAAATTCCAATGAAAATGATAAACTAAGGAAAGAGGTTGAAAAAATAAGAACATAGTTGATAAATTTACCTTAAGCTCAACTAAATTAACATGTTATTAAATAGTCAAAAAGCAGTTTTTGACAAAGCTGGTTAGGATATAACACTTTAAGAAAACAAAAATCACTAAAGAATATTTTTGTGCTGGCCAAAGTAATATACTGTTTAAATGTAATGAAAAAGGACAAATCTTTGAATGCAAAATTCTAAAACCTAATAAAAAGTTAAATATTAAAGGAAAGAAAATATGGGTTCCGAAAGGAACAATTTTTATTGCTACTAACCATGAAGGACCCAAGAAAGCTTGGGTACCTAAACATAAAGTTTGATTTATTGCAGGAATGTCTTGTAGCCAAAAGATCAAAGAAAAGTGGTATCTTGATAGTGGCTGCTCAAGACATATGACGGGTGACAAAGATGAATTCATCACCCTGAAGAAAAGAAAGGTGGAGTTGTGACGTTTGGCGACAACGGTAAAGGTCAAATTATGGGCCTTGGTAAAGTTCGCATAACTCCATCCACATATATTGATAATGTACTTTATGTTGATGGTTTGAAGCATAACTTAATTAGTATAAGTCAATTATGTGATAAAAATTTTAATGTTTCATTTAAATCTTCTATATGCACTGTAACTAATTCTATTGATGATAGCATTGTTTTTACTGGTTATAGAATGGCAATGTTACTTGATTGACTTAGAAAAATTATCTACTAATGATCATTGCTTAATTGCTGATAATGCTAACATAATGAAATTAGTTGGTTGTGGCATCGTAGATTAGGTCATGCAAGCACACACCTTATTTCAAAACTAATTAAAATGGATTTAGTTAAAGGATTACCTAAAATAGATTTTGAAAATAACAAAATATGTGATGCATGTCAATTTGGAAAACAAACTAGAAGTTCTTTTAAATCTAAAAATTTGTTTCAACTTCTAGGCCTTAGAGCTACTTCACATGGACCTTTTTGGACCAACTAGAACCACAAGTCTAGGAGGAAAGAAATATGGTCTAGTGATTGTAGATGATTACTCTAGATATACTTGGGTAATGTTTTTAGCTCACAAAGATGAGACTTTCTCGATATTCCTGAAATTCTTCAAGAAAGTCACAAATGAGAAAAACACTACCATAGTATCTCTAAGAAGTGATCATGGAACAGAATTTGAAAATCACTTATTTGAAAGTTTTTGCACTGAAAATGGAATTAATCATAATTTTTCAGCCCCTAGGACCCACAACAAAATGGTGTAGTTGAAAGAAAAATAGGACTCTAGAAGACATGGCCCGTACCATGCTATGTGAAAGCAACTTACCAAAGTACTTTTGGGCGGAAGCTATTAACACAGCATGTTACATCTTAAATAGAGCTTTAATAAGACCAATATTAAAGAAAACACCTTATGAATTATGGAATGAAAGAAAACCAAATTAAATACTTTCATGCATTTGGATGTAAATGTTTCATTCATAATAATGGTAAAAACAACTTAGGAAATTTGATGCTAAATCTGATGAAGGAATATTCTTAGGTATTCAACAACTAGTAAAGCATATAGAGTATTTAACAAGAAAACCTTAGTAGTTGAAGAATCCATTCATGTAGTTTTTGATGAATCTTTAGCAACTGTTCTGAAAAGATTTGATGATGAGGAAGATACAAACATAATTGAAAAAGATCTTGAAAAACTTAATATTGAAGTATCTTCTGATCATGAGCAAGAGCTAAAGATAATGATTCACATAAGGATGATGATGTAATATAATCATAATGATGTAGATCTTCCAAGAGATTGGAGATATGCTTATAGTCACCCTAAGGAATTGATTATAGGTGATCCATCTCAAGGAATAAGAACTAGATCATCTATGAGAAATATTAGTAATCATCTTGCATTTGTATCACAAATTGAACCTAAAACTATTGAAGAAGCTGAAAAAGATAATAATTGGATGTTAGCAATGCAAGAAGAATTAAATCAATTTACTAGAAATAATGTATGGACTTTAGTTGAAAGACCTAAAAATCATTCAGTTATAGGATCAAAATGGATTTTAGAAATAAACTAGATGAAAATGGCATAGTAATTAGAAACAAAGCTAGATTAGTTGCAAAAGGATATAATCAAGAAGAAGGTATTGATTTTGATGAAACCTTTGCACCAGTAGCTAGATTAGAAGCCATTAGGCTATTACTTGCATTTGCATGTCATATGAATTTTAACTTATTTCAAATGGATGTAAAAAGTGCATTTTTAAATGGATTTATAAATGAAGAAGTTATGTAGAACAACCACCAGGTTTTGAAGATCATGAATTTTCAAATCACGTTTTTAAATTGCACAAAGCTTTATATGGTTTGAAACAAGCACCTAGAGCTTGGTATGATAGGTTAAGTAAATTCTTAATAGAAAATGATTTTACAAGAGGAAATGTTGATAAAACATTTGTTTTTGAAAAGAAAAGGTAAAGATTTACTTGTAGTACAAATATATGTTGATGACATTATTTTTGGTGCTACTAACAATCTTCTATGTCAAGAATTTGCAAGTTGATGCAGGGAGAATTCGAGATGAGCATGATGGGAGAACTCAACTTCTTCCTTGGACTCCAAATCAAACAAAGCAAAGAGGGAATCTTTATCAACCAAACCAAATACACAAGAGAACTACTCAAAAAGTTTGGTATGGAATCAATGAAACCCCTCGGAACACCAATGAGTCCTTCATGCAAGCTGGACAAAGATGAAGAAGGTAAGAAGGTTGATCAAAAGTATTATCGAGGTATAATCGGATCCCTTCTTTATTTAACTGCAAGTAGACCAGACATAATGTTTGCTGTATGTTATGTGCTAGATTTCAATCTGAACCTAAAGAATCACATTTAATAGCTGTTAAAAGAATACTAAGATACTTAAGTGGAACTAAAAATGTAGGTTTATGGTATTCTAGAGACTCAACATTAAACTAATTGCATATTCAGATTCTGATTATGCTGGATGTAAGTTAGATAGAAAAAGCACAAGTGGTGCATGCCAATTCTTAGGAAGTAACTTAATCTCATGGTTTAGCAAAAAGCAAAATTCAGTTGCATTATCAACTACTGAAGCTGAATATGTAGCAGCTGGAAGTTGCTGTGCGCAAATCCTATGGATTAAGCGACAACTTGAAGACTATGGTATCACACTTGATAAAACACCTATAAGATGTGATAACACAAGTGCAATCAATCTAACTAAAAATCCAATTCAACATTCAAGAACAAACACATAGAAATTAGATATCATTTTATAAGAGAACATGTAGCTAATGATGAAATTTGTCTTGATTATGTAATACTGAAGAACAATTAGCTGACATATTTACAAAACCTTTAGTGAAGAAAGATTTGTTATCTTAGAGGAGAGTTAGGATTTGTGATCCATTAGAATAATTTGAAACCCCTAAGGAAATTTTCTAAAATTCTTTCAAATCCTTGATCTTTAAGGAAATCTTATCTAGAATTCATATCTAATTGATCTATTCAAATCCAATGATTATTTATCAATTTTTATGATCATTTCCGGACACATTTCAGATTATCTGAAACTTTATGTTTTTTGCTCTGAAATGGTCTCGGAGCCGACTCGGTGAGTATCGGAGTCGACTCCAGTTTCTGCTGAAACTCTAGAGTCGACCCCTTCTCTGCGCGAGTCGACTCCACTTCGGGATAGTTTTCTGTGACTGTCCGAGTCGACCCCTCGCTTTGCGGGAGCCGACTCGAAGTGGTCCCAGGTCGATTTATCTAGGGCAGAGTCGACTCGCCGCTCATTTCTAAATCTCCAAATACTCTCTCCAAAATTTTCCTGACCTTCCAAATCCTCAAAATCCCTAATTAACCCTTCCAATAGATCAATGGCCCCTAAAACCCGAGGATCTAACCTTGGTGCGGCCGGAGTAAAGAGGAAGAGGCGGTGAGGAAGACCGTGAGCGTCCGTTCGTGAGCCTTCACCGAGCGGATTCAACCTCATCCTCTTCGACTCCTGCTTCTCCCTCTACGGCTCCCAGGTAGATCTTGCCGATAGAGTGATAACCACGGGAGGAAAGTGATTTTGAATTGTTTGAGAAAGGATTTCTTGTGGAAGGCAGTTGATTGAGATGGGTTGGGAAAAGATTTGTTCTTTAGATTGTCCTACCTACCCTGCCCTTGTCAAAGAATTTTATAAGAATCTATCTAGAGGAGACAATGGCTTGTAAGCATGTTAGAGGAAATAGATTGTGACAGTTCTTTCTAGATTATTGGATTACCATGTCTGGACATCTACTTTTTCTTCTGAAGATAGAAGCCCAGCTTTATCTAGACTGCTTAACAGGGAATTGTTGGTTTTGAAGAAGTTTTTGCTAATCAGTTATCCTTAGAATTGAGACTTCTCCACAATATTTGTAGTAGAATCCTATTCCCCAAGATTGGGAGGTTTGACTATGTTTCTGAAAGAGATATTTTGTAATGGATGCAATTGTACTGGTAAACCCATTAATCTTCCTAGCATGATTTTATGGTATATTGCAGATTGTGGAGGGAAGAGAAAATCAAGTTTACCCTATGGCATGATCTTACTAAAATTTTCAAGCCAAGGGATTGTCATTTCAGATAGTGAGCCAATGAGGAATTAAGACATACCGATTTTTACAGTTTGGCCACTATTCATAGAATGGGTTTTGTTAAGAAAATGGAAGATGGGAAAGGAAAGGTTTGATGGAAGATAGAGCCGCGGATGCTGAGGCACGGGACCTCAGTTCATTCTTCGTCCTCCGAGCTCTCCTATTCCTGCTCCTGCCCCTACCCCTGCTCCGTTGTTTGATCAGCATCATCTTCATCTGTTGGTTTCAGAACTTCAGTTAAGGCAGCTTAAAGGTCTTCTTGATCAGTCAGATAAGTTAAAATCAGAGTTTGAAAACAAGTTTATGAATCTTAAAGAAACTCTTTACTCTTTGGATGATCGGATCACCAAGATAGAGCTTAGCAATTCATCTGAGTCTTTAAGTGGAGACCTAAAGAATATTTTGAAGAACTTAAAGACATCTGCGGAGATGGTGAGACATATGCAAAATGCAATGCTGAACTTCAAGATAAAATATTGACTGCTTGCACTTTTGTTGATGAAGACTGAAGGACTATGTAAGATTCAAACAGATGGAATGAAAAATATATAGATCACTTAACTAGGATTGTAAGGACTCACTTTTGATGTATTAGATACTTAGTCTTGCAATGTAATGAAGTTTATATTATGTTTTACATTTTATACTTTGATGTAATGAAAAGTCTATTTTGAATGTCAATGTAATCTGAGTTTGAATGTATTTCTTCCTTTTATAAATGAATCTCAGATTTTGTTAAATTATATCTTGAATGAATGAATAATGATTATGTTGATGCTTCTCTACCTTTTTGTTGATAACAAAAAAGGGGGAGAGTTTTATAGTTTTATAACTGTATATGCATGGGGAGAAATTAATTAATCAAATGATATTAAAATGATTGAATGAATGAGATAAATTGAATGAATGATATTTAATTGAGTTTCATAGGGGGAGCTACCTCATTCAGGGGGAGCCTAAGCCTAACTATGAAAATAAATAAATTCTTTAATCAATCATGCATATACTCAATGTTTTTGTCATCATCAAAAAGGGGAGATTGTTGAGATTATTGAAATAATTGCCCCAATCTTATTGATTTTGATGATTACCAAAAGCCATGAGTATATTAAAAGATGTAATGAGTTTATTTACATGAACAATGAATTTATTTAGAACAATGAATGAGAATGTTAAAGTAACTTTAATCAATTTGAAAGTAACTTCAAGCTCCATGTTTAAGCTTTCAAAAAGAAATTTTATACTTCATATTTCAATCAATGAGTTTTTGGAACATTTCTTGAATTGATTCTAATGTCAATTTTATTGTATTCAAGTCAAAAATTGATTTAAAATGAATCTGGAACGAATTTAAAGTCAATCAGAAAATTTCTGATTTTTGATACGTTCCGGAGCCGACTCTAGAGTTTCAGAGTCGACTCCCTCAGAATACAGAAATGAGTTTCTCGAGTCGACCCCTGTGATTTCAAGAGTCGACCCCTGATTCTGTCGAGCCGACTCCATGACTGTGTGAGTCGACTCCGCTCAGACACCAGAGGATGTTTTTCTGAGCACTTCGCGAGTCGACCCCCGACTGTCAGGAGTCGACACTTTTTTTATGAGTCGACCCTTAACTTTGTTTTCTATTTTTGGTATCGACTTCGAGCCGACTCGCGGAAAGCAGGAGTCGACTCCAACAATTCTGGGCGCGATTTTTCGAATGACAACTCAGCCCCAACGGTAAGATTTTTAATAACGGCTATTTTTCTTTGTTTCTAACGGATATATTTTTGCAGAATCTATAAATAGAGGAGCCTTTTCAAATCAAAAAAAAAGAGAAAATCAAAAGAGAGAAATCTTTGAAAAAGAGAAAAACAGAGCTCATTGAAAAAATCCGATTCAAAATAGAGTGAAAGAAAAGTGTGAAATCAAAGGAAGCTTCTGTGCTCAAGCTCAACAATCCAAAAGCCAGAAGAAAATCCAAGAGCTTTCAAGAGCAAATCAAGGATTTTCAAAAAAGAGAGAAAAGCTCAAATCAACTCCAACCTCCGTGAAGAATCTAGCTGAGGCGTGATTCACACTTCAAAGGAGTTGAGGAAAAGAAGAAAAGAAGAAAGCCAAAAGCCAACCATCTGCAAATCAGGCTTTTCTAACCTTTATTTTATATTTGTATATCTGCTCATTAAGGAGCTTTGTACTGAAAAATAATATTTCTATTTTTGTGTCTAGTTCAATCTGGGGGATTGAACTAGTGGAGGTAGTCTTACCTCGGTACAAGCTTGGTAAAGCTTGTGTAGGGTTTTGTGCTGGTAAGCCCGAGTTAAAACCAGCTGGGTTCGTTGTGATCCCGGGAAAACAACAAGTTTGAGTTGTGAGCTTGTAAAACAACTCGGCTGTAATCTAGGAAGATTATAGTGTGGACCCAAGTGAATCTTGGGAGTGGACGTAGGTGTTGGTTGCACCGAACCACTATAAAATCTTTGTGTTTGCCGTGCTTTATTCTCTATCTCTATCTCTCTTTATTACTGCATTGCATTTAGTTGCATTCACTTGCACATCTTCTAACAAACATTTGTAAAAAGTCTTAAATTTTTTAAAGAACCCAATTCACCCCCCCCTCTTGGGTTGTCATCTGGGCCAACAGATCCACATAGGCAATCATGCCTATACTACCAGAAACGGCCTAGAGCCTATATAATCGCTAAATCTCAAAGCGCCGGATAGTCCCCTTGGCTGTCGATCCTCTAACTAACCAGATACGGATCTTACCGGCCTCACAACAGCCTAATTCGAATCAGCCTCGAATCCCAACAACTTTCAAACCTCCTATGATACTTTTAAAGAATCAGGTGATCACCTATAAATAGCACAGTTCTAGATTCTCTAAGGTAAGGCATTACTGATGCATTCTTATCACTGCTCTCACTCTATCTCTGCTCACCCCTTTCCGCCATTAACGCTATGCTCGGAGCTCCCAAAAGGTCACCCTGGAGGGACTCTTCAGCGAGAGCCTTCTCCCCATATTTGTTCATTGTTGATCTCCGTTGACTTGAGCGTCAGAGGGTCTTCCGTAGAGGGCCACCCCCAAATCCTCTCGCGTGAGGACTATTTTGCAGGTCTGCCCAGGAGGGAGCCCAACCTGAAGCTCGACCATGCCCGAGTCGGAGGACGGATTCCAGCAACAACAAATTGGCGCAAGAGAAAAGGCCCTCAAGTCCCATAAACTTGAAAAAAAGGAGATAAGAATCTCGATCTTGAAGAGAACCCCTCCAATGGCCAATCGAAGAAGGGCTACTTCTGAAGCCCGGGACCATGTCGTCTCTCAAAGACCTGATCCGGTGAGCAGTGTGGCGCCACCGCCACCACCAGTTGAGACTCCATCACCATCGGCGGCCCCAGTGACCCAGGACCAGTTTGCCACACTGGTCCAGCAGGTCCAAGCTCTGACCCATCTGATTCAAAGATGCCACGAAGCTCCCCGTCCAGCTGCTCCTGCTCTACACCTTCCTGAGGAGGCCGCGGCCCCCATTCCCCCAACAATCTCTTCTTCCAGTCCGCCTAGAGTCGCGGACCCCCCTCGTCATCCTAAGGGAGCTAGGCCAGCTCCGCAAGGGGTCTGTGACAAGGATCTCCCTAGATCTCGGTGGGCCCGATCCCTCTCTCTGGTGTTCACTTGCCACGACTCGACACCATCTCTGCATTCTCCTCGCCCAACCCCTTCTGCTATGCCCGAAGAGGAGATCCACCGATAGATCCGGGAGATGCGCCAGGAGTTGGACGCTGCCAAGCAGGCCCATCCGCTTCAGCATAAGGCAGAGCAGGGCATTCCCTTCTCCAAAGAGATCATGGGGGAAGTGATTCCCTCCCATGTCAAGCTGCCCGCCATCGATCCTTATCACGAATCCTCCGATCCTGACGACCACCTTAGTAGCTTCCGATCGATCATGATGTTCTATGGGGCATCAGATGCAATTCTCTGCTGCACCTTCCCCTCCACCCTTAAAGGGTCCGCTCGAACCTGGTTTGACGCCTTAAAACCAGGTTCTGTTGGTTCATTCGACGAGCTGAGTCGCCTCTTCATTAACCAATTCATCAGCAGCCCCATCACCGACGGAGATCTAATTCCCTCTTCGAGGTTAAGCAGAGAGAGGGGGAATCCTTAAAGAACTATTTCGATCGTTTTAACATGGCCATGCTGGAAGTGGATCACCTTAACCATGAGGTGGCCATGTCCGTCCTAACAGGCGGAGTGTTAAAGGAGAGTGACTTCTACTTGGCGTTGGAGGTTAGTTACCCTCTGAACCTATCCGATATGATGGCTCTGGTGGACAAGTATGCCAGAGTCGAGGAATCGCGGAGGACTGCCCGCGCCAAGCTGGCAAGGAAGAAGGAATCCAAGAGCTCGGAAAAATACCGATCTGTCCGTCAACTGAGCCCACCTCGCCGCTAAAGGGTTCCTCCGCCGCTGCCAAGGAACCACACTCGGAGCCCGCCTAGGAGGTTCAACTGGTTCACCCCGCTCACTGTCCCGAGGGCGCAGATCCTCATGGAAATATAGCGCCAACTCCCTCGACCGCCTCTTCTCTGAGGGAATGCGACCCAGAGAGACCCCACCAAGTACTGCCGCTACCATCGGGATCATAGCTACGACACCGAGGAATGCTGGCAGTTGAAGAATGAAATCGAGAGGTTCATCCAACGGGGCAGACTGAACCAATTCAGGGGAGCGCCAGAGCCAAGAAATGGGGGTGACCGCCAGCCTGAGCCTCAGTAGCCTCCTCCTCAAAATCCTCCGGTTGTTGGCCACATCAATGTGATCGAGGCAGTCAGTAGTCCGTCGGGCCAGCGGGATGATGAAGAAGATTCGGCACCAAAGAGAGCACGGACTAATGAGCTCTCCTTCTTCGATGATGACCTCCAGAAGATACAGTTCCTGCATGATGATGCGCTGGTTGTATCTCTCAATATAAACAATTATGATATAAGCCGGATTCTTATTGATAGTGGGAGCTCGGTCAATGTTCTGTACCTCAATGTATTTGTGAAGATGAAACTGCTCTTGGAGAGTCTTCGAGCTGTGGAATCCACCCTAATGGGGTTCATCGGCGATGTTATTACCCCAGAGGGAATCGTGACCTTGACGGTCCGAGCAAGAACTTGGCCCTGTGTTGCCACTGTTCACACAGATTTCCTGGTGACCAAGCTTCGGTCGCCCTCCAATGCAATCTTTGGGAGACCCGGCCTAATGTCCCTTGGAGTTGCTGTCTCCATCCCACATCTAGTCATGAAGTTCCCTACCAAACAGGGAATTGGGGTAGTTCGAGGAAACCAAGCTATGGCTCGGCAATGCTTCGTCACCAGCCTTCAGTCCAACCTGTCCGAGGTTGACGGGCTGGACGCTCGGGAGGATTTTGTCGAGCATCGAGGAAAGCCAGCCGAAGAGTTGGAGGAGGTACCGCTGAACGAAGCCCAGCCCGATCGAACTATAAAGATCGGGTCGCTACTGAAGGGGAAACCTCGGCTGTAGCTGATCGACTTTCTCCAAAAGAATGCTGATGTCTTCGCTTGGTCTACTTCTGATATGCCGGGGATCAGCCCAGACGTTCTCGTCCACCGTCTCAATGTGGACGAGATGTCCCAGCCCGTTAAGCAGAAGAAAAGGAGCTTCGCCTCCGAGCGACAGAAGGCTATTGAGGAAGAAGTCAACAAGCTTATCAAGGCGAATTTCATTCGAGAAGTAAACTATCCTAGCCAGCTATCAAATATTGTTATGGTGAAGAAGTTGAACGACAAGTGGCAGATATGTATCGACTTCACCGACCTCAACAAGGCGTGCTCGAAGGACAGCTTTTCTCTCCCCGGATCGACCAGCTTGTGGATGCTACTTCGGGTCACCAGATGCTGGCCTTTATGGACGCCTATTCGGGCTACAACTAAATCCGAATGGCGCCCGAGGATGAAAAGAAGACTGCCTTCATAACCGACTGAGATCGGCCGTAACATGGAGGTGTACGTCGACGACATGCTGGTCAAAAGCAAAGAAGCATCCCAGCACATTGAGGATCTCTCGGAGAGTTTCGCGATGCTCTAAAAATATCGAATGAAGCTCAACCCGATGAAGTGCGCCTTCGGCGTCAATTCTGGGAAGTTTCTAGTCTTCATGGTTTCCCAATGAGGCATTAAGGCCAATCCACAGAAGATCCAGGCCCTTCAGCAATGGTGCCTCCAGCGTTCGTCAAGGAAGTCCAGCGCCTGACTGGGAGGATCGCGGCCCTCAACCGCTTCGTGGTTCGGTCAGCCGAGAGATGCCTTCCTTTCTTTAAAGCTCTCCGATCAGCTAAGAATTTTCAACGGTTTCCCGAGTGTCAAAAATCATTCGAGGACCTCAAAAGGTATCTCAGCTCTCCACCCCTCCTCAGTAGTCCGAATCCGGGGAAAATGTTGTTCTTGTACTTAGCAGTTTCGGAAGGTTCCATTGGCTCAGTATTGGTCAGAGAAGAGAACAAGACCCAAAAGCTAATATATTATGTCAGCAAACTGCTCTGAGACGCCGAGACAAGGTACACCCGAATCAAAAAGTTGGTTTTAGCCCTGATAACGTTAGTCCGAAAGCTGCAACCGTATTTCAAAGCACATTCTGTGATGGTCCTGACCAACCAACCTATTGGCCCAGATGACAACCCAAGAGGGGGGGTGAATTGGGTTCTTTAAAAATTAGCCTTTTTTAAAAATGTTTGCTTAATAAGAATGAAGGCAATAGCAATGCAAATACAAAGTGCAGTGAATAAAACAGAGATAGAGAAAGAGTCAATGGAAGCACGGCAAACACAAAGATTTTATAGTGGTTCGGTGTATCCAACACCTACGTCCACTCCCAAGATTCACTTGGGTCCACACTATAATCACCCTAGATTACAGCCGAGTTGTTTTACAAGCTCACAACTCAAACTTGTTGTTTTCCCGGGATCACAACGAACCCAGCTGGTTTTCAAGGGCTCACCAGCACAAAAACCCTAACCCAAGCTTTACCAAGCTTGTACCGAGGTAAGACTACCTCCTCTAGTTCAATCCCCCAGATTGAACTAGACACAAAGAATAGAAATATTGTTTTTCAGTTACAAAGCTCCTTAATGAGCAGATAAATAAATATAAAATGAAGTTTAGAAAAGCCTGATTTGCAGTTGGTTGGCTTTGAGCTTTTCTTCTTTTCCTCAACTCCTTTGAAGTGTAGAATCGGGCCTCAGCTTGGATTCTTCACGGAATGTATGTTGGAGTTGATTTGAGCTTTTTCTCTTTTCTTTGAGTGTTGAAAATCACTTGAGATACTCTTGAATAGCTCTTGGATTTTCTTCTAAAGCTTCCTTGGATTATTGAGCTTGAACACAGAAGGAGCTTCCTTTGATTTCACTCTTTTTCTTTCACTCTATTTTGAATCTCGGATTTTTTCAATTGAAGCTCTGTTTTTCTGATTTTTCTCTTCTTTTTCTTTTGAAGTGAATATCTCTCTATTTGTGTGTCTTTGATTTGAAAACGGCTTCTCTATTTATAGATTCTGCAAAAATATAGCCGTTAGAAACAAAGAAAAATAGCCGTTAATTAAAAATCTTACCGTTGACGCTGAGTTGGCATTCGGAAAAATTTCGCCCAGATTTGCTGGAGTCGACTCATGCTTTCCCCGAGTCGGCTCGAGGTCGTGATACCAAAATAGAAATGTTCAGAAAGTCAAAGGGTCGACTCATCAAAAATGAAGTGTCGACTCCTGACAGTCGGGGGTCGACTCATGAAAAGTTGGGGGTCGACTCGCGAAGTGCTCAGAAAAACACACCTCTGGTGTCTGAGCGGAGTCGACTCGCACAGTCATGGAGTCGGCTCGACAGAATCGGGGGTCGACTCGAGAAATTGCATGGGTCGACTCGAGACAGACAGTCATTTCTGTACTCTGAGTGGAGTCGACTCTGAAACTCAAGAGTCGGCTCCGGAACGTATCAAAAATCAGAAAGTTTTCTGATTGACTTTAAATTCGTTCCAGATTCATTTTAAATCATATTTTGACTTGAATATAATAAAATTGACATTAAGAATCAATTCAAGAAATGTTCCAAAAACTCATTGATTAAAATATTAAGTATTGAATTTCTTTTTGAAAGCTTAAACATTGAACTTGAAGTTACTTTCAATTTGATTAAAGTTATACTTTAACATTCTCATTCATTGTTCTAATAAATTCATTGCTCATTAAATAAACTCATTACATCTTTTAATATGCACATGGCTTTTGGTAATCATCAAAATCAATAAGATTGGGGCATATAATTTTTCAACAATCCCCAACAATCTCCCCCTTTTTGATGATGACAAAAACATTGAGTTTATGCATGATTGATTCGTGAATTTATTTTGATTTCATAGTTAGGCTTAGGCTCCCCCTGAATGAGGTAGCTCCCCCTATGAAACTCAAATAAATATCCCATTCATTCAATTATTTATTTCATTAATTAAATTTTTTTTCCATATGCATATACAGTTATAAAACTATAAAACTCTCCCCTTTTTTGTTATCAACAAAAAGGTAGAGAAGCATTAAACATTCATTTATTCATTCATTCAAGATTGATTTACCAAAATCATTCATTCATTGATAATAGGAAGAAATACATGAGTATTCAAAATAGACAATTCATTACATCAAAGTGTCTAATACATCAAAGTGTCTAATACATTGATACCAAAATGTAAAACATAACATTAACTTTAATACATTGCAAGGACTGAGTATCTAATACATTAAAAGTGAGTCCTAACAATCCTAGTCAAATGATCAATTATGTTTTTCATTCCATCAGTTTGTATCTTCACATAGTCCTTTAGTCTCTCATCCACAAAGGTGCAAGCAGTCAAAATTTTATCTTGAGCTCGGCATTGCATTTAGCATAAGTTTCATCCATCTCCGCAGATATCTTTAAGTTCTTCAAATATGTTCTTAAGATCTCCACTTAAAGATTCTGAAGAAGTGCTGAGAGTAGATTCTATTTTGGTGATTCGATCATCCAAAGAGTATAGAGTTTCCTTGAGATTCATAAACTTATTTTCAAACTCTGATTTTAATTTTTCTGACTGATCATCAAGAAGGCCTTTGAGTTGCCTTAATTGAAGTTCAGTGAAGCCAACTGATGAAGATGAAGCTTGATCAAACAATGGAGCAGGGGTAGGAGCAGAGCAGAATAGGAGGGCTCGGAGGTGCAGGCGAAGAGTGTCTAACCGATGGTCCCGGTGCCTCAGCATCCGCTCTTTCTTCACCAAACCTTTCCTTTCCCATTTTCCATTCTTCTTAACAAATCCCATCCTATGAATAGTGGCCAAGCTGTAAAAATCTGTGTGTCTCAAGTTCCTCATAGGCTCACTATCAGAAATGACAATCCCTTGGCTCTGAAAATTTTAGTGAGGATCATGCCATAGGGCAAGCTTGATTTTCTCTTACCTCCACAGTCGGCAATATACCATAAATCATGGAAGGTTAATGGGTTTCCCGTTACAATTGCATCCATCACAAAAATCCCTTTCTGACACATAATCAATCTCCAATTTTGGGGAAAAGAATTCTACTACAGATGTTGTGGAGCAATCTCAGTTCTAAGGATAACTGATTGGCAAAAACTTCCTCAAAACCGAAACCTCCCGGTTAAGTAGTCTAGACAGTGCTGGGCTTCTATCATCCGAAGAAAATGTAGAAGTTCCTGACATGGGTAGATCCAACAATCTTGAAAGAGCTCTACAGTCACTGAAATTCGGTTTCCTCTAACAATGCTTATAAGACCATTATCTCCTCTAGACAATTCTTATAAAATTCCTTTACAAGGGCGGATAAGTAGGGCAATCTAAGGAGCAGATCTTTTCCCAACCCATCTCTATCAACTGTCTTCCCAAAAGAAATCCCTCAGCCTCAAACAATTCAAAATCTACTTTCCTCCCCGTAGTAATAATTCTATCGGCTAGTCTATCTACCTGAGAAGGAGCTGTAGATGGAGAAGCATTTGGAGTTGAGGAAGATGATGTGAATCCGAGCTAGGTGATGGCTCACGAACCGGACGCTTTACCGTCTTCCTCAAGCCCTCTTCCTCTTAACACCGGCCGCACAAAGGTTAGAACCTCGAGTTTTAGGGGCCATTGATCGATTGGAAGGGTTAATCAGGGATTCTTGGGAATTTGGAAGGTCTGGAAGTGTTTTGGAGAGAGTATTTTGACGATTGAGATGTTAGAAAAGAACGGCGAGTCGACTCTGCCCTAGATAAATCGACCTGGGACCACTTCGAGTCGGCTCCCGCAAAGCGAGGGGTCGACTCCGGACAGTCACAGAAAACCATCCCGAAGTGGAGTCGACTCGCGCAAAGAAGGGGTCGACTCGAGAGTTTCAGTAGAAACTGGAGTCGACTCCGATACTCACCGAGTCGGCTCCGAGACCATTTCAGAGCAAAAACATGAAATTTCTGAAATGTGTCCGGAAATTGATCATAAAAATTGATAAAATAATCATTGGATTTGAATAGATCAATTAGATGTGAATTCTAGATAAGATTTCCTTAAAGATCAAGGATTTGAAAGAATTTTAGATAAATTTCCTTAGGGGTTTCAAATTCATTCTAATGGATCACAAATCCCTAACTCTCCTCTAAGATAACAGAATCTTTCTTCACTTAAGGGTTTTGTAAATATATCTGCTAATTGTTCTTCAGTGTTAACATAATCAAGACAAATTTCATTATTTGCTACATGTTCTCTTATAAAATGATATCTAATTTCTATGTGTTTGGTTCTTGAATGTTGAATTGGATTTTTAGTTAGATTAATTGCACTTGTGTTATCACATCTTATAGGTGTTTTATCAAGTGTGATACCATAGTCTTCAAGTTGTCGCTTAATCCATAGGATTTGAGCACAGCAACTTCCAGCTGCTACATATTCAGCTTCAGTAGTTGATAATGCAACTGAATTTTGCTTTTTGCTAAACCATGAGATTAAGTTACTTCCTAAGAATTGGCATGCACCACTTGTGCTTTTTCTATCTAACTTACATCCAGCATAATCAGAATCAGTGTATGCAATCAGATTTAATGTTGAGTCTCTAGAATACCATAAACCTACATTTTTAGTTCCACTTAAGTATCTTAGTATTCTTTTAACAGCAATTAAATGTGATTCTTTAGGTTCAGACTGAAATCTAGCACATAAGCAAACAGCAAACATTATATCTGGTCTACTTGCAGTTAAGTAAAGTAGGGATCCGATTATACCTCGATAATATTTTTGATCAACCTTCTTACCTTCTTCATCTTTGTCCAGCTTGCATGAAGGACTCATTGGTGTTCCGAGGGGTTTATTGATTCCATACCAAACTTCTTTAAAATTTCTCTTGTGTACTTTGTTTGGTTGATAAAGATTCCCTCTTTGCTTTGTTTGATTTGGAGTCCAAGGAAGAAGTTGAGTTCTCCCATCATGCTCATTTCAAATTCTCCCTGCATCAACTTAGCAAACTCTTGACATAGAATATTGTTAGTAGCACCAAAAATATGTCATCAACATATATTTGAACTACTAATAAATCTTTACCTTTTCTTTTCAAAAACAATGTTTTATCAACATTTCCTCTTATAAAATCATTTTCAATTAAAAATTTACTTAATCTATCATACCAAGCTCTAGGTGCTTGTTTCAAACCATATAATGCTTTGTGCAATTTAAAAACGTGATTTGAAAATTCGTGATCTTCAAAACCTGGTGGTTGTTCTACATATACTTCTTCATTTATAAATCCATTTAAAAATGCACTTTTTACATCCATTTGAAATAAGTTAAAATTCATATGACATGCAAATGCAAGTAATAGTCTAATGGCTTCTAATCTAGCTACTGGTGCAAAGGTTTCATCAAAATCAATACCTTCTTCTTGATTATATCCTTTTGCAACTAATCTAGCTTTGTTTCTAATTACTATGCCATTTTCATCTAGTTTATTTCTAAAATCCATTTTGATCCTATAACAGAATGATTTTTAGGTCTTTCAACTAAAGTCCATACATTATTTCTAGTGAATTGATTTAATTCTTCTTGCATTGCTAACATCCAATTATTATCTTTTTCAGCTTCTTCAATAGTTTTAGGTTCAATTTGTGATACAAATGCAAGATGATTACTAATATTTCTCATAGATGATCTAGTTCTTATTCCTTGAGATGGATCACCTATAATCAATTCCTTAGGGTGACTATAAGCATATCTCCAATCTCTTGGTAGATCTACATCATTATGATTAGTGTTAGTATCATCATCCTTAGGTGAATCATTATCTTTAGCTCTTGCTCATGATCTAAAGATACATCAATATTAAGTTTTTCAAGATCTTTTTCAATTATGTTTGTATCTTCCTCATCATCAATCTTTTCAGAACGAGTTGCTAAAGATTCATCAAAAACTACATGAATGGATTCTTCAACAACTAAGTTTTCTTGTTAAATACTCTATATGCTTTACTAGTTGTTGAATATCCTAAGAATATTCCTTCATCAGATTTAGCATCAAATTTGCCTAAATTATTTTTACCATTATTATGAACAAAACATTTACAACCAAATGCATGAAAGTATTTTATATTGGGTTTTCTATCATGCCATAATTCATAAGGTGTTTTCTTTAAAATAGGTCTTATTAAAGCTCTATTTAAGATGTAACATGCTGTGTTAATAGCTTCCGCCCAAAAGTATTTCGGGAGTTTACTTTCACATAGCATGGTACGGGCCATGTCTTCTAGAGTCCTATTTTTCCTTTCAACTACACCATTTTGTTGTGGAGTCCTAGGTGCAGAAAAATTATGATTAATACCATTTTCATTGCAAAAACTTTCAAATAAGTGATTTTCAAATTCAGTTCCATGATCACTTCTTAGAGACACTATGGTAGTGTTTTTCTCATTTGTGACTTTCTTGAAGAATTTCAGAATATCGAGAAAGTCTCATCTTTGTGAGCTAAAAACATTACCCAAGTGAATCTAGAGTAATCATCTACTATCACAAGACCATATTTCTTTCCTCCTAGACTTGTGGTTCTAGTTGGTCCAAAAAGGTCCATGTGAAGTAGCTCTAATGGCCTAGAAGTTGAAACAATGTTTTTAGATTTGAAAGAACTTCTCGTTTGTTTTCCAAACTGACATGCATCACATATTTTATTATTTTCAAAATCTAATTTAGGTAAACCTTTTACTAAATCCATTTTAATTAGTTTTGAAATAAGGTGTGTGCTTGCATGACCTAATCTTCGATGCCACAACCAACCAATCTCATTCATATTAGCATTATCAGCAACTAAGCAATGATTATTAGTAGACAATTTGTCTAAATCAATCAAGTATACATTGCCATTTCTATTTCCAATAAAAACAATGCTATTATCAATGGGATTAGCTACAGTGCATAAAGAAGATTCAAAAGAACTTTAAAACCTTTGTCACATAATTGACTTATACTAATTAAGTTATGCTTTAAACCATCAACATAAAGTACATTCTCAATATATATGGAGGGAGTTATTTGAATGTTACCAAACCCCAAGATTTGGCCTTTGCCATTATCGCCAAATGTAACAACTCCTCCTTTCTTTTCTTCAAGGGTGATGAATTCTTCTTTGTCACCCGTCATATGTCTTGAGCAGCCACTATCAAGATACCACTTTCTCTTTGATCTCTTGGCCACAAGACATTCCTGCAATAAAATCAAACTTTATGTTTAGGTACCCAAGCTTTCTTGGGTCCTTCATGGTTAGTAGCAATAAAATTGTTCCTTTCGGAACCCATATTTTCTTTCCTTTAATATTTAAGGTTTTTATTAGGTTTTAGAATTTTACATTCATAAGATTTATGTCCTTTTTGATTACATTTAAAGCATGTAAAATTACTTTGGCCAGCACACAAAATATTTTTTAATGATTTTTGTTTTCTTAAAGTGTTATATCCTAATCCAGCTTTGTCAAAAACTGCTTTTTGACTATTAATAACATGTCTAATTTAGTTGAGCTTAATGTAAACTTATCAACTATGTTCTTATATTTTTTAACCTCTTTCCTTAGATTATTTTCATTGGTAATTAATTCTTTTCTTTTAAAAATTTCATTTTCAGTTTTAAGTTTCTTAACTTCATTATTAAGATTTTCCTTTTCTTTAATGAAAGTTAAATTTTCATTTTTCAAAATCTTGTATTTCTTTTTCAAAACCTTGAAATCCCCAACAAGTTCATTAAAAGCATCAAAATTCATCAAAAGCAAATCATCACAAGGGTTTCGGAACTTACCTCATCGTTGTCGTCCGCCATGAAACATACGTTTGCGAACTTCCTTTTGTTCTTCTTCTTCGGAAGAAGATTCTCGCTGTCACTCCATGTCGCCACATAAGCCTTCTTTTTCTTTTTGTAGGCTTTCTTCAATTTTGGACATTCATTCCTAAAGTGCCCCGGTTTATTACACTCATAGCAAGTCAAGGGGTCTTTCTCTTTTTCCTTGTCCTTGTCCTTTTTTTATCCTTTTCTCCTTCCCACTTAGCTCCAAATTTTTTCTTGTGGAAGGGTTTTTTTCTCCTCATAATCTTTTAAATTTCTTTGCTAAGAGAGCAGTCTCTTCATCATTATCATCATCATCACTGCTGCTCTCTTCTTCTTTTGCAGCTTTGAGGGCAATTACTTTCTTTTTCTTTGTGTCCTCCTCACATGCTGCCTCATAGTCAGCTCATGGGTCATAAGAGATCCTAGAAGCTCCTCTAAGGGTAAAGTGTTGAGGTCCTTAGCTTCTTGGATTGCTGTCATTTTTGCTTCCCATGATCTTGGTAATGACCTAAGAATTTTCGAACAAGTTCAGAGTTAGTATATGTCTTACCAAGACTTTTCAAACCATTCACAATATCATAAATCTAGTGTACATGCATGCAATGGTTTCAGATTGTTCCATGCTGAATAATTCATATTTATGAACAAGAATATTAATTTTAGATTCTTTTACTTGGTTGGTACCCTCATGGGTAACCTCTAATCTATCCCAAATCTTCTTTGCGGAATTACATGTGGAGATTCTATTAAATTCATTAGCATCTAAGGAGCAATATAAGACATTCATGGCTTTAGCATTAAGCTGTGCCATTTTCCTATCATTATCATTCCAGTCCCTTTCGGGCTTAGGAACAATAGTGCCATCAATAACATGTGTGGGTGTACTAGGTCCATTGATTATAACACCCCAAGCTCATAATCAGAAGCTTGAATGAATATCCTCATTCTAGCTTTCCAATATGAATAATTTGAGCCATTAAAAGTGGAGGTCTATTCGTAGAATGACCTTCAGCAAATGATCCAACTTGTGTTGCCATTTGGAACTTTAGCTCTTGATCGTGTGATCAAAATCTAATGAGCACTAGCTCTGATACCAATTGTTGGCCCAGATGACAACCCAAGAGGGGGGGGGTGAATTGGGTTCTTTAAAAATTAGCCTTTTTAAAAATGTTTGCTTAATAAGAATGAAGGCAATAGCAATGCAAATACAAAGTGCAGTGAATAAAACAGAGATAGAGAAAGAGTCAATGGAAGCACGGCAAACACAAAGATTTTATAGTGGTTCGGTGTATCCAACACCTACGTCCACTCCCAAGATTCACTTGGGTCCACACTATAATCACCCTAGATTACAGCAGAGTTGTTTTACAAGCTCACAACTCAAACTTGTTGTTTTCCCGGATCACAACGAACCCAGCTGGTTTTCAAGGGCTCACCAGCACAAAAACCCTAACCTAAGCTTTACCAAGCTTGTACCGAGGTAAGACTACCTCCTCTAGTTCAATCCCCCAGATTGAACTAGACACAAAGAATAGAAATGTTGTTTTTCAGTTACAAAGCTCCTTAATGAGCAGATAAACAAATATATAAATGAAGTTTAGAAAAGCCTGATTTGCAGTTGGTTGGCTTTGAGCTTTTCTTCTTTTCCTCAACTCCTTTGAAGTGTAGAATCGGGCCTCAGCTTGGATTCTTCACGGAATGTATGTTGGAGTTGATTTGAGCTTTTCCTCTTTTCTTTGAGTGTTGAAAATCACTTGAGATGCTCTTGAATAGCTCTTGGATTTTCTTCTGAAGCTTCCTTGGATTGTTGAGCTTGAACACAAAAGGAGCTTCCTTTGATTTCACTCTTTTTCTTTCACTTTATTTTGAATCTCGGATTTTTTCAATTGAAGCTCTATTTTTCTGATTTTTCTCTTCTTTTTCTTTTGAAGTGAATATCTCTCTATTTGTGTGTCTTTGATTTGAAAGCGGCTTCTCTATTTATAGATTCTGTAAAAATATAGCTGTTAGAAACAAAGAAAAATAGTCGTTAATTAAAAATCTTACCGTTGACGCTGAGTTGGCATTCGGAAAAATTTTGCCCAGATTTGCTGGAGTCGACTCATGCTTTCCCCGAGTCGGCTCGAGGTCGTGATACCAAAAATAGAAATGTTCAGAAAGTCAAAGGGTCGACTCATCAAAAATGAAGTGTCGACTCCTGACAGTCGGGGGTCGACTCATGAAAAGTTGGGGGTCGACTTGCGAAGTACTCAGAAAAACACACCTCTGGTGTCTAAGCGGAGTCGACTAGCACAGTCATGGAGTCGGCTCGACAGAATCGGGGGTCGACTCGAGAAATTGCATGGGTCGACTCAAGACAGACAATCATTTCTGTACTCTGAGTGGAGTCGACTCTGAAACTCAAGAGTCAGCTCCGGAACATATCAAAAATCAGAAAGTTTTCTGATTGACTTTAAATTCGTTCCAGATTCATTTTAAATCAATATTTTGACTTGAATATAATAAAATTGACATTAAGAATCAATTCAAGAAATGTTCCAAAAACTCATTGATTAAAATATTAAGTATTGAATTTCTTTTTGAAAGCTTAAATATTGAACTTGAAGTTACTTTCAATTTGATTAAAGTTATACTTTAACATTCTCATTCATTGTTCTAGATAAATTCATTGCTCATGTAAATAAACTCATTACATCTTTTAATGTGCACATGGCTTTTGGTAATCATCAAAATCAATAAGATTGGGGCATATAATTTTTTAACACACTCCCCAACACAACCCATAAAAGCAGTGGTCCATCATCCGAAGACATCAGGGAGAATGACCAAATGGGCCATCGAGCTAAGCGAGCATGACATCCGATACCAACCTCGCCCGGCCATCAAAGCCTAAGTTCTAGCTGATTTCCTCCTCGAATGCACTATCCTCGAGGATGGCTCCACTCCGGACTCCTCTGAGCATCCAAGATTTGATGCCCTATGGCTACTCCACGTTGACGGATCATCTAATGCCAATGGCTCCGGTGCTAGCTTAATCCTCACCAGCCCAGAGGGGCGACCTTCAAATATGGCGTCCGCTTCTCCTTCTCAGCCTCCAATAATGAAGCCGAGTATGAAGCTCTGCTTGTTGGACTTTGAATTACCCGTGACCTTAAAGTGAAGAAGCTGAATGCCTTTACCGACTCTCAGTTGGTGGCCGGTCACATGCGGGGCGAGTTCGAGGCCCGAGAGCCGAACATGATTCGGTATCTGCAAGAGGTGCGGGACTTACTTTCCCATTTCTCCAAGTTTGAAGTCATTCAGATCCCAAGATCCGAGAATGCATGTGCCGACCTATTATCCCGGCTGGCAACCACAGAATCGATGGATTCTGAGCGGAAGTTTCCCCGAGAGATTCTGGAAAAGCCCAGTATCACGGGGGCTGACCGAGTGATGCAGGTCGAGGTTGAACTATTCTAGTTCGACCTCATATTTAAGTATCTTAAAGAAGGTTCGCTCCCAGCCGACCAAAAGGAAGCAAGAAAGCTGAAATTGCAGGCAATCCATTATGTGCTGATCGATGACCAACTGTATAAGCGGTCCTTATCCATGCCGCTGCTTAAGTGCCTTCACCCATCTGAGGCTGATTATGCTCTTCGAAAAGTGCATGAGGGAATTTGTGGAAACCACCTGGGAGCCGATCCTTATGCCACAAGGTGCTGCGCCAGGGGTATTATTGGCCCACCATGCAAAAGGATGCTGACGATCTCGTCCGAACCTGCAACCCTTGTCAAAGACATTCTAATATTTAGAGGCTCCCCTCTGCCAACTTGGTCCATATTTCCTCTGCATGGCCCTTTGCTAAGTGGGGGATGGACATCCTTGGCCCGTTTTTCCTCGCCACATGCCAGAAAAAGTTTTTATTTGTCGCCATTGACTAGTTCACCAAGTGGATCGAGGCCGAGGCAGTTGCCCAGATAACCGAAGCTCGGGCTAAGGACTTTGTGTGGAGATCCATTATTTGTCGCTTCGGCCTCCCGCATACCATCATCACTGACAATGGCAAGCAGTTTGATAACCCTAAGTTCCGAGGGTTCTGTGAGGAGCATGGAATCTGTCACCACCTCACATCAGTCGGGCATCTGCAAGCCAACGGAGAAGCCGAAGTAACTAATCGGACCCTACTTCAAGGGATCAAGGCTTGGCTTGCTAGAGCCCGAGGCAGATGGGCGGACGAACTTTACCACGTCCTATGGGCCTACCGTACCACCCAGAGAGATTCCACAGGCGAGACCCCGTTCTAGATGGCCTTCGGCACAGAATCCATCATTCCCATAGAGATAGGACTCCCCTCTTCGTGGGTGGAGAGTTACTCGGAAGAGGCTAACAACGAGCAGCTCCGCACCAACCTCGACATGGTGGAGGAGATCAAAGAGAAAGCTCGGATCAGAATAGCTGCTTATCAACAAAGAGTGGCTCGCTATCATGCCTCCAGAGTCAAGGGGAAATCTTTCTTGCTCGGCGATCTTGTCCTCCGGAAAGCATCCGTCTCCAAACCACTGGAACAAGGAAAGCTGTCTCCAAACTGGGAAGGCCCCTATCAAGTGGCGGAAGTCATCGGGCCTAGTACCTACAAGCACCAGGATCTGAACGGGAAATCTATTTTTCGGATATGAAATTCAGACAATCTTCGCATATACCACCAGTAGGGTATGCTTTCTATAGACCTGCTCCATTTACAGTATTAGCATCTTGTTTCTATGATCCGCTGCATGGTCGCTACAATCATTTTTCCAAAAAGTCATAATGAAAAAACAGATGCTGCTTACCAATTCTTGGCACGACCGAGCTGCCTCCTTGAGCAGGAAATCTCCGTACCTCGGCTGGGCCGAATCCTATTCCATAAAGACTCAGTATGGCCAAGTACTCCTGGTATGCCCGAGGGCCAAGCTAAAATCTCCGTACCTCGGCTAGGCCAAGTCCTATTCCACAAAGACTTGGTATGGCCGAGCACTCCCGGTACGCTCGGGGGCCAAGCTAAAATCTCCGTACCTTGGCTGGGCTAAGTCCTATTCCACAAAGACTCGGTATGGCCGAGCACTTCCAGTACATCCGGGGCCAAGCTAAATCTCCGTACCTCGGTTGGGCCGAGTCCTATTCCACAAAGACTCGGTATGGCCGAGCACTTCCGGTACACCCGGGGACCAAGCTAAATCTCCGTACCTCAGCTGGGCCGAGTCCTATTCCACAAAGACTCGGTATGGCCGAGCACTCCCGGTACGCCTGGGGGCCAAGCTAAATCTCCATACCTCGGCTGGGTCAAATCATATTCCACAAAGACTCGGTATGGCCGAGCACTCCCGGTATGCCCGGGGGCCAAGCTAAATCTCTGTACCTTGGCTAGGCCGAGTCCTATTCCATAAAGACTCAGTATGGCCGAGCACTCCCGGTATGCCCAAGGGCCAAGCTAAAATCTCCGTACCTCGGCTGGGCCGAGTCCTATTCCACAACGACTCGGTATGGCCAAGCACTCCCGGTACGTCCGGGGGCCAAGCTAAATCTTCGTACCTCGGCTGGGCCGAGTCCTATTCCACAAAGACTCGATATGGCCGAGCACTCCCGGTACGCTCGGGGGCCAAGCTAAATCTCCGTACCTCGACTGGGCCGAGTCCTATTCCACAAAGACTCGGTATGGCTGAGCACTCCTGGTACGCCCGGGGGCCAAGCTAAATCTCCATACTTTGGCTGGGCCGAGTCCTATTCTACAAAGACTCGGTATGGCCGAGCACTCCTGGTATGCCTGGGGGCCAAGCTAAATCTCCATACCTCGGCTGGGCCGAGTCTTATTCCGCAAAGACTCGGTATGGCCGAGCACTCCCGGTACGACTGGGAGCCAAGTGATCTACAAGCCTTTGGCCGGATTTGGGTAGCTTACAAGCCCCAGTTGGGCCAAACGGCGCAAAAGCCTTAGCCGAATTCGGGCAGATTACGAGCCCTGACCGAACCGAGTGATCTCCAAATAGTCTCCGAACTTCGGCAGGGCCGAGCAATGTTCCTCGCACCATGGCACCACCAGGTATACACTCTACGATTCCCAAAGCCTCGGCCAGAGCTGAAGTACATCTCTTATCATTAAAAGCCTCGGCCAAAGCCAAAGTGCATCTCTTATCGTTAAAAGCCTCTGCCAAAGCCGAAGTGCATCTCTTATTAACAGAAACCTCGGCCAAGACCGAGTGACATATCAGAACCCTTGGCCAAAGCCGAATGGAATTTCTCATTAATCTTTGAAGCCTTGGACAAAGCCAAGTGGCCCCGACGATTCTGCAGTAACAGCAAAGCCGGTTGATTGCTCAGACATTTTGGCGTAACTGATGCATCTCATCATACTTCGGCCTAAGTAAGCAATCCCTCTCTCTGCTCATCAGCAGAGTCGTGCAAGTCTCTCCTCCTTAAGGAAAGACCTACTTAGCCCCTTTTTATTGGGCTGCACCTATCTTGTGAATCGGTAAGGTCGCCCAGGCCTCTCTCCTACTTAAACAGAGACCAGTGCCTCCTCTGAAGGGGGTCAAACACTATGAAAATGCCTAACAAAGGTAGTGCTACCCAAGCACAATCGAAGGTTTATGAGCCGAGCATGACTCGGTACGCCTAAAACGAACAAGACTGCATGGTCACGCCAAAAGGGAAAAGCAAACATCTGCAAACATTTGAAAAAAGGAAGAACAAAAAACTTTCTTTATTCCGTTAATCGATGAGAAATACAACCTCTAAAGAGGCATTACAAGTGCGTCAAAGCACAGGAAATACAAACAAACAAAAAGCTTGGCTGAGCAGCTTCGGTCGATAACGATGTCTTTACATCCGACCCCAGAAATCAGAGAAACCAGACAAGCTCTGTTAAGCCACTGGTTAATCTCAAAGAACGAAGCAAGCCATCCACGAATCCCTCGGATGAGCACGTTGGGGGATCATAACCAGGTCAAGGACCCATGGATGCTTGTGCTGATGGAGCATCCCCCAAGTGGAATGCTGGTCTGCTAGCCACTGCACAGCAACATAGGCAGGGAACAAGTAGACCCACACGTCCCTCCTCCCTCTTTACATGGCGAAAGATCCCTCAGATGGATGAACTGAGGGATTCAAGCTTAGGGGGGGGGGATTGAAATTCATGCTAGTCATGGGGGGCACGTATGTCGTGCATTTCCTGTAATACCCATGACCAGCAACAAAGGACACATAGGAAGCGCATACGTGCGCTCCCCATATGATCTCTATGGGCCTTCCGTGCGCTCTCCATATGACCTCCAAGAATTCCTCCATTGAGGACTACTCGCTCTTCAGCAGCTTCTTCATCACCCCAGCTATCTGGGATAGACCAGCTTTCAAAAGGAAAGCTCGATCTCTCACTCTCAACTTCAATGAAACGGACGCCATGGAAGCCTTTGCAAGTCACAGAAAGGAAGGGCCTTGGGAGATAGCCTAACACAGCCCACTCTCCCTATTTTATAGGCAAACAGACCGAGAGCAGTCATTAAAGCAGGAAGCCTCGGGATTCAAAACACCCTGACCACGCTACCACGTGACGATTCAGGATAAAAGAGCACCTTTCAGAACGCGCCAAGTGCACCCCTCAGGTCATTATGGAAGGCAGAAGATCTCCCCACGATCTCGAATCGGGAGCCTTAAATGTGAAAAAACCGCCTGCAGATCTCTGAGATATGGACGAGCTTGAAAAATTCCCACTGAAAAAGATGTCCCCCAATGAAAGCCGGATGCTTGTCACCCACGTAAAGCCGACTCGCCTTGAAAAAGATAAAGCACTGGCAGAGCAATAAAAAGGCACAGAAGCCAAGTACACCTCAATAAAGACACATCGCCCTGCGACTTCGGCAAAGACCAAGTCGATATCTCCTGCTTCGGTCCGAAGCCAAACCATCTGTTATATTTCGGCCTAAACCGAGACATCGCTTTTTGTTTCGACTCAAAGCCGAAATAGTCTCCTTACTTCAGAAAAAACCGAGGTATCTCTTTTTGATTCGGTAAAAACCGAACGTTCCCTTATCCTCCGGTCCAAACTGAGATAGCTACTCTCGCCCCAACGCTAACGGGACATTCTTTATGCTTCGGCAAAATCGAGCGACATACTACACTCCGACTGGAACTTATAAGTTCTCCTTACCTCGGCAAAAATGGGGACACCATAGCTTAGTCTCGACAAGATCACCAGAGATCCCCCAAGGGGGTGGTTCGTTCGTAAGACTCACATGATGAAAATGAACATTCCGAAGATGGCAGCGAGCACGAAAGTTGCAAAAATTCTTTTTTATTCATCATAAAAAGAAAAAAAAAAGAAAAGAAAAGAAACACGAGCCCTCATTGGGGGCTTATCGTCTCCACCGGGTGCTGTCGAGCTCTCCCCAAGTCACAAACTTAACTCGGCGGTGAGAATAGCAATTTGTTGCTGGAGAGTCACCACCTGCCCTTCCAGCCGACTGTTGATCTAACGAAGGAGCTCGTGCTCTTTCGTGAAGATGACCAAGTATTCTTCGACCACTTTTCGGAGTTGGTCGTGGCCCGCGAGCATCAACAACAGACCCTCCTTGTCGATAGTTATCGGAACGCAGCTCCTATGGGGGCCCCCTCGCGGAGGGGCCTGGCCCCCGTGGCCATTATCGCCATTACCTGGCGCTCCAGTAGACCCCCCTTCATTTTTAGAAGCCATCCTACTATCCTAAATTTTGGGAGGTCAACAGGAGAAGTGATTAACATTGGCATCCACCCATCCATATTTAAACTACTTCTAGCGGGTATTTCGATCGCTCGAGCTATCAACTCCAACGTCACTATCGCGGAAACTCGCCGCGCATCATTTCCTCAGTGGGCGCTCGTAGGAAATGAAGAGTTACACCCCCTCGTCGAAGAGGATTAATAAATAGCAACGAGGCGCTCGAGAGGCGCCCCCATCTTGGGATCAGACTCCCTTCAATCTGTCGGACTCCTTCGAACTAAATATCCTCGAAATAATACGAAAAGTGGAAAAATGGACATAATAGAGATAAAGGAAATTTTTAAATTTCATTGAAGTCTTCTATAGATGGCCAACAAAGAGAAAGATAATACAAAATCCGGACCGGCCCTCAGTTATCAGGGCATAGGCCTGACCTCAGGGGCATCAGCGGCCGGCACTGGAGAAACATGGCTCGGTCTACCCACTTCAAAGATGGCCGATCGATGAGCCTCCGGCGCCCCTGCATCGCTCGGATGGCTCTCCCCCTTTCGACCATCCACATCCAAGTCTACAGTTGCATCAGCCCCCAGGAGGGCATCTACCTTAATATCTGAGACTTCTTCATATTTGGTCTCTGCTGATAACTCGGTCCTAGGGGTCCGCACGTCATGACCCTCCACCTCAAGGAAGGAGAGGTCCCATTCCGGGTGCTCTCGAGATATCCTGGCTTAAACCTCCTCCACCCCGAGCTGGAATGCCTCAGCACAGGTCGCATCCTGTTCGCCCTGAAGTAGGGCGAGTTGCCTTTCAGCCTCCGCAACCTGACTCCGAAGTGAGGCGACTTGCTTCTCGGTCTCAGCGACCTGGCCTTCGAGCTCCAAGCTCCTCCGGCGACTCGATGCCAGATCTCCTTGTAGGGTCTCTAATTGACTTTGGCCCTCGAGTTTTGCCTTCTCTATCTGTAAGCACAGGATTAGTCGGTGCAACAATGAGAAGATAGGAAAAGTTAAAGAGACGACATCATACCTCCCCCTCCTGCCGGTCTATTCTCTCGGTCAATTCTCGACCTCGCCGAAGGCCCTCAACTTATCAGCCTTGACCTGCTCGATCCTATCCTTGAGGTCATTGATTCTCGACTACCTATTGTTAGCTTCTTTCCTGGACTGGGAAAGCTCATGTCGAGCTTGGCAATTTTATCTTGGTGCCATTTGATCCTACCATCCCTAGCAATGATGCAATGTTGTAGCTGCTGGATCTTCTCCTCTGTCTCGCCGAGCATTCTATTTAGGCGACTTCTCTCTTCGGTAGCATCTTTCCTTAGCCTGTCCCGGCTCTCGTCAAACTGTTTCCTAACAGTTTCCATTTCTACAGTATGCCTAGATCTGATTTGCAATAGCTCCGAGCATGCTTCGTCATACCTCATCAGGAGCTCAGTAGCTCCCTAACTTCGAGCCTCAGCCTGGATGCTTCGTCGAGGGCAGCCTGATGCAATCCCCTCGCCTTCACCAAGTTCTCGTTGGCGACGTCCAAAACTCGTTCGAGTTTATCAGACGCCTTCGCTCGCAACCGGAGCTCGGCGCTGACTCTCTTGGCCTGGACACTGGCCCTTGTTTCCAGGTTCAAGCGCCAGCATAGCGCCCTGGTGATCAAAGCGCTCTATGAAACAAAACACAAGTAAGAAAGCGCAGTCAAGTCAACCAAAAAGCACCCATTACTCTTGAACAACAACTCACCCGGGAGGCGTAAGACCTAGCAAGCTCCATAAGGGCGGGATTGTCAATTTTAGGGAGGAGGTGGACATCCTTCGCTACATTCTGCTGACCAAATGCGGCGTCGATGAGATCCAGGTCTGCGAACTCATTCGCCGAGGGACCCACACTCGGGTACAACACCGACCTCATCAGGGCAGCGAATGCCGCTTCGATGGCCGAGTCCAAACTACCGGGCTGCACGTCCGAAGGACCAGTCCGGACCACCTCATGCTGAGAAGCCTTCAACCGCCTGGCCTCCTTCAGCAAAATTCTAGCCTAGGATTCCTCGGATACCTCAGCCAGCCCAGGCGCCAATATACCCAAAGCCTCAGTGGGAGAAGCTTCGGTTGGAAGATTCTTATCTTGTTCTCCTCCCTCGTCCAAGGGTTCTTCCTCGATCACCAGCATCTGCTCCTCCCCCATGGGCTCCACCAAAGCCTCGATCCTCCCACCAACTCCTCCAACCTCTTTAGGAGGAAGCTCTCCAGCAGGAGACTCCTCTCGAGCCTCCGCCACTGTCGGCCCAACATCACCGCTCCTTAATCCCTCCGAACGAAGCCCTTCGATGGTAGGCTCATCCTGAGCCTCGGCGACTACAATCGCCCCCTTCATTTCTTCTGCCGAAGCTAGAGACATCTTCTCGCTCGGGGAGGGAACCCTCGAGATACCGACCTCCACCGAATCTAGCAACAACTCATCTCCAGAAGAGGGAACTGTTGGACAAGCCAACGGAGCCTCATCCGAGCTGTCCACTATCTCCACCACCGAAGGACAAGGGATCTCAGCGATCCTTCCTGAGTCCTTCTCTGTTCTCTGCTCCTCCGTCGCGACTATAACTTCTTCCCCCAACTGAGAAAATCCCTCTCTTACCGCCGACGCTCCCACCTTCCCTTTCTTCGATGACAAGGAGCGCGGGCTAACCTTGACTTGCCCGGCCTCCGACGAGTGCTCTTCGGAAAGGCGAACCTTCTTCTCAGACTTGCATCTTTCCCCACTATCGGTCTCTCTTGGGCGTTTGCCCAACTCCTTTATACGGCCCGCCAGCGCAGATCTCTTGGCTGCAAGCATAGTGGATGAACAATCGAACTGAGGTATGCTTGCTCGAATGAAATCAATAGAAAGGGAAAAAGGGAGAGGGCTTACCTTATGTGTCGATGGGGCTAAGCCCGGCGGCGAAAAGAGCCTCCTCCGATAGTAAGTCATTAGCCAAAACATTCGGCCGTCATGAAGGACCTCTAGGTCCTCCTTCTCCTGTTCGGATAAAGCTGGATGCACTTCCATGTCCCTGACAAAGTTTTTCCATCCCCGCGGGAAGTCGGAGCCGATATTCCCCTCGGCAATGAAAAATCAGACCTTCCACTCCTTTATGGATGACGGCTTATCCGTTATCATCTTGAACGATCTTCGAGGTCCGATATAGGACCACTCCGAGTTCCTCTCAGACATCAGGTAGTAACAGGCATGGAACAGGGGAAGAGTTGTTGTTACTTGAACCTGGCTACACATCGAGATAAACCCGATGATACTGCGCTAGCTGTTAGGAGCCACCATTGTTGGAAAATGTTGTAAAACCTCATAATCTCCTTCACCAGGGGGTGAAGGGGAAACCGAAGGCCTGCCTTCAAGCTATCTTCATAAAGAAATTCCCATGCTCCAGTTCTTGTGAGACCCTGTGCTCGGGTTCTGGCAATCGCAAAAGGACATCCGAAGGAACGCCATACTTCTAGCGTATTCTCCCCAAGTCCTCGGAAACAATATCTGAAACCATGTCGCTGGGACTCACCATGCTGCTAGGTCAAAAGGGACACCGAATGGGGTTACAGAAGAAGCAAGGGAACAAAATTTTCCAAGAAGAAACGAAAAAGCGCTGCAAACAGGAATGGCGCTGCTTCGACTTTACTTTCCCCCAAAAGAAACCACTTCAAAAAGAAGATAAGGCATCTCAACCGAGGTACCAAGAACTGCCATCGCAAGCATTGTGAAAATCAGGATTTGCTACGTGGTGCTTCCCCGACCGTTGTCCCTAAGAAACGACAGATCCGTCCCATAAGGGCAGGGCAGCCACGCGACATTAATTAGGACATCATCACGCAGGCTGTCAAATCTAGATCCCTCCATCCGGATCGTGCCACCTAGGGCTATACTCCCTATGCTCGAACCTACGCTTCAAACTAGGGAGTGGGAGGCATGTGTTGAGGGGTAAAATTGCCATTGCATTGATAACCATGCAAGGGGTTAGGATCAGCCCCGACTCCCACTCGCTGCGCGGTGCCCGCAAGAAATGAACCAACCATTATACCTCAGTGGATCGAGGCACCTTAGCCCCTCGGCAAACCAAGGATTGTCCGGGTACAGATTACGTCTCTATGTCTCGATCCTAGGCCGAGCGATCCATATGTCTCGGTCCTAGGCCGAGCGATCCCTATCTCTCAGCTCTAGCCGAGCTATCTCTATCTCTCGGCCCTAGCTCGAGCGATCTCTATGCCTCGCTGGCTAAGCTATCCCTATCTCTCGGTCCTAGTTCGAGTGATCCATATCTCTCGGCCCAAGCCCGAGCGATCCATAACTCGTCCTGCCCGAGCGATATCAACACCTCTGCGGAATCAAACCGTTCTTACGCCCAGCTTACTCCTTTGTCATACCTTGGCAAACCAAGCCTTTCCATACTTCGGTGGATCAGGCCGTTCTCTATGCTTTGACCTGACCGAGGCACTCAGGCACCTACCTCTGCGGAACCACGATGATCGAACAAGGATCCATATAGGCAATCATGCCTATACTACTAGAAACGGCCTAGAGCCTATATGATCACTGAATCTCAAAGCGCCGGATAGCCTCCTTTGCCGTCGATCCTCTAACTAACCAAATACAGATCCTACCAGCCTCACAACAGCCTAATTCGAATCAGCCTCAAATCCCAACAACTTTCAGACCTCCTATGACACGCTCAAAGAATCAGATGATCTCCTATAAATAGTACAGTCCTAGATTCTCTAAGGTAAGGCGTTCCTGACTCATTCTCATCACTGCTCTCACTCTATCTCTGCTCACCTCTTTCCGCCATTAATGCTCTGCTCGGAGCTCCCAAAAGGTCACTCTGGAGGGACTCTTCAGCGAGAGATTCTCTCCATATTTGTTCGTTGTTGATCTCCGCTGACTTGAGCATCGAAGGGTCTTCTGCAGAGGGCCACCCCCAACGCCTCTCGCGTGAGGACTGTTTTGCAGGTCCGCCTAGGAGGGAGCCCAACCTGAAGCTCGACCACGTCCGAGTCGGAGGACAGATTCTAGTAATAATATATATATATATATATATATATATATATATATATGTGTGTGTGTGTGTGTGTGTGTGTGTGTGTGTGTGTGTATGCGCATGCGCATAAGTATTTATACACATAATATATACGTACGTATGTATGTATGTTGAAAAAAAAGCTTAGGTGAATTGAGTTGAATTGAATATATATATATATATATATATATATATATAAGTGTGAACGCGTGCATATTAGCGCACACACGTTATACTAGCTCTCTATTAAAGCAAATAAGAAGGAAGAGATTTCAAGTAGAATATTGAGTTTTAACGCGTGCACACGCACGCTATACTAGCTCTCTGTTAAGGCAATAAGAAGGAAGAGATTTCAAGTAGAATAATGAGTTTTCTATTTTCAATGTCATATGCTAGTGTACGGTGTACCATATTCTTTTTATAGATAACTCCTTTTGCAATCATGCTGCAAAAATGAGTGAAGTTAAGCAAATTCAGACTGGTTAACAAGATTGACAACATCAGTTGACTTGTTTGCTGCTTGATGAATGGTAAAATTTATAGTTGACTTATTTGGACTTGTTTGAGCTTGATCAACAAGTGGTTATAAGTTAGTATGTTTGGATTAATAGTTAAAGCAGATAATTAAGTGGTTACATGCTACGAGGTATTATACATTTTGGTTTATTCTTCTTTGCACAGCCTCTACACGAGGCCTAGGGTATTAAAGTAATCTACCCAACCTTGGAACTCATGGATCATCTACCCAACTTGTGGAGGCACAAGTTTATCTCCCCATGCAAAGCATGTCTATCAGTCCATCATGACAACCAAGATTAATATAATATGAATTTAAGGATGAAAATAATCTAAGAAATCATAGAACATATTGAAGCATTCAATTTACTGAGTGATTGCTTTCAAATAAGATTTTGAGTTATTTTAGTATTACTTTTTTATTAAAAAAAATATACAAAAATTTCACGTATAGATAATATATCATCTAAGCGAAAAGGAGAGATAACCTTAAATTGATGGAAAAGAGAGAAACTAAAAATTACAATTGAGAAGGACTCGTCACTACACATGTAGAGAGAATATGAAGGATGATAAATTAGTAACCCATGACAACCCACAACCACTGGCGAGTAGTTGAACCAAAGGTGGAACGGAGGAACGGAGAGCAGCAAAGGTTGCTAGACTAGAAGAGGAATATTTTCGTAATTCAGGTGAAAAGAAAAGTAGCGAGAAGCTAGGACTTATCTCTGTTAAGAAAATTTAGAGGATTTGGCGCATAGATTCTGGCTTCTATTTAATGAAAATTTTCTTATAATTATATAATTTAATAAATACACTTTCCTTTTGTTTTGAAACATATAAACATTATCTTATTTTTTAGGGTGCGTTTTCCTTCTTCCTTTTTTTTTTGTCACAAAATTAAACTGAAGAGATTCCCACCCAGATGTGAAGCCCCGTCGATATCATCTAGAATGCAAAGGAGTATGAATCAATTGATTAAATGAAAACTAAGCACGACGACCACTCATTTAGCATCTAGCCAGGAGACAAACCTTGATGAAGTCCCATAGAAAATAGGCTCATGTGGAAGGGAGGTTATTCTCTGATCGTGACACGTGCCATCGTGTGATTGGCCTAACTGCATTCATTCGGATAATGAAGGTAAGAACATGGTAGAAGAACAGAAAAACAAAATTAAAGAAAAGATTGAAAAAGAAAGGAAAAAAAAAAAAAGGGAAGAAGGGAGTTGATAGGAATACAAAACAAACACATTAGAGACTTTTGTAGCTGAGATCGCGGGCCGAATTGTTGGAACTTGATAAAGTCGGCAAGTTTCATGCCATCTTTTTTGGAACACTAGAGAGAAAAAAGCTTGCACAAAGTGGTTCTCATATCATCATCAACGAATGAAAGTTTAATACATTACCTTCCTTATTTTAACAACTCTAGTTAGGCTACCAAAGTACTCTTATCATAAGAAGTGGTCAGATTTGCACCACGTAGCTGTTAACGCTAGATCAACTTCCTCAATGGCTAGCGAGTGTTTGGTCGCCTTCTCCGATGAGCTTGAAATCTTTCAGTGGGCTTTGCTCAATCGAAAACCTGTAAAAAGTTTCGAAATCAAAGATTCTGGCAAAAACCCTCCAATGCTCAAGTTAATGCTCTAGGCAACAGCCGTGAGCTTGAAAGAAAGCTCAAGAGACTTAGAAAAATGCTCTGTGCGAGCGAGTGCTTTTGGCTTGAGTGTCTTAGCTCTTACTTATCCGGTCGAGGGTCCCTCTTAACTATTTTATGGATTTGTGAGACTTAAGGCATAATCACCTGTCATAGAATGCACGGTGAGAGCAGCAACAACGGGATGAGCCCTCCTCGTGGCATGTCAGAGATGATAGGCCATGTCCCGTCAAGTATGGGTGGCTGCAGCTGATTTGTGGGATAAGTTTCGTTAGACATAATTGCCACACCAAGGTTGATGGGCCAGGTCTTGTCAAAAGTGGATGGCCGCGTGGTAGGTGGGCTAAGTCCCATCAGACGTGGTGGCAGCAATGAGGTTGGTGGGTCAGATTTCGTTGAAAGTGGGTGGCCGCATGGTAGGTGGGCTAGGCCTCGTCAAAATGGGTGGCCGTATGATAGGTGAGCTGTACGAGCCATCCTTATGAAGGATCTTACTTAGGAGGCCAGCTGGGGGCACAGCCCAGGTGGTCGAGTCGGGTTCGACCCGAGAAGTCGATTGGGGGCACAATCCGGGTGGCTGAGTTGGGTCCTACCTGAGAGGTTGACTGAGGGCACAGCCTGGGTCGTTGAGTCGGAGTCCTTATCCGAAGGCTGCTAGGGGCGCAGCCGGGTAGCCGAGTCGGAGTCCTACCTAAGAGGCCGCTAGGGGCGCAGCCTGGGTGGATGAATTGGGTCTAACCCAGGAGGCTGACTAAGGGCATAGCCCGGATGGCCAAGTCAAAGTCCTACTCGGGAGGCTTCTGGGGGCGCAGCTTGGGTGGTTAAGTCAAAGTCCTACCTGGGAGGCTGGCTGAAAATGCCTTGAAAGGTTGATCACTGCCATTGATCGGACATGATCTTATCAGCTCCATCAGATGATTTCTATCGTTGGTTGATCATGGCTTCATCAGGCGATCTCTATCATTCATTTGAGTGTGGCTTCATCAGCCACATTAGATATCCCCCTGCTCCTGAACTTGTGCGGCCATGTGTTCGGCATCTGCCAAGCGAAAGAAGTAGAGGCTTACTGTCGTCGAGCTTCGTGCGCCATTGATTGCAAGACAGCACGTGCCCCTTAGGGGGTGAAGTCCTTTCATATTTAAGGAAAGGCGCAGGACACAATACCACCATTGTCCAGAGGTCACCGTTGTGAAATCGAGGAGACTCCTCTCGGACATGAAAAGTAGGATGCCATTATTGGGATGTCAACATCAATGTTCCATCATTAATCATATAATGCGCCTCCACTCACACCGCTTGAGCATTGCGCCTCGGGCGGTGAGGGGCCATGCCACGGTTGGGATGTTGCCCCCAATTATGGGCATCCATGTGGCTATATGATCGGGCAAGATGATTTGAAAGCTAGGTATAAAAGGTCTTCTGCTTCTTCTGCTGAGCATTTTATTCCTGAGAGTTTTTGTCCCTCTTTGTCTTTCGAACCCGAGCTTTCTGGCGTCCCCTTTCTCTCTTCAGGTCAGTCTTCTTTGCCTCCCCTCTTCCTTTTTCTTCCATGGACCCCAGCCACAATAGGAAGGGCAAGAGCCCCATAGTGTATCCTTCTTCCTCCTCTTCCTCCTTTGAGGATGAGGTTCTCTGGCACAGCATTGGACGACTGGCGGAATATCCATCCATGAGTGTCCGACGACTGTAGTCCGCCTGACACCCTCTCCGGCCACTATTCCCAATTTGGCTGGTCTAGAGGGGATTGCCTTCACCATGTCCTCCGATGACATAAAAACCTTAGGGCTAGTATAGGATCCTGAGGACATTTGACTGTTTGTCTCTGAGCCCAAGCCAAGGTAGTTGCCCTGTACGAGTTCTTTAGGGCAGGTCTTCATCTTCCTCTCCATTCCTTCATCCTCACCCTCTTAAGAGGTATGATCTTGTTCTGGCACAGTTGGCTCCGAACTCCTTTGGACCATCTACGCCTTCATCATCCTTTGCAATTTTCATGGTCTTATGGCTTGTGTTTCTTTGTTTTGGCCTTGTATAACCTCCGCCATCACACTGAGACCGGGTGGTGGATCTTCATCCCAACCCAATAGATTCATCAAACTCGACATTCCTTCCTCCATTAAGGGATAGAAATCTTTTTCTTATATGCCTATGTTGAGGGAGTGAGAGCGAGCTGAAGGAGCCCAAAAATGGGTCCGAATAAGAACTCAGCTATGGAGTAGAGGGATGGGGAGGTCTTCGACCAGCTGCTGTCCTCCCAGGTCCCTCCCTACCAGGAGCTCTTATCGGAGGAAAACCTTCAGTAAGCTGGTATAGCGCCGACCCCTGGTGAGCGTGGGGTTCTTTTTCTCTTCTCTCTTCTCTTTTTTTTTTTTGACTCTGACTCTCTGCCATGTGTTGGAATGAAGCTTCCCATCGAACATCTGAGGGAAGCTGCCAGAAAAAGGAGAGAGGTGGCTGGCTACACAAGGAGGCCAGAGCCGAAAGGCCTTGCCTGCGGTCTCTGATGCCACCTCTGTGCCAATGCCAGGGGTTTGTGATGAAGGGGCCCCAACCACTGTGACTCCGACCGAGGCGGTTCTGATGGTGGAGCCGAGGAGAGAGGCCTTAGTGGAGTCGGGAAGAGAAGAGGCCATGGCAGAGCCGGGAAGGGAGGAAGAGGAGGCTCTGGCAGAGGCAGGGCCGAGGGGAGAAGAGTCCGCTCCGCGAGCCAAAGATGATGCAGCGGCGGCTCCTGCAGCAGATGGGCCTACTATCCAGGTATACCCCAGGCACTGATCTTGATGCTACAAAATGGCCACTTGACTGAGCGATTGCTGGAGCGGGCCTTTCTGCGGAACATCGAGAAGAATTCGGTCGGTAGAGCATTCCGGATGTCATGGACAGTCTCCACACCTCGCTACTCTGGGTAAGTGGTCTTGTCTCCTTTGAGTTTATTTTCTTTTGAGGTGGTTTTCCACCTAGTGTTGACTTGTCTTCTTGCCATGTAGGTGGTGTGTAGTTCTTTTACTTTGAAGAATGCTTGCCTCCGAACCGCCAATTCTTGTGGCCTCGCTCGAAGGAAGCCGCCGCTATCCGAGCATGAGCCAAGGAGATGGCCAAGAAGTTGGCATCTTTTCGGGCTTTGGAGGTCGTGATGGCCAATAAGCTTCAAGCCGCTAAGGAAACGAGCCATGGTGGGAGGCATGGTTCGAGGAGGCAGAGAGAAAAGCCATGGCTGAGTTTGAGTGCACAAGGATCGCTAAGGCAAAGCTGGCGGATGCCATGGTAAGGCTAGACAACTTCGAGCATCAGAGGTTGCCAATCTGGAGGTAAATGAGGCCAAGGCCCACGCCCAATGCGCTGAGGAGAGAGTGCCAAGGTAGAGATGGAGGCTCAGGCCACCTGGAAGGAAGCTGCCGAGGCCGTGGAGTGGTATAAAGGCTCCATGAATTTTGTTGAAGAAGTGACGGAGGCATCATGTGATGCATTCTTCAAAGGTTTTGAAGAGTGAAAAAATAAGGTCGTCCGGGCCTTCAACATCGCCGGGCCTCGATGACATTAATCCTGGGACTTGGAGGAGGAGCCAACAGTGGCAGAGGATGCTACGGGTGACGATGACTCCGCACCTGTCGAGCCATAGGCTCTGTATTTTTTTTAGCTTTTGCCTTTGTATCTTTGTTTTGGAATTCTCTTTATAATCCAACTTAGGTTGATCACTTTGTAATGCACTCAAGCATCAATGAAAGAAAGAATTTTTTTCTAAGTATGGAATACTTAGCTCTGTGATGGTTTCGTTTTCTTGTGTACTTAGCATCTTGCATTTGTGTGGTGACTTCGACCTTGGACACCTTGGCATCAAAGCATACTTTACTCCTCACATCACTTCCGAAGTTGAGAGCTCGAGTTGGACTTGCATGATTTCGCAGCAACAACCAAACATCCTAACTCTGCGAGAGAGTTCTCAAGCCGTTGAGGCAGGCTTAGGACCGCTAAGGTAGACTTGGGGCCGCTGAGGCATATTTGAAGCCGCTGAGGCAGACTTAAAGCCATTGAGGCAGACTTGAGGCCGTTGAGGCAGACTTGAAGCGTAGCCTGGATGGCCAAGTCGGAGTCCTATCCGGGAGGCTGGCTGATTGACTACTAAAGATAACCCAAGGGCTGCTAAGACCAGCTCAAGAATTTCTAAGACCGACTTGAAGGCTACTGAGACTGGCTCAGGGGTTGCTAAACTGGTCCGAGGGCTGCTGAGACCGACCCGAGGGTTGCTGAGACCAACTCAAGAACTAACGAGTCTGGCCTGGGACATTCGATGACTATGAGTCTGGAGGCTGACATCTTTGACTGTGATTCGAAACAGAGTCATCCAATGCGAGGTCAGGAAGAGGGCATTCGACGACAATGAGTTGGGAGGTCGACATCTCCCAACTATGAGCCGAGTGATGTCTCTGAGTCTAGAGGCCAACATCTCTGACTGATGAGTCCAACTCATCCGAAACGAGGTTGGGAAGAAGGCATGGTTGATATCTCTCAACTATGAGCCGAGCAAACTCATCAATGTGAAGTTAAAAAGTTATTGTCATTCAGTGACTGTGGGCCAAAAGGTTGGCATCTCCCAGCGGTGAATCCATTGGAGTTGTCCGACTTATGACACGGAGTCAGGGAGTTATCCAGTGATCGAGGGCCGAAAGGTCAATATTTCCCAGCTGTGGGTCCACTGAAGTCATCCGACTTGGTTGAGGATCTAACCTTTGGCTTGTAAAGTGAGTTAGATGACGAGATAGAGTATTTGAAGCTCCTTTTATTCTCATCAGTGGATGCCTACATTATTGATAATATATGCAGAGGTTATCCATGTTCCAGGTGTGAGGATTGTCTTCCTGTCGAGCCCTTCGATGCGGTAGGCTCCTCGATGAAGTGCCTCGATGACCCGATAGGGCCTTTCCCAGTTAGGAGATAGCTTGCCTCCCTCTGTTGGCTTGAAGAATTCAGATCACCTAAGGACTAGGTCTCCGAGGCAAAATATCTTTGGATGGACATGGGCATTGTAATACTTTGCAGCCCATTGGTAGCATGCCGCCATTCTGAGCCGTGCTTGATCGCGTGCCTTGTCGATGAAGTCGAGATTGGCTCTCAGCTGCGTAGGATTATCTTCTTCATTGTATGACTCCACTCGCAGGCTTGGAAGGCCAATCTCCACAGAGATGATAGCTTTTAATCCGAAGATGAGGTTGAAGGAAGTCTCTATGATTGGAAGTCCTCGGGGTTGTATGGTAGGCCCATAGCATGCTTGGGAGCTCTCCACCCATCTGCTTTGAACTCATCCAATCGGGTCCTGAGTTCCTGAAGGATGGTCCAGTTCATAACCTCGGTTTCTCCATTGGTTTTTGGATGGCCAACAAGGTAAACCGATAGCAAATGTTTATCTCGGCGCATAATTCTTTGAAGGTGCTGTTGTCGAATTGCCGATCATTATCGGTGATGATGGTGTGGGATAGCCCAAAGCGGTAGATGATGAACTTTCAGAAGAAGACTTCACCTTACTCTTCGTGATCTGTGCCAATGCCTCAACTTTGGTCCATTTGGTGAAGTAGTTGATGGCAACGAATAAGAATCTTCGTTGGCCTGAGGCTGGAGGGAATGGCCCGAGGATGTCCTTCCCCCACTGGGTGAAGGGCTAAGGAGATGAGAGTGAGCTCAGCTGGGAAGTGGGCTATTGTTGGATGTGAGCATGCCATTGGCAGCTATTGCACTTCCTGACCAGCTCGGCTGTGTCTTCTCACATGGTAAGCTAATAGTATCCCTGGCGAAGTGCTTTGTATGCCAGCGACCTACCCCCCAGGTGATTTCTGCATATATCTTTATGGATCTTCTGAAGGACATAGTCGGTGTTGTAGGGCTAATGCACTTAAGGAGAGGATAGGAGAAGGATCTCCTGTACAATCATCCGTCCAACACTATGAATCTAGAGGCTCTTTACTTGAGCAATCTGGCCTCTATGCAATTGGCGAGAAGGGTGCCATTAGTGATGTAGTGGATGTAGGCATCCATCTATGTTGGCTCATGTGTAACTGGCAAGGCCTCTTCTACGGCATCGATGCTTGGGCCTCCAAATGCTCAATGTAGGTCCTCCCCAGGGCATTGTCTACTGAAGTGGCCAGCCGAGGTAGGGCATTGGCCCTGGCATTTTCACCTCAGGGGATGTAGCTAATGATAAAGTAAGCCAAAGTGGAGGTTTGGATCAGACCTTATTCATATACCGAGACATAATAGGGTCTCAAGCTTCATAATCTTTGATGATTTTTTCGGAGACAATCTAGGTGTCGGTGAAGGCTCTGAGGTGTTTTGCTCTGAACTTCCGTGCGAGTCTTATTCCTGTCAATATGGCTTCTCAGCTTAATTATTTGTAGCCTCGAAGAGGAATCGAAGAGCATACTCTACTATCATCCCCTTCGGGCTTGCAAGGATGAGGCCGGCTCTGATCCCTTAGAGTTTGAGACACCGTCTACATGAAGGATCCAAGTCTCCCTGCTTTTTTGGGCTTAGCGTCTGAGTGTGCGAAGGGGGTTTCTTTGATTTCTCTTCAGTCCAAGTGCACTCAACCAAGAAGTTCACTAAGACTTGGGACTTCATGGCCGACCTTGGCCAAAATGAGATGTCGAAATCCCTTAGCTTGACTGCCCACTTGGCCAGTCATCCTAAGGTATCCAAATGGGCCAAGATGACCTTGAGCGGTTGGTCTGTGACCACCACAATCTGGTGAGCTTAGAAGTAGGGCCTGAGACGCTAAGTAGAGACTATTAATGCCAAAATAATCTTTTTTAGTTTTGAAGTATCTGATCTATGCATCATGGAGCACTTTGCTAGTGTAGTAGACTAGCCTTTGTGTTCCATCAGAGTTGATCCGAACGAGGACGGAGCTGAACGCTTCCAGGGAGGTGGCAAGGTAGAGGAAGAGACCCTCTTTCTCCTTCAATTTTGACAACAATGGTAGGGTAGACAAGAACTCCTTCAGCTCATCGAAGGCCTTCTAGTAATCTTTTGCCCACTCAAAGTTGTTCACCTTGTGCAGAGTTTTGAAGAAGGCTAGGCATCTTTCGGTAGATCTCGATAGGAAGTGGCTCAGGGCGGCCATCCTCTCGGTAAGTTGCTGCACCTCCATCTTATTGATGGGCTGCTTCATGTCGAGGATAGCTTGAATCTTCCTCGAGTTTGCCTCATTCCCTCGTTGGGTTACCGGGAAACCCAGAAACTTTCCCATAGTGACTCCAAACGCGCACTTGCAAGGGTTTAGCTTCATCCGGTAGCGGCAAAGGTTATTGAAAGTTTCTTCCAGGTTGATGACATGGTTGGCGGTGCGGGTGCTTTTGGTCAATATGTCGTCCATATACACCTCCATTTTAGCCCGATTTGTTCTTTAAAGATCTTATTTATCAATCTTTGGTAAGTAGCCCCCGCATTCTTCAGGCCAAAGGGCATTACCTTATAACAATAGATGCATTTCTCAGTTATGAAGGAGATATTCTCCTCATCCTTCAGGTCCATCCGTATTTAGTTGTACCCTAAGAAGGTGTCCATAAAGCTGAGAAGCTCATGGCCAGACGTAGCATCGACCAGCTGGTCTATTCTAGGCAACGAAAAGCTGTCCTTCAGGCATGCCTTATTGAGATCGGTGTAGTCGATGCAGATCCTTCAACTTTCATTTGCCTTGCGGACCATCACCACGTTGGCCAACCAATTTGGATAGTGTGCCTCCAGGATGTGGCCAGCGGTAGCAGTTTGTTGACCCCTTCATTAATAGCTTTCTTTTTCTCGGAGGCGAAGCTTCTCTTTTTTGTCAAATCTGCTGGTACATTGGATTGATGTTGAGCTTGTGGATGATTATCTTTGAAGGTATACCGGACATGTCCGAGGATGACCAGACGAAGACGTCCGAGTTGGCCCATAGGAAGGTGAGAAGCTGTCTTTTGCCTCTACGGGAAGGAGCTCACCAATCTGGACCATCTTTGTCATTGTTGACCCAATTATTGATTTTGATGATTAATAAAGGAATTGAGTATATTGTGTTATTGATGAATTTAACAAGTGTTTCACATAGTGAAACGGAAAGTGCAAAGCAGGTCGACACCTAGAAAACCTGGAGCTGGCCAATCTCTTTCTGATTTTTGATACGATCTGGAGCCAACACCCAGAGTTTCGAAGTCGACACCCATAGAGAGTCTCCTGGAGCTAACTGGGGGACAGAACGTATGATTTTTGACTACCTTGGAGCTGACACTTACAGTCTCTGAGGCGAGCCGACACTGGAGCCGGGGAACTAACGACTTGGAGCCGACTCCAACCTATCAGAATCGGATTTTTAAAATGCCAGATCAGCTCAAACGGTAATATTTTCTACCTAACTTCTAACGGATAGTTTGGAAAAACTTTCCAGGTACATTCCAACGGCTAGTTTTCTCACCAAAAATGGATTAAAGGAAATCTATAAAAAGGGAGAGAAAGCTCATTTGAAAAATAACGACGGAGCTAATACAAATCAAAAATCCGAGAAGTCTTGAGCCTGAAATCAAAGAGAAAAGTATCAAGTTCAAATCCTTCCACTCTAAAAAGCTCAAAGAGAAATCCAAGGCGTTCAACTCAAAAAATCGAAGGTTTTTCAAAAGCTCTGTCTTGGTGTGATTTTCCAACTTCTCATATGCAACATCTGTGAAGAATCAAAGCTGAGGCCTGATTCAACATCTCTCAAATCCAATCTACTTCAAACAGGCTTTTCTAAACTTGATTTACTTTGAATATTTGCTCATTTGAGGAGCTGTTTGTCAGTTTAATCAGGGGGATTGAATTAGTGGAGGTAGTATACCTTGACTAGATTAGCTTGAGTTTGGGTTTTGTGCTGGTGAGCCCGAGAAAAACCAGCTGGGTTCGTTGTGCACCCGGAAAACAATAAGTTTTGAGTTGTGATCTTGTAAAACAACTCGGCTCTAATTGGGGACCCAAGTTGAACTTGGGAGTGGACGTAGGTGTTGGATACACCGAACCACTATAAAATCATTGTAATTGGCGTTGTAATAGGCCCAATTCACCCCCCCTCTTGGGTTGCCATCTGGGCCAATAGTCATCGGACGACTATGAATCTCATGAGGACCATGTAGCTCTGGCATGATGGCTTTCCAGTTGTGACTGAGAAGGGGTAATCTTGCCTTTTACTCTCATGAGTCTCCTATGAAGCCAACTAAGGGCGCAGACACAGGCTAAAGGGAGCTGGGAGAAAGGTTTATTCGAACAAATGCATCATACATAAGGATGTTGGCAGAGCTTCCACTATCAATCAAGATTCTTTTTATAGGATGTTTGCAATCGTCATAGAGATAACGATACTATCATCATTCAGATTATTCACCCTTGCTAAGTCCCTCTATGAGAAGGGAATTACAGTCTCTATTCCCTCACCCACTCGTGACCTTTTAGAAGTGTGGCCTACCCCCAAGAAATCATGCTGACCATCCTCTCGGTCGGGGCATTGTCGTGTTAATCTGGGTAGGTGGAAGGCCCACTTAGCATGGAGCAGTTGGTGGCCCTCCCTGAACGAACTTTCCAAGGTGGCCATGTTGGATGAGGTCCTCGATGGCATGCCTCAGGTGCTAGCAGTACTTCATCTCGTGACCATAATCCTAGTAGAATCGATAGTAAAGGCTCCTATCTCAGATAGCTGACGGCTTCAGAGAAGGAGGGCACTTGAGGTACGACTTACCCTCGATCTCCATTAAGATGTGAGATTTGGAGACAAGGAGAGGAGTGAGGTTATCTTCTTTGGGGGCGAGGCTCCTGTGCCGGTTGTCTATTCGGCACGAAGGCTCTGGCTTCTTGGGGCGAGGTTTGCTCAGCTCCTCGCAGACCCACTTCTTATTGGGCCTCCTATCAGCTTCTCTCCTTGTGAATTCAACTTTGTCAACGCATATATGCTTCTGCGCATGACTTAGGAGCTCTGCTTAAGAGCTGGGAGGCTTCTTATCAAGAGAGTAGGTGAAGCGAGAGGGACAAAGTTCTCGCTTCAGGGCCAGGGTGGCCATAGAGTCGTCGAGATGGTAGACCTCAAGAGTGGCCATTTTAAAGCAGGTCATAAAGTCTTTGAGAGATTCTTTGTCCTTTTGTTAAATGGAGAATAAGCTGTCCACCACTCGAAGGAGGCAGGTGTCAAAGTGAGCTAGACCTCTTCAGCTGTCGAAAGGAGTTGATGCTGCGGTAGGAGGCGGAAGTAGAGCGTAGCCTTCTAGAGAGTGGCAGGGAAGGCAATGTAAAGGAGGGCTTCAGTCATCCCTTAAACTTGCATGAAAGCCTAGAGATCGGGTCTGGACCCTCCGGAGGCCAATGTGGGGCGCAGCTCGATGGCCGAGTCGGGTCCTATCCAAGAGGCTGACTTGGGGGTGCAGCTCGAGTGATCGAGTCGGAGTTCTATCCAGGAGGCCATTGGGGGCAGCAGCCCTGAGTGGCCAAGTCAGAGTCCTACCTGGGATGTCGACTGGAAATGCCTCGGAAGGTTGATCACCGCCGTTGGTTAGGCGTGACCTTATCAGATCCATCAGATGATTTCTATCGTTGGTTAATCATGGCTTCATCAGACGATTTTCACCGTTGATTTGAGTGTAGTTTCATTAGCCACCATCATAAGCTGATATTGAAACTCTATCATTTAATATAAAGAGAATTACTATAAGTCACCATCATGGACTGATACAAAGAAGTAAGATCAAAGAAACCATGTATACATTGAGAAGGAATTTAGCATGAACATATGGCTAACTAACGATGACACATTAATTATTTTATTAATTTTAATATCATTCATAAAAAACTATTAAATATAATATTATAAAATATAAAAAATTAAATTGTAATAATTAAAATTTTAAAAAGTAATATAAATTTGATACAAAAGATCAAGAATCAAAGGTATATTTTTGCTGGGAAAATTGATCAGAAGCCATATCATGGAATAATTTTTTTTAAAAAATTCTTTTGTACATCACATGTGGTGCAGAACACATGCATCATATGATTGCGCATGTATAACCGCATATATTTAAAAATATATATTTTTTTCATCATATGCGTTATTACATGCATATGCGGCTAAACACCATGCATGATGTGGATATTTCTGTACCACACATGTGGAGAAGGACTTTTCCTTTCTTCGACACAAACCTATGAATTTGAGTAACGATCTCAGGGAGGCCCACTTATAAGATAGTTGTCCCATCTAAAGTAATGGGCGGTAGAAGGTTTGAATAGTTATGCTACCAAGAAAAACAGCAGCAATTCCTCTCATGAGATGTCGATTGAACCTCGGTCCTCTGCACCATAAGTTCGTAGCCATACACAAAAAGGTTCCTTAACGCCACGTTTTCAATGGGCTCACATTGCCTGCACTCAAATCACCGCCTAAGTTTTAATCCACATCCACCTTTGCAAACAAATACCATATTCTACCAGAAGTTTACATCCCCAGGGTCATCATCATTATGAATATAATAACCTTAATTACCAAAAAGAAAAAGAAAAAGAAAAAGAAAAAACCATTAAGCCAGAAGAACTTGCCAAAAACACAAGCAGCAGATTAAGCTTAAACCAGTCATTTCTTCTTCCCACCCCCCTCCTCCTCCCCGGACTGAAGAAGTTCCTCCAACAGCTTGTCATCCAAATACTCGAGCTCGATCACTTGCTTCTCTTGCCTCTCCGATGACGTCGACATCGACGACGACGGCGACGACGTGATACGAAAAGGAAGGACTTCCTTGGGGAAGTTAAGCACCGCGAGCGGCCCCCTCATCTCATAGGCCGCCCGGTCGTAAGCCCTTGCCGCGTCCTCGGCGGTGCCGAACGTGCCAAGCCAGACGCGAACCCCGCGCCGTGTCGAGTCCCGGATCTCGGCCGCGTACTTCCCCCATGGCCGCCGTCGAACACCTCGGTACTTCACCTCCCCCTCCCTCTCCTTCTTCCCTTCCATGGTGCTTGGTGCTTGGCCCGCCACGTTTGGCAACGTCTCAATGGGAATTTAAACTGTTTGGTGGAGGGCGAGACACGGAGGGAGGTTGATACTAAAATTCTATAATTCGGTCCTTGTTCTACCGAGCCGTGACACCATGGGATTTCTCTTTGTGGCTGGCTATCATAGTATATCATGGCGGTGAGATCATCGATGATGACGTTGTCATGTCGAAAGGATTCACCGTATCAGCTCGGGTGGCAATGGCACTGGCACGATGGAGAGCTGTGATTTAGACCGGTTAAAGAAGGTCTAATCTAAACCTTACCTTGTTGCGCACGCAGTGAAGTCATGATCTCGACTCGGCCCGTCAAGTTGGGCAGCAGCAGAGATCTCACTTTGGGCACCGTTTTAAAATGACTTTCAAGCGCGTACGTGAAACTTTTTGAGTCCATTTCAGCAAACATTATCGTTGATATTATTTGAACGCTTTATAATAATCTCAAGCATTGCGTAACGATGGACTTGCGCGGCATACGTTGATGCGTAACGTAAGCACTTTATATGTAATGTGTTGCCGCTTAGCGTGGAGCTTTTAGGCTTGCGCATGGCTGAGATGAGATGAGCTGAGTAGAGGAACCCAATTTCAGCTTTCTCTGGGTCGCCACGCTACATGCCCTCATCTCGGTGCAATCCGTGAGTTGGCACCGTTTGAGTTTGGCATGGCATGGCCCATCATGCTTGATCCGACTATACCAAAGATTTGTTTTGGTGCAGCAAGTTTATCGGATGTGTGAATTGATCGTGTATATATCATTATGCATGCATGCCAAGATTTATGGATCTTGATGTGCACCGCATGCATAATGATATAAGCGCATTCGATAGAAAAACACTGTAGTAAGACTTTTTTTTTAATCATGCAGCCGCATAAGCGTCTGACCGATTTGACATCTCTGGGTCTTAACTTGTGTAGCATTAAAAGAGAGTACACGACTCGGCAAATCAATGCAAGTGATTTTGAGTTTGAGGTCTTTGCTTGAATTTTAAAATGATGTTAAAAGGGTGAAGTGAAAAATATTTCAATGGCGAGTATCATCAAGTAGTCAATGCATTGCCTTGATACGTTTTGCTTCATGACTTTGACAAAAGCAATTCCATTAGAAAGACTGGACAAAAAAAAAAAAAAAAAACGTATACATCTATATACATATATACACTGATACATACATGTGAGTTTAATAATAAAATTTAAAATATTTTACATGATTTTAATAATTAAGAATGATGATAAGAAATTCAATTTTGAAAAACTATGAAACAAGTAATTTACATTTAAGATGATCATGAATAACAAATTTTTTCAATGAGCCAATAAATATATCTCGGATCCATTTCCTTCACAATGAATGCATATTTTGTTTATTTTCAGATCGCGGCAAAGGGATCCGAATTCCACAAATATATGTATATATACACATTCAAAATATATTTTATCATATCAACCAGTAATGACTATTATAATAGTTCTTGAGAAATATGGTGGTTATTTTGAGGGAAAAAATGTTATTACTTTCGTCGTAAATATAAAAGATATCATTAAAAAACCTTGAGTTGGGTGTGGGCCAGCACGTTGCTGAGTTGCGTACAAAGATAAGGCTGGATATATTCTCAGCCTTTTGGACTTTTTTCCCCACTTCAATGGGATGTCAACCTCGTTGTGGGGCCTCGATGGATGCAGCCTTTCTTAATCATCCACACCAACGAACAGAAGTAATTAAAACCAAGAGTCTATTCTTTCCCGTTTCTTTCTCAGGTCTCTCCAAAACATTTTTCCTTCATTCATTGTATAGTGCTGCAAGAAGTGGCTCTCCATGTAACCTATAGTCCTTGCTTTCAATTTAATGACTTCAGATGCTGAGCACGCTGCTGGAGCTGGCTTTGTCTCCACTTATTTAGAACGCACAAGAGAGGGGACATGAGAACGTAAGCACCCGATTCTTCCACCCTCATAAGGTAATGGGTGTTGAGTGATTGCATGTTAGTCTAAAATTTATGCTTCTTTAAAGCTTATCTTCCGTGCAGAATTGGAGTTGTCAATGGCAGTCGGTGATGGTTAGAAGAATGGAGCTATCAACATGGGTAGAAACAGTGTATAGATGGGGAGAACGCATGATATGAAGCACTTAACTCGCCACTTGTGTGTGTTCTCATAGATCTGGTTTCATGTCTTAGTCTTGGTCTCAAATATTTGTTTTATGTTTGTTTAGTTCTCTCTCTTCTGCTTGTCCATCTCGCCATAATGGTTTTGTTCTGTAGCATTTATAACGCTCCTGTTTGACTTTTTTCTTGTTTGCAGGATAAATTGTTAAAAATTCTTAGAATGAAATGAATTTAATTCTATAAAAAGTTCAGAAAATGATGTATTATCCTATAAATAATAGAACAAATAACACTACCATTGTTCTAAATGTTGTTCGTAATTTTTGTTTATAATGATTAATAAAGGCTTCTATAACAGTTGTTTAAAGAAAATCAAGTGATAATTCCCATTGTTTTTTCCAAGGGATCTATAGATTGCAGGTTTTCTTCTTCTTCTTTTTTGTGTGTTATTGTTGATAGGCAAAAGAAGAATTACACTATTATTTACAAATTCTCAGAGCGGTCGGTAAAGGAAGGCCTGTAGACCAGCTCAAGAACCAGCGTAAATGCAGTCAATGTTGGAAGCCGGTGTGTCGCTCCCAGAAAGAATGGCTCCACTCCAGCTCTTGATATCATATCACCCAAAGGAAATGTTGGCAAGGGGAAAAGAAACAGGTTCATAACTGATGAGGAGTAAAATTATTATTGCATTATTGACTGTTCATATTGGTAATGGGGTCGCACCCAATCCAAACATCCTGCTTGCCAACTGGCCAGCTGGCGCGATATTCTAGCAACAAGATCAAATCATCTTTGGCAAAGTTGGGTCAATCGGACAACCCAAGCTATTTTCATACCTTGGCCAACCGAGCCAAGCCATACCTCGGCAAACCGAGCCTTTCCATACTTCGGCGGATCAGGCCGTTCTCTGTGCCTCGGCCCGGCCGAGGTACTCAGGCACCTACCCCCACGGAACCATGATGACCGAACCACATCGTTCAAAATACCTCTGCGAAATCCGGCGCATAAGGATTCGAATCAACTATAACTGAATAAGATTTCAGGCGGCGAATCATGCCCATAGATGGCCTAGGACCCGCAAGAGTGGCCTAGGTCCATGTGATCATTAAACCTTATGGCACCAACTAGCTCTCTCAGTCATCGATCCTTAACTGACAAGATACGGATCCCGCTGGCCTCATAACAAACTTGATTAGAATCCTAACAGTTTTCAGACCTCATCCAGAGCACGTCCAAGGAATCAGGTGATCGCCTATAAATACCACCACCCTCAAGCCTCTCAGGTACGACCATTCTACGCTCATTTTTTACACAGTTCTTACACTGGCTCTCATTCTCCATTGAAGCTCCCCTCCTGAGCTCAGAGCTCTCGAGAGAGAACACCCGCCAAAAGGGGAACTCCTCTGTGAGAGTCTTTCCTTACATCTGCTAGCTGTGAATCTCTACTGACTTGGACGTCGGAGGGTCCTTCGCAGAGGGCAACCCCTACAGCACCCTCTGCGCGTGGACTGTCTTGTAGGTTCCACCCTGAGGCGGCGAGATCGACGTCTGGATCAGGAGCTAGAAGCGCACCTAGAGTCAGAGAATGGATTTTCACAGCAACAGATTGGCTCTAGAGGAAGGGCCTTAGTCCCATAAACTTATGATCCAGGAGACAAGGCTCAAGAGCCAGAGGAAGCATCCTCTGATGGCCAATCGAAGGAGAGCTACTTCTGAAGCCCGGGACCAGGTTGCCTCCCAAAGACCTGATCCGGTGGGCAGCGTGGCGCCGCCGCCACCACCGGTTGAGACTCTATCGCCACCAGCGGCCCAGTGACCCAGGACCAGTTTGCCATGCTGGTCTAGCTAGTCCAAGCGCTGACCTATTTGATTCAGGGACGCCATGAAGCTCCCCGTCCAGCTGCTCCTGCTCTATACTTCCTGAGAGGCCGCGGCCCCCATTCTCCTAGCAGTCTCTTCTTTCGGTCTGCATAGGGTTGCGGACCCCCCTCGTCGTCCTAAGGGACCTGGGCCAGCCCCGCAAGGGGTCTACGGCAAGGATCTCCCTAGATCTCGTCAGGCCCAATCCCTCTCTCCAGTGTTCTCTCACCACGACTTGACATCGTCTCTGCATTCTCCTTGCCCAGCCCCTCCTGCTGGGCCCGAAGAGGAGATCCGCCGACAGATCCGGGAGATGCGCCAGGAGTTGAACGCCGCCAAGCAGGCCCATCCGCTCTAGCATAAAGCGGAGCAGGGCATTCCCTTCTCCAAGGAGATCATGGAGGAAGTGATTCCCTCCCACGTCAAGCTGCCCGCCATCGAGCCTTACCATGGATCCTCCGATCCCGACGACCACCTCAGTAGCTTCCGATCGATCATGATGTTCCATGGGGCATCAGATGCGATTCTCTGTCGTGCCTTCCCCTCCACCCTTAGAGGGTCCGCTCGAACCTGGTTTAACGCCTTAAAACCAAGTTCCGTTGATTCATTCGACGAGCTGAGCCGCCGCTTCATCAGCCAGTTCGTCAGCAGCCGCCATCACCGGCGGAGATCTGATTCCCTCTCTGAGGTCAAGCAGAGAGAAGGGGAATCCTTGAAGAACTATCTCGGTCGTTTTAACACGGCAATGCTGGAAGTGGATCACCTTAACCATGAGGTGGCCATATCCGTCCTAGCAGGTGGAGTGTGTTAAAGGAGAGTGACTTCTACCTAGCATTGGAGGTCAGTTACCCTCCAAACCTCTCCGACATGATGGCTCTGGCGGACAAGTATGTTAGAGTTGAGGAATCGCGGAGGACTGCCCGCGCCGAGCTGGCAAGGAAGAAGGAGTCCAAGGGCTCGGATAAATACTGACCTATTCGCCAGCCGAGCCCACCTCGCCGCCAAAGGGTTCCTCCGCCGCCGCCGAGAAACCGCACCCAGAGCCCGCCTAGGAGGTTCGACTGAGATACCCGAAACTTATGAGTGGACAAACTTCACCACATCCTATGGGCCTACCACACCACTCAGAGAGTTCCCACAGGCGAGACCCTGTTCCGGTTGGCTTTCGGCGCAGAAGCTGTCATCCCCGTGGAGATAGGACCCCCCTATCCGCGGATTCTATCACGCCTCTAGAGTCAAAGGGAGATCTTTCTCGTCCGGCGATCTTGTCCTCCGGAAAGCATCCATCTCCAAATCGCTAGAGCAAGGAAAGCTGTCTCCGAACTGGGAAGGCCCCTATCAAGTGGCGGAAGTCATCGGACCTGGCACTTACAAACTCTAGGATTTGAATGGAAAATCAATCCCTCGGACGTGGAGTTCGGACAATCTCCGTATATACCATCAGTAGGGTACGCTCTCTATAGACTTGCCACATTTACAGCTTTGGCATCTTGTTTCAATTATCTACGGCACGACCGCTACAATCATTTTTCCAAAAAGTCGTAATAGAAAACAGATGCTACTTATGCATCCATTCTCGGCACAACCGATCTATCTCCTTGAGCTATCTCCGTACCTCGACTAGGCTGAGTCTCGAACTAAATCTCCATACCTCGGCTAGGCCGAGTCTTGAGCTAAATCACCATACCTCGGCTAGACCGGATCCTATTCCACAAAGGCTCGATATGGCTGAGTACCCCTAACACGGCCAGACCTAGCGATCTCCAAGCGATCTCCAAAACTTCATCTGGATTTGGGCAGCTTACAAGCCCCGGCCGGACCAAGCGATCTCCAAAACTTCATCTAGATTCGGGCAACTTACAAGCCCCGGCCAGACCAGACAGTGAAGAAACTTCGACCGGATTCGGGCAGCTTACAAGTCCCGACCGGATCAAACGGCGCAAAAGCCTCGGCTTGAGCCGAAGTGCATCCCTTACCTGAATCCTCAGCTACAACCGAGTAACGATCTCCGTACCTTGGCAGCGCCAAGTAAAATATAATCTTGAAGGCTCGGCTACAACCGAGTAACGGTCTCCATACCTTGGCAGCGCCAAGTAAAATATAATCTTAAAGGCTCGGCTACAACCGAGTAATGGTCTCCGTACCTTGGCAGCGCCAAGTAAAATATAATCTTGAAGGCTCAGCTACAATCGAATAACGGTCTCTGTACCTTAGCAGCGCCAAGTAAAATAATCTTGAAGGCTCGGCTACAATCGAATAACGGTCTCCGTACCTTGGCAGCTCCAAGTTAAATAATCTTGAAGGCTCGGCTACAACCGAGTAACGATCTCCGTACCTTGGCAGTGCTAAGTAAAATATAATCTTGAAGGCTCGGCTACAACCGAGTAACGATCTCCGTACTTTGGCAGCGCCAAGTAAAATATAATCTTTACAATCCTCGGCTGGGCCGAGCGATCTCCATACCTTGGCAGCGCCAAGTAAAATATAATCTTTATAAGCGCCTTATTTTACTTCAGCAAGAGGGCCGCTCAGGCCTTTCTCTAACCTACACTGAGATAAACACTTTCTCCACAGAGGATCGAATGACATGTCCCCCAAATAAGATTGCTCCAAAATTCTACTCCCTATATCCGAAATTACACTTCGGACTAGGGAGTGGGGGGCATGTGATGAGGGGTAAAATTATCATTGCATTATTGACCGCTCACATTGGTGATGTGGTCGCACCCAATCCAAATGCCCTGCTTGCCAGCTGGCCAGCTGGCGTGACATTCTAGTGACAAGATCAAATCATCTTTGGCAAAGTTGGGTCAACCAGACAACCCAAGCTATTTTATACCTCGGCCAACCGAGCCAAGCCATACCTCGGCAAACCAAGCCTTTCCATACTTCGGCGGATCATGCCATTTTCTGTGCCTCGGCCGCCTTTCCATACTTCGGCGGATCATGCCATTTTCTGTGCCTCGGCCCGGCCGAGGCACTCAGGCACCTACCTCCGCGGAACCATGATGACCGAACCACAGTGTTCAAAATACCTCTGCGAAATCTGATACATAAGGATTCGAATCAACTATAACTGAATAAGATTCCAGGCGGCGAATCATGCCCAGAGATGGCCTAGGACCCGCAAGAGTGGCCTAGGTCCATGTGATCATTAAACCTCATGGCACTAACTAGCTCTCCCAGCCGTCGATCCTCTAACTGACAAGATACGAATCCCGCTGGCCTTATAACAAACTTGATTCGAATCCTAACAGTTTTCAGACAAGATACCACCACCCTCAAGCCTCTCAGGTACGGCCATTCTATGCCCATTATTTACACAATTCTTACACTGGCTCTCATTCTCCATTGAAGCTCCCCTTCTGAGCTCGGAGCTCTCGAGAGAGAACACCCGCCAAAAGGGAAAATCCTCTGTGAGAGTCTTCTCCTTACATCTGCTAGCTGTGAATCTCCACTGACTTGGGCATCGGGGTCCTTCGTAGAGGGCAACCCCACAGCATCTGTGCGTGGACTGTCTTGCAGGTTTCACTCCGAGATGGCGAGATCGGCATTCGAATCAGAAGCCAGAAGCGCATCCAGAGTCGAAGAACGATTTCCGCAGCAACAATAACACTCCTTTTGACAGGCATTCTCGTGGCAGGAAGGCAAATTAGGCTATGCTCCATTGGTTTTAATAACCCTCTTCCAAATACAAGGCTCTAGCATCTACTGTTGTTGGTGCTGTTTTCCAAATATTAGATCCAAATAATTCTAGTTGGAGTTTTGGTGGGGCATTGATCCTCTGTAGTATGTACCGTAGAATACCATGCATGTTTAGATGACCATTATGTATTCCATTTGAGGCATGAACAATTGTGATATATTTGAAAAATAGAGAATATTTTTTAGGCACCCATGCATATATGGACTATAGATAAGAGATAACTGTTTATTCAAAATGAAATATGTGGTGGCCATATGTAAGCATGCACTTTATATTGTAAAGATTTCGTTCCATCTTAGAGGTGCTTGAGAAAAAAATACATTCATGATCATGAGGAGGCTCATAACCATAATAAAAAAAGTTTTCTTTATCACCTATGAGAAAGATTCAAATAATATATCTTTTATTTATATCAAACTCCATTTTTTAGGGTGAGCATGGATTAGATTGGCTCCATTTTTTGGGGTGAGCATGGATTAGATTAGATTAGTTTTAAGTTAGAATCTAGGACCAAACCAATTAATTGGTTCTAAGTTTTTGGACTCGAGCTAACCATTATTGGAATCAATCTTAAATGAACCCTATCTGAATGGTTTGGTCCTGAATCAATTCCAAATTAGAACCATCTTTTTTTTCCTCTTTCTTGTTTCATATATATCTAATATCTTATTTTTTTTCTTTTGTTTAATAAAAGGAATATATGTAGGATATCTACTACTTGAGAATGAGGCATTTGGTATGAGATGATTATCCAAAATTATTAGTAATTCAAATGAATATGATGGGATTATGTATTTGATTGCACCTTGATAATCCTACGTGATGGTGATATGAAGTCAAACCCGCATTTTAAGCTTTCAAACAAACAATTGAGTTAAAAATAAGCATTAATCCTCCGAATACTCTTAATTTTGTGCATATGACTCCTTATGCATTTCTAATAATACTTATAGATGTCCTTCACCATAATTTTTAATTTAAAATTTGAGCCCGAACATAAGTTATTAATATCAGATTCACTGTCAAAGGAAAATTATCCTAATTATCTAGACACTCCTGCGAAGAACCATTCCAACGGTGCTGATTCATTCTACCTTTCATCGCCATCCATCAAAAAGTTAACCATCCTGGTATTCTATGTTGAGGGAATGAATTTAGTCAAAACATTATAGTGAAAGAAGTGTATAACCTCATGGATACCTTTTATTCAAAACATTTGAATATTTATTTTGTTAGATTGTAAAGATTGTTGGTGTTCATTTCTTTCTTATGAAAATTTTTCTTCAGTGGCCTTCTAACATCATCCTCATTGGTAGGAAGACTAAGACACCTTAACCCATTATGTGATTGTTGTGGTGATCATATTGAATTGTTGGATTATCTTTTCTTTTACTGTACTAGATCCTGACAATTGTGACACAAGTTATCAACGATCCAAAAATAAGATTAACTCCTCAAACCTATAAGTTCTTGATTGAAAGGGTGGTCTCCATTGATCATCACCGCACGCAATCCTTCTTATCTTCTGTAAAAAGTTTGAAGGGAATGGAATGAGGTAATCTTCCAACGTAAGGTTTTCAATCCTCTAGCTATTATTCATCAAGCTTCTCTCATATCTAAGGAATTTTTAGGTTATACCATCATAAATTACCCTTCCTTTTCTGACCTCTGGGGTAGTTTTGAGTCTCTATCTCTCATATCTTAGGAATTTCTAGATTATACCATCATAAATTATCCTTCCTCTTCTGACCTCTGGAGTAGTTTTGAGTCTTTATCTTTGAAAGATACATGTAGAGAAAGAGATCTACTGAAAGACAACTTAAAAAATCAATGCAAACCCCATCTAATAAGTTAGGTTGGTTTAGTACCCCATCTAATAAGTTAGGTTGGTTAGTTCTGAATGTTAATAAATTCAATTTTGGGTCTAAAACTTTGAAACTACCTTTCTTCGGATTGGTTCTCAATTTCAAATATCAACTTTTTATAGGGTTAAACTTGAAACATCTCGTATAAATTATAAATTAATTACCATCAAAAATTTTAAATATTAAATTAATCAATAAATACTATACTTATTATTTTATTAAATATAACTAAAAGAAACAATTTTAACTATTAAATACCAAAAATGTGTTAAATAGAAAAAAAATAAAAAATTTACCTTAAAATTAATGGTAATCCAACCAATCTAATCAAATTGATTTTGAGAGTTGATTTTATGATAGAGTTGATACTATAATAAGGTTGACTCAATTCTAGTTTTACAATTCTGACTTAAAAGTACATCCCTGCTGACCCCTACCTTCCACTACTCCTTTGCTTTTATTTTTATTTTTATTTAAAATAATAAATTTAACCTCATAGTTTTCTCTTTTTAAAAACAATATATTTTTGCTGCCAAAAGCCCTGAACTTTTTACAGAACTTTGATAATAAGAGTCTTAGTTTGGTCTAGTTAAACTTCATGAATTCTAAAAATAAAAATAAAAAATAAAACAAAATTATTTTCTAAAACAATAAATAAAAATGAATTTTCTAAAAATTAGAAAGATGATATCTACTTTGATCTTAAAAGGATACACAGATACAAGTATAACGCCATGGGTTCTCTTGGAAACACCAGCAACAGCCAGAAGATGCAGGCAAGCAACCGTGCAACCATATGGGATCGAAAAAAATCTTTCTACACTGCCTCCGATGCAGGATGATCTGCATCACATGCGAATATTTACCCGCATATGGCCCATGTTTACGATGCAGAACCCACGAGTAGGCCCTTCAGCATGGGCTCACATGCGAGCAAATTTTCGCATGGTGCAGGCCATCCTACACCGAAGGCGATATAAAAAAACTTTTCCTACGGGCCGAGTTGGAGAAGAGCAGAGCTCTAGACATAAGAAACTCCTGTTGAATCCACTACAATGCCTTGGATGACAGAGGAGGCAATTCATGTATGAACATCATCTGCACATTGCTAAGCCCGTGAAAAGCACCTCCCTTCGGGATTTCCATTCATGACCCAATCTCTTGAACCTTCCTTCTAATTAATAATCTAATCAACAAGAAGCTTACAAACAGACTTATTTATCATTCTAATAGTACGCATTTGTCCACCTCCATAGCCCAATATTTCTTTAGTATCTCGGCTTCGGCTTTGAACTTGATTTGGAGTTCCGGCTTCAGGCGTGCGTTAGGTATTGGTTAGCACCGCATCTGATCAAGGAAGCTGGGTTTTGGTGCCTGTTGGGCATCATCCCCACCTGCAAACAAAACCTTTGATAACTAATAATTTACATCATTCATATTCACGGTTCTCTCAGTCACTCTCAAATAAGTTATACCTTTCTTTTGTAGTCAAAGAGATCCACCCCAATCCACCCTTAAAATCGTTTCATGCTCTTTAGCTGTAAAATTAGAACCAACCATCACTTATTAGTATCTCTTTAGGTACAATGTAACAAAGACCAGCATCATTAAGAGGAAGTTCGACCACCAAAACTAATGGTAGAAGCATGATGTACCTGGCCACCTGCTTGTGGGACGTATTTCAATTCAGTGGCTGTCAGCTTACGGGTAGCTTTTAATAATATGCACATCATTCTTAAATGAAATTGGGTGAGTTTTGTTTGCATATGAATGTTGTTATTCAAGATGTTGCCAAAGTATTTTCAACAAGTTTCCTTCTGGAAATTGTTTAGTCTTTCAGTCAGAAAATTAAATGAGCAATTTGTTTGCTCAGCTTATACACCTGAACAACTATTCTCCAGCTTTATACGATGTGAGAGAACCAAAATATGTGTGGAGTGTCAACCAGAACTCCAGAAATAATACTAATCTGTTGAAATGAGCTATTCTGCAGGACTTGGTACCAACTGTCGGATCCCCCACAACAGCTGACAGCTGCCCATGCCTAACAACCATTAATCCTGAAAGTATCTTCCATCTGAACTGCCGCACTAATTCATAGCAGAGAGGACTCGCACAGTAAAGGCATTTAAAATACAGATCCTAACAACATTTAAGGATTATAAAGAAGACAAAATAGCATGGTTGAGTTATAATTTTCTGGCAGAACTTAGTTACTACCACTAATAAGAATACAAAGAAGAGACTTCCAAAATTGGATTTTCTTCTCTTCATGGTATGTCAATAGCACTGATAAATCCCAAAGTGTTCCACTACAAAAACACTTATTCAGTCACAATGTAAAGTTTCTGGTTGGAAAGTGAGAAAGAAAGAATGGCAGCATGAACTGCCAGTATTTTCCATATTTAACTGATTTGTATTTGTAGAAACATGAACATAACACGGGCATTGAACGCAGCAGTGCTTCAAAACGTGTAACACATACCTTACAATAAGGATGCACAAGTTTGAAATGTATAATATCACTTTCGCAGGGGAAGGGGGAGAGCGTTTGCAGGAAAGACGGCAGATCGTGATCCCTGGGCCTTCTTCTTCAGCTGCTCAAGAAGCCGATGAGCTTCTCTGAGTTCATTGCTAGAACCAGACCCATTGGTTTCCCATGCATCTGCAACTTGTTTTTGGAACACAATTGCAAGAGAATAGCTGCATTTCGAAGTAGACAATGCTATTAGCCATATTAGTTGTCCCAAATGTAAAAGATAAACAACTTGCATAATGAATGTAACATATAATTTAGAAATACAGTTAGTCGAGTGCTTCTTTAGACATAGCAAACTTTTTTGTAGCGCAAAGCTATGAATTCACAATATACATTTTAGACAATTGTAAACAGTTCGCAAAATGGGAAAATCAATTTTCATTCATGCAATCATTGAAATTAATAGGATGATAGCCTTTCAGGGGAGATTGGCTGGTAACAAACTAAAGGTCTTGTATCTCTTTAAGCTTAAAATGTTTTCTTGATTTGCTGGGGGTGAAAGAAAGACTTCATATAGCCCAGACAGTGAGCGAAAGTATCATGGACTTTTCCTAGAGAACACACCAATGTTTTACAGTTAATCTCCTCTTGCAGATTGCTATGAGATCACAATATTTTTGTGATCCAGAGATATGAGATATCAAAGTTATGTGCAATGATATTGTAGCAAAGATTTCTATGTAACATATGCCAACTTAAGGTAACAAATAATCTTTTTGCTTTCTATATACCTAGGAATCTTCAAAGAAATTATTATCAATCAGTCATGCATTAGCCTCATGCGCATAATGTGCAAAAGAAACATTTGACAAAAATTTTCAGTTCACCACGCTCCGTGAGTATCATGACTTCTAGTCAGGACAACCCTTGAATTTGTGTGCAATATGGAGACTTAAGGGAGAAGCAAACAAGAAAAATGGAGGTCCAAAATAAGGTTTCCATTTGAAACAATGGAATATTCATGATTTATTTTTCTTTTTCCTTTAAATTACAAGCTATAATTTTATACAACTTGGTGTTTGGTTGCATGGTGAAAATTCAGATAATCCATGAAACCATGGGATTTGTAATTTCACCTTAGTAGAATATTCCAGCTTCACGGCTTTTGACTACCTTTCACCTTATAGATCTCCATTGTCATAAGCAAACATTTGCTATAAAATCTTCAACCTCAAAATTTGGAACCTTTGACCCAAAGATATGATAATGATTTCACAAAATAAAACCTCTGGTGGTAGCCAAAACAAAATGGCCGTAAAAACATAGTTGGAATAATCTTTCATTTCCTTTAATGAAAAGTAAGTATTAGACCTCCTGCCTGCCCACCCACCCACACAGTAAAGAACAAAATAATAATAATAATGCTGGAAAATCTAGTCATGAGAATCTAATTGTAAAACATGGTAAATAAGCTTAAAGACAATAACTATTAGCCCGAGGCCTCTCTGTATTTCACTTGAACAGTTGAACTTGTTTGGTCTTGTTGATTAGAAGATTGATGGATATGCATAGAAAAAAGAAAAAAAAAGACCTTCATATGGTCTTTATTGATATAAAAAAAGCATATGAAAAGTACCTAAAGAAATAATATGGTAGATTTTAGAGGAAAAAAGTAACAGAAAAAGAAAAAAAAGACCTTCATATGTCTTTATTGATATAAAAAAAAGCATATGATAAAGTACTAAAGAAATAATATGATAGATTTTAGAGAAAAAAAAGGAGTTACCAAAAGATACATAGAATTGATAAAAGATATGTATGATAGAGCAATAACTATTGTTAAAATAATAATAGCAGAAACTAATGAGTTTTCAATTACTATAGGTTTACATCAAGGATATCTTAAGTCTGTATCTTTTTGTATTAGTTATGATGAATTAACATATTCAAGATGATATCCCATGGTATATTTATTTGCAAGGCGATATAATGTTGATGATGAAACTAAATCTAGAGTGAGAGACTTTAGAATCTAAAGGTTTTAAGATTAGTGAACTAAAATTAAATACATGAAATGTAATTTTAATGGAAGTAGAAATATAATTGAAGAAACAATGAAGATTAAAGCCAAGAGATACCAAGGAGTAAAAAATTTAGGTATTTGGGATCAATTATCCAGCAAGAAGGTAAAATAGGTGAAGATGCGAATCATAGAGTTAAAACATGATGGATTAAGTGGAGGATATAAAGTTTGAGGTCTAAAAACCCCAATATGGCATTTAAATATTTTTAGCTTATGCAAGATTCTTTACCTAGTATGTCGTAGTTGCAGTTAAGAACATATGTGAGAGGTCAGATATAAAGTTTTGTTAAATGAGTATATAAACTAATTTTGTGGTTGAAGTTAACCATTAAGGATTCCACATGTACCTTTAAGACAACCGAGTTTCATGTAGCTAGATACCTCAAAGTCAACCATAAACCTTAGTTTCAAAATCATAATAGCGTATGGCTACTATAAAACTAGCATATAATCCAATATGTCAGTATTAAGTTACAACAATGAGATGGATATGTACCTTCCCATGGCTCCATATGCATTTGCAAGGCATTGGCAAACGTCTATTGAATCCTCATGGTAAGGTCCGAATGAGAAATCAATGATGTCCTTTGCAAGTGCTAGCATCTTCACAGCTGACTCTGGTTGGTCCATCTCCAAGTACGCCTGTCCCAAATGCTTATAGACAAAACCCAATCCAAAATGCTTTGGACCAAAGCAGTTCTTCAGCTTCTCAATTGCACTTTCCAAATATGGAACAGCGTGGGCCTCTCTTTTCGTCACAAGAAGCAACCACCCCATCCTTGCCATGATGCTCCCCTCTAGGTGGTGCTCCTGTGGAAGCTTCTCAAGCATCGCAAGAGTCCGTTTCATTAAAGATAGAGCAGTCTCGAATTCATTCATCATCTCATACAACATAGATATCTCTGCATATGCCTCGGCAATCTTTGCAGGAAAGGCTGAGTTTGTCTTGTCAAAAATACCACAAGCAATCTCCAAACACCTCCTTGAATCCCCAAACTTCTCTTGACAACACAGGGCATTTGCCAACGAGACAAAACCGAATGCCCGAGTCTCACTCTCCTTTTCAGACCGCTGAATCACTCTTTTAAGAGTGTTGATTGCCTCATCCACCCTACCCAATGCAATTTGAATATTGGCCGCGTTGATTTCCACCTCAAGCAATTCAGTGTCCAATCCTAATCCCTCCAAGACCCCTCTGGAGAGCTCGTTCTGCTCCAACGCTTCTCATTCTTTCCCATACCAGTATAGATGACACCAAGAAGCTGCCGAAGCTGGACCACCTCTGCAGAATCCACCCCAAATTCGGCCTCATATATCTCCAGCGCCTTCAAACACAATGGCAAGGCCTCATTAAAATCCAAAACTGCGGTGCAAGCCTCTGCCAATTCCTTATAGGCAGTGCCCAATTCCCGACTATTATGCTCCAAGATCGAATTTTTAAGCTCCAGAGACCTTCGTAGGTTGAGCAAAGCTTCCCTTCTTCGGCCCATTGCCGCTTCGTGCTCGCAAGCTGGAGCTGGACGGCGATGCTCACCAACCTAAATTCTAGATCGCTGCAACTTCCAAATTCCAGCCTACCAAGAATCTCATCAGCTGCGTTCAGTGACTCCAAGCTATCGTTGAACCTCTTCAGCTTGCAAGCGATGGAGCCCATCAAGCGCAGGGCTTTCGCGACCGAAATCGACCACCCCCCATCCCTCTTCTCGAAAATCTTCAGAGCTCTAAGGGCAAAGTCGAGAGCCTTATCAGCGTCCTCGAAACCTGGGGAGTCCAGACGTTCGCCCACCATCAGGCAGGTCGCGCCGAGACTCTCGTCGCTTTCGTCGAGAGAGGACTCCAAGGCTTCGAAGGCGGCAAGGAGTTCCTCTGACGTAGTGGCGCATTCGAGGGCTTCTTGGGGACTGGATTTGGCTCCGAGCTCTGGACGGGGGGAGGGGAGAGGATGGGAGGTAGGGAAAAGGTTTGGGCGGCGCGATGTGGGGGGCATTTCGGGAACGACTGGGGGTTGGGGAGGAGAGGGTTGGAATTGGAGGTGGGGTTGAGAAGGGGAGGAGAAAGGAGGGATGGGCATCTGAGAGAGAGGTGAGCGAAGAGATTCGTGAGGAGATTTCGAGAGGAGAGGTTTGATTCGGCGAGGGCGAAGAGGAGAGAGGAAGAAGCTCGTCTCATGGCGTGGCGGACTGGATGGACGAGGGCTTTTCTAGGTCTAGGGTCCGAACCGTAAAACCGTCACTTATATTTTGTGTTATTTTATGTTAATCAGGGCCTTTCCTGAGATAACCCCCCATCATAGTAATAACCAATAGTCAGTGCCAGTCCATAGCAGAGTTTAATTGAGCCATCAAAAATGAGTTCCAAGTGTTCCAGGCAATGGGAATTTTGAAGTGAATCAGGTGGTTTAAAATATAAGACTATAGAGGGAGAGGGGAATCAGCATGATGCTGAAATACTAAGTACTATTTTCTGATTCATTGTATATCCTCTTGAATTCGATTGGTTGGGAGTTATATGGCTCTAGATGATTCGATTTCACCTCCATCAACATTCGTCCCTGATAGGATAAATAGTCTTATTATAGTCATAGCCTTATGATTTAATTTGGAATTAGGAAGCAGAGGAGTTGGAACAGCTAAGCGAAACTGCTGCTTCAAGAGGGCTAATGCAATGGAAAAATGGACTGGAATAATGTAAAAGGAGAACTAACGCTGAGGGAAAAGTCTTTATCCACATGCTGGCCCTATTAATTAGTCCATGATGCGTAGGCACATGTCAAAAATAGAAACATCTTTTTTGCCTTTAGCATGGGCACATGCATCGTATGCTAATCATCGAGCGTGATGCATCTCTTGCTGCACCGGATACGGTGCAACTCCTACTATCTCGGGTTCGGTATAGTTTATGCTGCATCACACTTGGTGCAGCAAGACTTTTTCAACTCTGAATTGTAGATCAATTTTCTTGAGAAAGTCTTCTTCTTTGGCGCGCGCATGCTTGCGCCGCACTCCAATTGGGGACAGTGTATGCAAGTTGCATCACCCCTGGTGTAGCAAGACTTTCTCCGATTTCCTTTACTCTTGCATGGGCTTAGCTTCAAAATAGTTTTGCTCACTTTTAGGTAGTGTTTGAAATAGGAGATAAGAGGGGATATCCCCCTTATTCTCAAAAGCCATAACTATAAGGGATAGCTGGGAATAAAGTTAACCAAAGGGATACTATGATATCCCCTAATTTATTCCCTAGAAAATGCAGGAATAGCTGGTTATCCCTTCAAATAAGAGTAAAAAAAAGTTATCCTATGGATTTATCTTTTTGCATTTGATATGATCAATGGGATAGCCAAGGGATATCCCTAGAAATAGCCAAGAGACAAACTCTATTCCGTACACTTATACATAGATAATATTTTTTCTATCAAATACTACCTTAATTTGGATATTGATTTAGTGGGTTGAGCCACTTTGAAAGGTAAATATGTGAACGACATGCAAATGGTACAACTTATGAGAGTTGAAGAACTGTAACCATTACCAACATATTTCACATGGTAAACAACCTTATGCCTTTTGAAATAATATTTTATCTTTTAAATAGTTAGAGTAATATTGAACATACATTGCACGAAACTTTTAGCTCATTCATCATGGATGGTCCCAAATATGGAAGACTAAAATTTTAAAAGCATGATGTTTAGGTGATGACGCCAAGTCACCTTCTTCAAGCGACGGGGAAGACGGACATCCTTCTCTCCGGACTCCTGCAAGAAAAGTCCTCGGAGATCGAATGTTCCGGTGGGGACCCTCCGACGCTCAAGTTAGTTACTTGGGATCAGACAAGAACTGCTCAGCAGAAGGGAGTTGAGATAGTTAGGGTTTTGCTAGTGGGAAGAAAGCTAGAAAACCAGAGTTCGAATCCTTACTTACAGCGCGGGCGCATGTTTTTATACCTGTTCGAATGTCCCATCTTTCTTTTCTAGAAGATTGCTGTCGTACCATTACTGTGCGCGCCGGAGGCGTCCCGCGCTACCTATCGATATGGCTTTACATGTGTCTAGCAGCCATGGTTGTATTTGGTGCGCGTCGTTGCTTGACATAACCACGCACAGTTGCAAGTGGTAGTGAATCGTACTCCGTAACGGGGCACAGTCACGCACAGGGACATGCAGTGCACCATACGCCGTTATGAGGCATGGCCGCAAGCAGCCACGGACGCACGACGAGCCACGTGGGTGCGCCAGGTGGCCCGAAGCTGTTGTTTGGTTCGAAGGCTGGTTCACGTGCTGGACGTTGGTGATGCCTGCGCACCCCGAGACCGGAGGAGGTTTTGAGGTAGAGATATAGTGACCTCACCCCGAGACCGAAGGAGGTCTCGGAGGTGGGATGGTGCTGGTGCACCCCGAGACCGAAGGGGGGGCTCGGGGTCGAGATATAGCGACCTCACCCCAAGACCGGAGGAGGTCTCGGGGGTGAGATGATGCTTGTGCACCCCGAGACCGGAGATGGGTCTCGGGGTCGAGATATGACGACCCCACCTCGAGACCGGAGGAGGTCTCGGGGGTGAGATGGTGCTGGTGCACCCCAAGACCAGAGGGAGGCCTTGGGGTCGAGACATGGCGACCTCACCCCGAGACCGGAGGAGGTCTCAGGGGTGAGATGGTGCTGGTGCACCCCGAGACCGGAGGGGGGTCTCGGGGTCGAGATATAGCGACCTCACCCCGAGACCGGAGGAGGTCTCGGGGGTGAGATGGTGCTTGTGCACCCCGAGACCGGAGGGGGTCTCGGGGTTGAGATGCGGTGACTTCCGTTAGCTGCTGTTACCTTTTATTCTAACGGCGCTGGATTAGCCACATCAGATGCCCCCTCACCCCTGAGGCGAAGCGGGCCCCACTGGCAAGGCGAAAGGGGTGCTGCCTCCCACATGGCTGATCCCTGTCCACATCTCTATGCGGACGACATGGGGAATGTGAAAAGGCGGCCGCTTCCGTACACTGAGCCTGCCACGATCGACCTTGAGGCAAGGTTAACTCTTCGGAGTCCGCGTGGAAAGCTGCATCATCATTACCTCTCATAGCGGCGACGTCAGCGGAGTCTCATCATCGGCCGGAGGCGTACCGTATCACGCGCTGGGCAACCATCGAGGCGAACCAGCCTATGACGGGGGTCCATGTGGCTGACGAGATGAGGCGAGACAATTTGAAAACCCAATAAAACTCGAATGGGGGGTTGAATCTGGCTTCACCACTGCTGCCATCATCGTCTTCCTCTAAGCCTGCGTTTTGGTCTCCCCTGCAACCCGTGAATCCTGTGCTTAGCCTTCCTTCCCTCAGGTTAGTTCTTTGTCCATTCTAGACTCCATCTCTTCTTTTACCCATGAGTTCTCCATGTTGGACCTCGGAGGACGATTCGGAGAATCGTTCTCCCTCTGAAAGGCACTGCGCCTCTCCTGTACCTTCCCCCTCTCCTCCATTGGAGTGATCCACTGATTCAGAGGACCGCGTCCCCCTGGCCCGGCGATGGATCACCAGTGGAGCCCCATTGAGGAGCCTCCGGTCAAAGGCTGGCACCTCCTCGAGGGTGGAGGGGTCCCCGGAGGGGACCACCTCCACGGTAACAGGTATGGATTTGGCAAAAATCCAGGCCCGTTACCAGATTCCCTAGGACGTTGAGCTTTTCCTACCGACTCCCGATGATAGGGTCATCTCCTCCCGACCCGGCCGGGTGGCCCTTTATGAGATTTGCCTGAAGGCGGGTCTCTGTCCATCCTTTCCTCCTTTCTTCATCAACCTTCTTGACTACTACTCCTTGACTTCTTCCCAACTGGTCCCAAATTTCTACCGGATCATTAGCGCCTTTGTTATTCTCTGTCATCATCTTAGCATCACCCCTCGAATTTCTCTTTTCCAGTGCTTTTATATCCTCCAATCCCAGAAGGGTTGGTGGTTGTTCCAGCCCCGACCCAATCGGGTCCTTAAGCTTTTTCTTCCTTCTTCGATCAAGGGATGGAAATTCCGATTCTTTTTCGCCGACCTAGACCAAATCAGGCCCCGGTGGGGAGACCCCGACCTTCGAAGCAACGCGAACTCCACCATCCACCCTGGAGATCGGGAAGCGTTGGGTCAATTGTTAGCTGCCGAGATCCCTCGGTACACCTTACTCTTGACGGAAGATAACCTCCAGTCGGCAGGTCTTATCTCCCATCGGGGTAAGCCATTTCCACACATAGCCAAAATTTCGCTTGCTTCTCTTCTTTTTCTTTTCTTTTTTTTAAACCTTGACCGATATCACGCAGCCATGAAGATACCGACTCAGAAACTCCTGAAGGCCATCTCCAAGAAGAGGGCCCGGGAGGGGCCAGTGAAGGCCAGCAAGCTCCAGCCCCAAAACGCCCGACAGCTCGGGTTCCCCGACCACCGGCACCACAAGACCCCCCGGCTGCTCCAGAAATCGATCTCACAGCCGACACCCCACCAGAGATAGCGGCGCCCGCGGGGGTCCCAATAGAGGAGCCAGCTGCAGAGGAGCCAGCAGTGGCGGAGGAGCCCATAGTGTCGGAAGAGCTACCTGCCCTTGGCGAATCGACCCCATCCGAGGCAGTCAGGGATTGGGGTGAGGGGCCATCAGGGGTAGCAAGCCCACCCCCCGAGAGGACGCTCAGGAGCAGCCCGCGCGCCGAGCCGGAGGAGGCTGAGGCGGCCGAACAGAGCAGGGCCAAACTAGGGCTGCCCCGGGATTCCATCTTGAATGACGGTTGTTGGGCTGAACGGGTCCTTTCTCCAGTATTTATGCCCGAGGTCCTGGAAGAGCTCAACCACCTGAAGGCAAGTACATTCTTCTGGGAATCCTACGTGGCCCTTGTTAGGGTAAGCGGTCTTTTCACCCTTTGCCTTTATATTTCCTCTTTTTCTCTCTCTCTCTTTTTTTTTACTAACCTGGAACTTTCATGCAGCTTGCACATTCCCTAAGGGCAGCGAGGGAGGCAATCCATGGTGGGAAGGCCCTTCTGCGCGAAGCACAGAAGGAGGCCGAAGATGCCCAGCACCGCGCGGAGGCGGCCGAGGAGGCGCTGGAGTCGACCAGAAGCGCATGGGCCAGTGAAACAAGGGCCGCCGAGAGCAGAGCAAAGGCTGATGCCAACCGCCTGCGGGCGGCGCTCCACCAAATGACGGAGGCTAAAAACGTCGTGATGGCCAGAGACCTGCATATCTCTGAGCTAACCTTGGCCATCCAAGAGATCAAGGGTCGAGCGGTCGTGGCTGAGGAGAGAGTAGGGTCCGCGGAGGAAGAGGCAGTGGTCGCGGAGGAAAAAGCAAGGGCTGCGGAGGAGGAGGCGCGGGCAGCAAAGGAAAAAGCAAACCAAGCCGAGGAGGAGGTGAGTCACGCCCAAGAGGCCGAGAGGGCTGCAGTGGCAGCCCTCGCCGCAGAGGAAAGAGCTCAGGCGCTGAGGTGGAAGCTGCCATCGTGGCCAGGACCGCCGGAATTATAGAAGAGTACAAAGCGTCCGAGCACTTTACAGATGATTTGGTAGAAGTCTCGGCGGTGGTGTTCCTTCAAGGGTTCCAGCACGGGAAGGAGAAGATTGTCAGGGACTTGAACATTCCCCAAACCCTGGAAGTCGAACCAGATCACTTCTCGGATTCGGCCCCCTTCGACGATGAGCCCGCGCCAGATGAGCCGTGAGCCTCCTTATATTTTTGTTTTTGCAAGTCCGACGACGTTGGCATTTTGTAATCCCTTCAAATTAATGAAATACCTTTTCCCTCCAAGATAAATTGTCTATTTGCGACTCTTATCCCAAATTCGTTGGCTGACAATGCGCGGCCCCTTGGTCCCATTAGTGCTAGGGGATAACTCCCAACTCACGCGAGCTGTCCCATCTTAGCCATCTAGGACCGAAACTCGGGGCCAGGAAGGATAGGTTTCTTGGGGTTGAAGCGCCGGTTGTTGGAGGTTGAGGTAGGCGGGTTCTCAGGACCGACGGCGCACCGCTCTGCCAGGGGTATGTCGGGCCTTGTGCCAGGTAGGCACATGGCTTTAGGTGCCAACGGGGGTCGGACTTGATGCCTGGCTGGCCCAGGGCTTTAGGTGCCGTCGGTTGTTGGGCTTTATGTGTCGTCGGGTGTTGGGCTTCATGCCTGGCTGGTACAGGGCTTTAGGTGCCGACGGGTGTCGGGCTTCATGCCTGGCTGGTGCAGGGCTTTAGGTGCCGACGAGTGTCGAGCTTTATGCCTGACTGGTGCAGGGCTTTAGGTGCCGACGGGTGTCGGGCTTCATGCCTGGCTGGTGCAGGGCTTTAGGTGCCGATGGGTATCAGGCTTCATGCCTGGCTAGTCCAGGGCTTTAGGTGCCGACTGGTGTCGGGCTTCATGCCTGGCTGGTGCAGGGCTTTAGGTGCCGACGGGTGTCGGGCTTCATGCCTAGCTGGCCCAGGGCTTTAGGTGCCGACAGGTGTCGGGCTTTATGCCTGGCTAGCCCAAGGCTTTAGGTGCCGACGGTGTCGGGCTTTATGCCTGGCTGGCCCAGGGCTTTAGGTGCCGATGGGTGTCGGGCTTTATGCTGGCTGATCCAGGGCTTTAGGTACCGACGGGTGTCGGGCTTTATGCCTGGCTGGCCTAGGGCTTTAGGTGCCGATGGGTGTCGGGCTTCAAGCCTGGCTGGTGCAGGGCTTTAGGTGCCGACGGGTGTCGGGCTTTATGCTTGGCTGGTGCAGGGCTTTAGGTGCCGTCGGTTGTCGAGCTTTATGTGCCGTCGGGTGTCGGGCTTCATGCCTAGCTGGTGCAGGGCTTTAGGTGCCGACGGGTGTCGAGCTTTATGCTTGGCTGGCCCAGGGCTTTAGGTGCCGACGGGTGTCGGGCTTTATGCCTGACTGGCCATGGCTTTAGGTGCCGACGGGTGTCGGGCTTTATGCCTGGCTGGTCCAGGGCTTTAGGCAAAAAGAACTCAGAAGCTAAAATTGAAATTCTTTAATATAGAATGAGGGGCGAAAGCCCAAAGAGAATACAGGCACGGTATTTAATGTGAGAGGAGAAATGCGTTACTGATAATACCGACGAAGGTTGTCGGCATTCCACGTCCTAGGAAGCAGCTTCCCATCAAGCTCTTCAATCTTGTAAGCTTCATGACGAAGCGTCTCGACGATCTGATAGGGTCCTTCCCAATTTGGGGCTAGCTTGCCTCCCTCCGCCGGCTTCGAGACTTCAGCCCGTCGAAGGATCAGGTCCCCCGGCAGGAAAGTCCTGGGATGCACACGGGCATTGTAATATTTGGCGGTAGACTGCCATCCGAAGTCGCGCTCGGTCTCGCATTTCCTCCACCAAGTCGAGGTTGGCTCGCAGCTGGTCTGGGTTGCCTTCCTCGTTGTACGATTCCATCCGAGGGCTCGGTGAGCCAACCTCTACCGGGATGACGGCTTCGGATCCAAAGACTAAGCTGAATGGGTCTCGCCGGTGGGGGCTCGTGGCGTGGTGTGGTAGGCCCACAGCGCGTTAGGGAGCTCCTCCACCCATCATCCCTTACAGTCATCCAGTCGAGTTCTCAGCCCTTGGAGAATGATTCGATTAGTCACCTCGGCCGCCCCGTTGGTCTGAGGGTGCCCGACGGAAGTGAATTTCTGACGGATGCTCAGCTCGGAGCAAAATTCCCGGAAGGGCGTGTTGTCAAACTGTCGGCCATTGTCGGTGACCAGGGTGTGCGGCAGTCCGAACCGACATATAATGGACTTTCAAAAGAAGGATCTCACTTTGCTCTCCGTGATCTTAGCAAGGGCTTCGGCTTCAACCCACTTGGTGAAGTGATCAACGGCCACCAGGAGGAACTTTCGCTGTCCGAGGCCGGAGGAAATGGTCCCAGGATATCCATACCCCACTGGGCGAAGGGCCAGGGTGCCACCAAGGGGGTTAACTATGACGTCGGCTGTCGCTGGATATTAGCATGGCGCTGACAGCTATCACATCTCTTAACGAGCTCGGCTGCGTCCTCCTTCATGGTCAGCCAAAAGTACCCCTGTCGTAGGGCCTTGTAAGCTAGGGCTCTGCCCCCAAGTGACTTCCACAGATGCCTTCATAGATCTCCCACAGAATGTAGTCTGATTTCGCTGGTCCCACGCACCTGAGGACCGGGTATGAGAATGATCTTTGATAAAGCTTCCCATCCATCATCAAGAACCTCGGGGCCTTCCGCATGAGTAGCTTGGCCTTAGCGGGATTCTTTGGGAGAGTACCATCGGTCAAATATCAGACGTAGGCGTCCATCCAGGAGGGCTCTTGCTCCACCAGTAATGCCTCATCCGCAACTTCAATGCTTGGGGCCTGGAGGTGCTCTACATATGTTCTTCCCAGCATCCCGTCGGCCGAAGTGGCTAAACGGGATAATGCGTCGGCTCTAATATTCTCCGCTCGGGGAATGTAGCTGACGCGGAAGTAAGAGAACCGAGAGGCTTGGGATTGCACCTTGCTCAGATAGCGGGACATGGTTGGGTCCCTAGCTTCGTACTCCCCAGTGATCTACCCAGAAACAAGCTGAGAGTCCGTGAAGGCCCTCAAACGCCCTACACCTAACTCCTCAGCCAACCTCATTCCCGCTAACAAGGCTTCATACTCCACCTGGTTGTTAGTTGCCGGGAACTGAAATCTAAGAGCATACTCCACCACATCCTCCTCAGGGCTCGCAAGAATGAGTCCAACTCCGCTTCCTTGAGAATTTGCTGCTCCATCCACATGCAAAATTCAGTCCTCTTTTCTGACTCCTCGGTCGAGGGAGGGTCCACACACTCCTCCGGGCGCACCTCCTCCACACCCCTCTCGGTCCAGGAACACTCAACCAAGAAGTCCGCTATCACCTGAGACTTCATGGCCGACCTTGGCCGGATGGATAGGTCAAACTCACTTAGCTTAATGGCCCATTTAGCTAGTCGACCGGAGGTGTCAGGACGAGACAAGATGATCCGAAGAGGTTGGTCCGAGAACACCACGATGGGATGAGCTTGAAAGTAGGGTCGAAAGCATTGGGCAGAGACTACCAGGGCAAAAATGATCTTCTCGGTTCTAGAGTATCTGGTCTCGGCATCATGAAGTATCTTGCTGGTATAATAGATCGGCCTCTAGACTCCGTCAACATCTATGCGCACGAGCACAGAGCTGACGGCCTCGAAAAAGGCTGCAAGATATAGAAAAAACTTCTCTCTACTTTTTGCTTGAACAACAACGAAAAAATGAATAAAAATTACTTGAACTCTTTAAATACATCTTAATATTTCTTTATCTATTCGAAGCCATTGACAGCCCTGCTGCCCTGCTGTATTCCCCTTGATTTCAGTCATTCATTACCTTAGGAAACTCCAACTCACTACTGTGAATCTGCTCCTTCCCAGCATCAGTCCTCGAAACAATTTAATTAACAAAGCTCGTAACAGGGTATTCCAAGGCATACGGGCCAGGCCATGCAGTCAAGTCAATACAAACGGCATTGGAAACAATAAAACTTGAAAGCTTCTGGGAAAACTCCCATTTTGTTCGTATGGAGTGGCAGGGAACCTTTTCCCCTCCCTTTCACGCAACGATTTGGACAAAACATCTACGGACAGACTCCAAGAGATCGGCTTGGAAAGAAAAAGGGGAACTAAAATTACCATCACCATTACTGAAAGACAAGTGACAACAGAGAGAGAAAGCTTCATTGCAGATTATTCGCCGAGATTACGCGAGCTCCGATAGCCCGCTGATGTAGAATGAGGCAAACTCCTCCATCTCGTGGCTCGGCAGCGCCAACCCCACATCTATCCCTCCCTCCTCCTCCGGGCTCTCCGCCAGTGACAGCGCCCCGGTCCTCTCTATCGATATCACCTCCACCTTCTTCGGTCTCCCCCATCCAAAGTCGACTTCATACATTCCCAGCTTCGGCAACCCCGCCACCGTTAATGATCTCATCGACGCATAGTTATACACGTTCTTGATCCAATTCTCGGCATCCGTAAATGCGCCTTCCTCCAAGCTCTTAATGACTTTCCAAATAGCGTCGGCGGCGACGAGCGCACCGTCGTCGCCGATGAGTTCGCTCCGCTTTGCCTCGACACAGCAAATGCCGAGGCAGTTGCCGAAGTAGTTCGATGGTATTGGAGGCTCCAGCCGAGCTCTGCACCCGGTCACGAAACCAAAACGCTCCTTCTTCTTGCTCGTTTCTCCTCGAGCTCGCACGAGGCCGGCCCACGCGAAGCCACAAGCCACCGCATTCGGTGAGCACCGTGCCGACGTCTTGCTTGCCACCCGGCGCTTGAGACTCTCGAGCTGGTCTCGGCGGAATGTGAACGTAGCTCGCACTATGTTGGACCTGCCGTCCAGATCCCACGCCTCGAGACTTCGGTCGCTTTCGAGTGATTGAAGGTCTTTCAGAAAGATTCCTTTCAGGCCTTTGGAGTCTTTGATTACACTACGATCATAGAATGGAAGCCGTCCAGCCAACTCAGCTGCTTGGCCGCCGAATTTGTGCATCGATGCCCATGCCTTCATGAAATTGGCGTAGGTGGAGCCATCGGCTACGGCGTGGTGCAACGTGGTGCCGACGACAATGCCGGCGTTGGGAAATATGGTTGCCTGAATCGCCAGCACGGCCTGCCTGTCACCAGATGAGTGCAATAAAGGGACCAAATAATGGAACATCCTAACATTCTGAGCATGATTTCCTGCGAGCTCGTAGAAGTCTCCGTCGCTCGCCGCCACGGTTAGCCTGACAAAATCGCCATCAGAGCAGAGAATTTCCGGCTTTTGGCCGCCGGATGGGCGCGTCAGGCTGCCAGCTAGAGGGTAGAAGTGGTGGAGAGTGAGAGCCAAGGACTGCTTGAGCTTGGGCAGCTCAGAGTTGAGGAAGTGAGACTTGGAAAGGGGTGACTCATAAAAGAGGAGGCGTTGCACCGGGTGGAAGCGAAAGAAGACAAGGTCGAAGAAGGTCAGGGGGAGCGAGGGCCGGGCCGCGGAGTTCGGCGGAGGAGAGACCCGGCACTGCTCCAATATCTTGTGGAGTGGTGCCATCGCCGCTACTTTTGGGCCTGGATAATTTTTCCAGCTGGTTCTACCTCTACCGTTCATCGCGTGCTATATAGGTGAAAGATGAGCCGTGCTTGCTGATCACGCTAGGAGATCAACGTGTGATGTGATTGGGATACGATTGGCACAGCATGGATTTTTTTTTTGTTTTTCTTCGCGCCTTCCCATGTCAAGGACGGCAATAATATAGGGAAAGGACGGCAATAATACAGTCGAAGGACGGCAATAATACAGCCGATGAGCCTTTTTCGCTTGCAGGGACCGCGGCTGGCGACCGGTTTCTGTTGCCCCCAAATCATTCTCTTTTTAACGTGGATATAAATTTTTCAATGCTCAAATAAGTAATTTAAAAATAAATAAAGATAAATTAATAAAAAAAAATAGTTAAAAAATTTAAGTTCAGATCATTTTTATCGTTATAAATATGGGTTTTTATATCTGTTCGATGATTCTTTTTTTATTTTCAGAAGGTGATTGATTTCGAGATGCCTTTGTCAGATAGCGAACGAATGGCAAGACTGACAGCGATAGATCGCAACCGACACTGAGAATGTTAAAGATATCTTGCCTCGCCAGCACCTGCTAGGCATGGCGCTACGGGTGGCAGACGGGCCTGATCGTATCAGGCGTGCACTGTTACATGTGGTGGCCATATGCTGTTGCAGAAGATAGTGGGCCACGTGGCCATCATAAGTGGTTGGTGGGCCACGTAGGTGTATCAGGTAGCTCGAGGTGGTAGGGCGGCGGGTCCGAGGCCGATGCTGAGGGAATGCTAGGTCCAAGGCCGATGCTGAGGGGACGCCGGGTCCAAGGCCGAGGCCGAGGGGACGCCGGGTCCGAGGCCGATGCTGAGAGGACGCTGAGTCCGAGGGGACCTTGGAGGTCAAGGGAGCCTCGGAGGTCGAGGCGCCCTCGGAAGTCGAGGCGAGGGCTCCGGCAGTTATTTTCTCCGTTAACCCTAACGACGTTGGATCAGGCACATCAGATGCCTCCTCGCCCCTGAGACAAAGCAAGCCCACCTCTGCGAGACGAAAGGGGTGTCACCTCCCGAGTGGCTGATCCCCACATGCCGCCAATTGCTGAAAGGCACGTGTCTATGGGTGCAGCGATGCCTTAGCACAGGCGATCTAGGGGTTGCAACAGTATCGCCCCATGTCGTCCGTCTGATCTGCGGAGATCAACCTCGAAGCGGGAGCGTGTTCTCAAGGCTTACGAAAAGCCACTGCCATCATTGCTATCATGATGCCGACGTCAGCGCTGCCTCGCTATTGGTCGAAGGTAAAATGTCCCACGCGTCGGGCACCTGCCGAGGTGACTCAGCCTACAGCGGGAATCCACGTGGCTGGGTAGGTGAGGCAGGACGATTCGAAAGCGATAAGTCAGGCAAAAGGCTGGGTTTCGTCACTTTGCTTGAGATCTTCTTCCTCCAACTCTCAAACTCGTCTTCTTCCCGAGACCTTGCTTCCTAATCACCCCAGTCCTTCTAGCTTTCCCGCTAGGTTTCTCCCATGGCTTCTTCTCCCTCCTGGCCTTCATCTGCATCCCCTGCGGACCAGGTTTCTTCTTCAAGGCTCTGCGCCTCTCCATCTCCCGCTCCTTCGTAGTCCTCCTCTCCTACGTACTCCTTCGGAGGACCACATTCCTCTTTCCCAGTGGCGGGCCGCTATTGCGGCCCCGACTAGGAGACGCCCGGCAACTGCCGGTGCCTCCTCGAGGGTGGGGGCGGAATCCCCGATAGGGACCGCCTCCATGGTAACAGGCCAAGACCTATCAAACATTAGGGCCTGTTACCAAATTTTCAGAGACATGGGGCTCTTTTTGCTGACCTCCGATGATAGGGTGATCTCCTCCCGCCCCGGTAGGTAGCTATTTATGAAATTTCCCTTAAGTTAGGTCTTCGCCTGCCCTTTCACCCCTTCTTTGTTAATCTCCTCGACTACTACTCTTTGACCTCTGCCCAGCTGGTTTCGAACTCCCTTCGAACCATTTGTGCATTCATCGTCCTCTGCCACTTCCATGGCATTACTCCGAGACTCTCCCTTTTCCACTGCTTTTATATTTTCCGGCAACAGTCGGGTTGGTGGCTGTTCCAGCCTCGGGCGGTCGAGCCCTCAAGCTATACCTCCCCACTTCTGTCAAAGGATGGAAACCTCGATTCTTTTTTGTCGACCATGATGGAGTCAAGCCTAGGTGGGGGACCCAGACCTTAGGCCCAACATGGACTCATCTATCCTCTCGGGGGACAGGGAAGCGCTGGGGCAGTTGTTGACGTCCGAGGTCCCCAGGTGCAACCAAATCCTGTCGGAGGAAAATTTTTGACTCGCAGGGGTCTCCACCCGGAGTGGTGAGTAGCGGCCGATCCAACACTTAGCCAATTTTCCTCCTCTGCTCCCCACTCCTTTCTTCTTCTTCTTCTTTTTTTTTTACTAACTTCGATCGATGATGCGCAGTGATGAAGGTCTCGACCGCCATGATCAGGAAGGCGGCCGTGCAAAAGCGCAAGGCATAGGTCGCCATGGGAGGGAAGAAGAAACTCCGCCTCCAGACTCCTCCTCCTCCCGCTCGGAGCCAAGATGCCGACGAGGGAGCTGGTCCCTCGTCCCCCCAGCCGGCCGGCCCCCCGAGCGCCCCGCAAGTGCCCTCGATAGTCGACCTGACTACCGACACCCCACCAGAGCCGAGGGCCATCTCCCTCACACAAAATGCCAAGCCGATCTCCGCTAGAGCCGAGACCGAGCCGCTCCCAGAGGAGAGCACACCTGCAGGCAGAAGCGCAGCAGCGGCGGAGCCCTCTGCCTCATCCGACCCCAAGGGAAGGGGAGCTAGGGCGAGCCACCCACGAGTGCCTCTCGCCTACAACGGCCGCACCGCCGAGCGGCTGATGGTGAGGGTATGTTTGCCGGAGCTCCAAGCGGAGTTCCGCGAGTTGGAGGCCCCGACAATCTACCAAGACGCCTTCGCGGCGCACCTTTGGGTAAGAGTCCTCTTTAACTTGTGCAATTTTAATCCTCGCTGTTCGTGCTAACCGAATCCTTTTGGTGCAGGCGGTCAATTCATTGGTAGCCCTGAGGGATATCACTCTCCGGAGCCACAACATACATCAGACGGTGCTGGCGGCCGTGGCCCGAGCCGAGGAGGCCGAGGGGGACCTGGAGTCGGCCCGGAGGGAGGCCAAGGCGATCAGGAGGGCGCTAGAGGCCGCGAGAGGGGAAGTAGAGGAGGCCAGGCAGCGGGAGGCTGCGGGCCTAGTGCGTGCCTGCGCCGCCGAGGCTGAGTTGGCGGCCTGCCATCTCCAACTGTAGATGGCAAAGGAAGGGGCCAGGGAGTCCGAGGGCCGGGCGGCTGACGCCGAGGAAGTCGCGCGGAGGGCCGATGCCCAAGCCCCCGACTCTGCCACCCTGGCGAATGAGGCCACGTTGAGGGCCCAGGCAGCTGAGGAGAGGGCTACAACGGCTGAGCTAGCGGCAGCCAAGGCTGTGGAGCGCTTCAAGAGCTCCACCGCTTTCGCTAAGGAGGTTGCAGAAGGCTCCGCCAAGGCATACCTACAGGGGTTCCGCGACGGTAAGGAGAAAGCCGTGCGAGTCTCTGGAATCGCCGACTTTTGGGACCTTGAGTCGAAAGATGACGATGAGCATGAGGAGGCCCCAGTCGACGGGTCAGCATCAGCGGAAGCCTAAGAGCTCTTCCTGATAGGCTGCTTTCTTTTCATCTTCTTTATACCCAAGTCTGACCTAGTCGGCATTTTGTAAACACCTTTCTAGTAATGAAAGTACCTTTTAGTAATGAAAGCATCTCTTCCTTTTTGAGATATACGGCGAACTGGTGACATCCCTCGGCCTGTCGACGTAGGACCCCTAGGGACTGATTCGGCACTGGGGATAGCACCCTTCGGCTCGTTGCCAGTAGATCCGTGACTTAGTCGCTTTGTAGGGTTAAGGCCTAGAGGGAGCGTCTAGGTTGGACTTGGAGTCAAGCCGGCCTCGGGCTGCTGAGTACCGATGGTACATCGGCCTTAGTGCCGAACAGGCATCGGGCTTGAGTAAAGATGGAACATCGACCTTCGGTGCCGATGATATGTCGGTCTTTAGGTGCCGAGCTGGCCTCGGGCTTTTTGAAGCCGATGGTACATCGATCTTCGGTACCGATGGTATATCGGTCTTCGGTACTGATGGTACATCGATCTTGAGATGCCGAGCTGGCCTCGGACTTTTTGGAGCTGATGGTACATCAGTCTTCGGTGCCGATGGTACATCAGTCTTGAGGTGTCGAGCTAGTCTCGGGCTTTTTGGAGCCAGTGGTACATCGATCTTCGGTGCTGATGGTACATCGGTCTTGAGATGCCAAGCTGGCCTCGGGCTTTTTGAAGCTAGTGGTACACCGATCTTCGATGCCGATGGTACATCGATCTTGAAGTGCCGAGCTGGCCTCAGGTTTTTGGAGCCGGTGGTACATCGGTCTTCAGTGCTGATGGTACATCGGTTTTAAGGTGTCGAGCTGGCCTCGGGCTTCTTGAAGCTGGTGGTACACTGGTCTTCGATGCCATGGTACATCGGTCTTGAGGTGTCGAGCTGCCCTTGGGCTTTTTGGAGCCAGTGGTACACCGGTCTTCGGTGTCGATGGTACATCGGTCTTGAGGTGCTGAGCTGGCCTTGGGCCTTTTTGAGTCGGTGGTACACTGGTCTTCCGTACCGATGGTACATCGGTCTTGAGGTGCCGAACTGGCCTCAAGCTTTTTGGAGCCGGTGGTACACCGGTCTTCAGTGCCGATGGTACATCGGTCTTAAGGTGCCGAGCTGGCCTCGGGGTTTTTGGAGCCGTTGGTACATCGATCTTCGATGCCGATGGTACATTGGTTTTGAGGTGCCAAGCTGGCCTCGGGCTTTTTGAAGCTATTGGTACACCAGTCTTCATTACCGATGGTACATCGGTCTTGAGGTGCCGAGCTGGCCTCGGGCTTTTTGGAGCCGGTGGTACACTGGTCTTCGGTGCCGATGGTACATCGGTCTTGAGGTGCCGAGCTGGCCTCGGGCTTTTTGGAGCCGATGGTACATCGATCTTCAGTGCCGATGGTACATCGGTCTTCAGGTGCCGAGATGGCCTCGAGCTTTTTGGAGCCGGTGGTACACCGATCTTTGGTGCCGATGGTACATCGGTCTTAAGGTACCGAGCTGACCTCGGGCTTTTTATGAAAAGATGGGTTACTCGAATACGCTTTTATTAATATGGAACGCGGGGTAGCAACCCGAAAGAATGTAAATGCACAACTCAATATAGAGAGGGGTACATTACTGATAATACCGATGGAGGTTGTTGGAGTTCCAAGTCCGCAGGAGCGGCTTTCCATCCAGCCCTTCAATTATGTATACTCCATGATGGAGGGCTTCGGTGACTCGATAGGGTCCTTCCCAATTCAGCGACAGCTTCCCTCCTTCCGCCGACATTGAAACTTCGGTCCGTCGGAGGACTAGGTCTCCTGGCAGGGATGTCATGGGGCGGACACGAGCATTGTAGTACTTGGCCGTTCGCTATCGAGGTTGGCTCGGAGCTGGCTTGAGTTATCCTCCTCGCTATATGATTCCGTCCGAGGGCTCGGGACACCTATGGTGCGGGCACCAGGATCAAGCAGAGGATTCTTAACCCTCTGTGGATATCTGATTAGTTATGATTCAAGTCTTGAGTTGGGAAATAAAGTTTAGTTTATTTTGAGTCACGTCCAGTTCATTTTATTCTAAATTGAGTCCTATCCAGTTCAGTTTATTTTAAAGTGAGTCATGTAGTAAGTTCATCAGCTTACAAGAGGAGACATCAGTATTGGAGTAGAAGACAAGGCCATCACAGTCAGACAGAGCAACTGCTAAATTCAAGTTAGTGCCACATGTTCTTCAAGCAGCCCACATGCCACCTAGCAGAGCAAGCAACTTTTTTGATCTGAATGATCATTTTTCTCATCTGGCCGATGCCAATTTCATGCCAAATCAAGCTGCCGTCAATTGTATCTGATCGCTTTCCAAGATCACCTTCCTCATCTAGATGTTGCAGATTTCATGCCAAATTAAGTTACCACTGATTGCATCTCAATCATATCTAGAAGATCACCTACCTCATCTGGACGCTACAGATTTCATGCCGAATCCAGCTGCCGCTAATTACATCTAGAAGATCACCTTCCTCATCTGAACGCTGCAGATTTCATGCCAAATTTGACTAGGGCACCTTTTTTTTCTCCCTTTCCATATCTGTATTTTTTTGGACCCCAAGTCTCTTGCTCTATAAAAGAGACCCTCTTGTATGAATGATGTATCTTTTATTATTAATCAATCAATCCAAGTTTTGAGTTATTGTGATTTTTGTTAATTGGTTCTCTGGTGCTCTTGTTTCCCTCCTCCTGTGCGTGCCAACATCCTAAGTCTCCAGGAGAAACCCTAGCTGCCACCTTTGTCTTCCAATAGTGGATGCCCAAGAACCCTTGACCACCCTCTCCTTTTTCTCTACTCCTTCCTTATCTCTTTGCCTCTATTCTAAATTTTTTCTATTATTCTTTAACCCTTGTATGGTGATCTTGCAGATCCCTTAGTAGCCACAAATCCAGGATTCAAGGTAATCGTCATCCAAGTCAGCAGATACTTGATCGCAGATCCATGGGCTCAAGGCTTGGTCATCTAAGGCGCATCCGCTAGGCAGAGCAACCCCTTCAACACTTTGATCTTCTCCCTCTTGCGAGGTACACCCCTCTAATCTACTAGTAACTTTATTGTAGGAGAGCAAGCCCTACCGAGGCTTCTTAGCCTCGGTGGTCCTTCTTCTTTATTTTTTTAGGAACTGTTTCGCGTGCGGATTTACTGTAAATTTTTTTGAATCCCTCTTAGACTATTACTTTGGAAGAATAATCAAATGCAATCATTAATCATTAAAAAAAAGAAAAAAAAAATTCTTTCATGCGAATCGGTCCTGCATCAGTTTGATATCAGAGCATAGTTATGGCTTAATTTTAATTCACGTTATTATCAATATATTATCTGTTAATTGAATTGTTTCTATCTGTATACACATCAAAAAATTACAAAATTTATTTCTCTAGATTCATTATAATTTAAAGTATTTTTCATTATTTTTTAAAAATTTAATTCAATCTGTGAATTAATTGCATGCCTAATTACTCATTAAAAAAATGTAAAAATTCTTGAGATTTTGTTAATTTTTGAGGATTTAATTCGATCCATGGAAAAAAATTCTGAGATTTATTGCTATTTATAGATTTCTGGATTAAGGTTTGTGTTTTACATGTTATTCATATGCATTAAATTACTCTTAAGGGCTTTCATTGATGTCAGATAAGGGAGGGATTGAGACCCCTTCTTTGGCCCAAAACAACCACCCATGCATTTCGATCCCAAGCCTCTAATCTAAAACTGAGTAGCAACTTAATTGACATTTGCCCTAGAGAGCTAGGGACACCAACAGTCGGTTTAGTATACTAGAGGAGATTAGTTATAAAATTACGATACCCACTCGTCTGTACACAAATTCTAAAAAAAGCATGTCACCTCAAAATTAGGACACCCATTAAGAAAGTAAAAAAAAAAACTTATGACACCCTAGTTTTAAACTTACGACACTGTAGTTATAAAATTAAGACATATTAATGCACGTTAGACAACTTTTTTTTTTGAATTTGTATACATATACCTTTTCTGAATGGGTGTCTTAAGTTTAAAACTAGGGTGTCGTAAGTTTAAAACTAAAATGTCGTAAGTTTTTTTTGCTTTCTGAACGGGTGCCTTAACTTTATAACTATGGTATCGTAAATTTAAAACTAGGGTGTAGTAAGCTTTTTCTTCGGGATGTCGTAAAGTTGTCTTAACATTTTTTAATGGATGTCGTGCGTATGTGGACCAATAAAAAGGAACGATACAGTCCATGTAGGACTTGCTGCACTGGAGACGGTGTACAAAGTCTTTTCCATCTCTCAATAACCATACTTTAGTGGGATGGCTTTAGAGGAGGAAGTTGCTACTGAGGTGGAGGGTGGGGAGGTCCTGAGGCTTGGAAGAGAGAGATCGAGAGCCCCAGCTAGATGGAGCTAGAGAGCTGATTTTTTTTTTGATACAAATGAATAATTATATTATTTTGGGATGAGTCAAATTCGATATATCAGAATATTACTTTTAATTTTAAAATTCAGTATAATAGGTCATCCTGGCGGCAATCCAATCAGCTATAGAATTGGCTTTTCGATAGATGTGCCAAATTTGAGCACTATCAGCTCCCTGAAGAATAGATCGGATGTCGCACATCAAGGAAACAGATGACAAATGATCGCTAGATTCCTGACGAAGCCAGTGGATAACAGTAATAGAGTCCCCCTCAATAAAAAGACAACGGGCGTCCAGGCTCCGAATGGCATAGGAAATATCAGCCCACGCTGCATACAACTCAGCAAGAGGCACCGAGGAGTCAAGAAGGCCCAATCCATCAGCCGCCAACATCGCACCATTCGACCCTCGAATCACAAAAGCTGATCCAGCACATCTACCACAATACTTTCATCAAAGTTGATTTTAATAAACCCTGGAGGTGGGGGCTCCCAAGATATGAGACCATATGTCGGTGCGCTACCGAAGTAGTAGGAGAGACCCAGTGCCCAGGGCTAGCAGAAGCAAGAGAACTCTGATGGAACATATATTCAGCTGATAAGGAGACAGCAGCCCTGGCAACCCTGAGGGAAGGAGCCATCTCGTCAGCGAACACTAGCCGATTCTGGAATAACCAAATCTGATAAGCAGTGTAAGCCCACATAAGTCCGAGTTGATGGTTACCTCTCCCCATATTCAGCCTGATCAGGCTCAGAAAAGAGATAATAAGCAAGGAAGCAATTTCATGCACCCAAGGGCAATCACCTACAATTTGCCATATTTGTCTCGCTCTAGTGGATGTGAATATAGCATGGTCAATCATCACCTCCTCGAGGCCACATAACGGGCACGTAGGCAGGATACTCATACCCCTTCCAGAGAGTAGAGAACAAGTAGGAAGAACATTCCATGCAAGCTTCCAAATAAAAAGCCTCACCCTAGGGTGAATGGAAGATGCCAGATCCACGCTAACCCCATCGATAGCTGCGGCTGTGGCCTGTAAATATTTCGGAGGTCCCTAATAGAGGCACTGGACAAACAAGATATCCTTCAGACCCTGATATCCGCAGTGGAACTCGGAGTGAGAGGAATAGAAAGAATACGGTGGTAGAGCTCAACCCCAAAGAAACTAGACACTAAGGAAGAGGTCCAAGCAGTGTGATCTTGGGAGATGAGATCACTGACTCTCATTCCAGTAGGAATGTAAGTGCAAACAAAGGTCGGCCATCGAGATAGTGGAAGGTCTGCAATCTATGTATCCTGAACAACATTTACAGAGGCTCCGTCCTCAATTATCCATGAGATGCAATTCAGAATAGCCAGAGCGTGCCGACAGACCTCTTTCCAGAAATAGGAGTGCCCACGAGTAGCTTGAGAAAAAGAGGAAGAATTTCAATCTCCATACTTGGCACGCATGAAAGAGCTCCACAAATACTGCGGATCAAGCAAGGACCGCATGGTATGCCTAGCAATTAAAGCCTTCTTCCTAACAATGAGAGATTGAATCCTAAGTCCCTCCTCAGTAATTAGCAGACATACAATGTCCCAAACCAGAAGATGAATATCATGATCATCCTGCATGGAAGTGCAGAGAAAATTTCAGAAATATCTTTCAATCTTCTCAAACAAATCATAGGGATGGCAGTATTAGATAAGAGATAGAGAGGAAAAGAAGATAGCACCTAGCATAATAGAGTAATTTTTGCCATCATAGAAAGTTTAGTGACCTATCATCCATTAGGCGATCATGGATCCACCGTACAAAATCACTGAAATCCAAACTTAGGGAGATGGTAAGCCAGAGCTCCCTCCGAGTGCAATGAGGGCCCATGACTTAGGCCATGGGCCTTTTTGATAATCCATCGACCCCGTCCAGATAAGTATGCTGGAGAGCTGATTGGCAGCAATGAAGAGATGGAACAGGAAGCAGAGGGAAGCAACGATAGTGGGGACGATGTTATAGGCGATATCATATATGACAAGACCCTTCCAAATTTTCTAGAAGGAATCCCCACCGCCCATCCAAGCTCAAAGTAAGGACTCCGCTCGTTAGCTCCACAGGAGTACGGTTGCTCCTGGACAAACCATCCCCATGAATGGGTTGTTTTTCACGGCTCGTGATCCCCTGCTTGATTACAAAACATCGTTGAATTAAAGCTGCTCGTTTCCAGTTCAACGTCTCATCAGCGATTGGACACGGGAGTCACTGGCACAAAAAGAAAAAAAAAATGACGTTTCGCTTCCATCATGCCCGCAACTGAAGACGTCACGAGAACCAAATACTGCTATCATCGGACCTAACTTGACCGTCTAGCATTAAAAAGTTAAAACAGAAGAGAGTGGGTGATAATGTAAATAAAAGAAAAAAAAATCAAGAGCGTAAGGGAGCAAAAGTTTAAGGAGACTCTTAATGAAAAGTTGGATAAAATTTTTGTTGAAAAGCTTGATGTAACTTCTGCTGAAGAGCTTGAGAAGACTTTTGTTAGAGAGCTTGATGGTACACTAATTATGAAAGAGTTTAAGAAGACTTTTGCTGGAGAGCTTGATGGTGCTCTTTATGAAGAGCTTAAGAAGACTCTTGCCAGAGAGCTTGATGATGCTCTTGAGAGGCATGACGGCGATGAGTCTCTCGCTGAGAGATCTCTCGCGGGTTGAATAATGGCTGACCTAAGTAGGAACTAGAGGATGGTAGAAGCTTCTGATTGCTGCTGTGTGACTATGGAATATTCCTCTTTCAGCTTTTGGACAGCTACGACCAGTACTTGGATTTGTTGGGTGATGGCAAGGAGCTGGTCAACTTGAGTGGACTAAGGTGATGATGATGGTGGAGTAGAGCGGCTGGCTTTCTGTTGCTCAGCTCATCATGAGGATACTTCCCCATGACTGGTAGAAATCTCTTGGGCTTTATCATCACCATCTTTTTTGATCTGGTTGTTGTTGTGTGGCCATGGAATATTGCTCTTATAGCTTTTGGACAGCTACCACTAGTACTTGGACTTGTTAGGTGATGGCAACGAGCTGGTCCGCTTGAGTGGACTAAGGTGGTGATGATGGTGGAGTAGAGCGGCTGGCTTTCTATTGCTCAGCTCGTCATGAGAATACTTCCTCATGACTGGTAAAACCCTCTTCGGCTTTGTCATCACTAGCACCGTGAACATGTTGCACAATTTGAGCAAAGGCCTTACCCAGTAGGTCATTGGCCACCGAACCTAAAATGAAGCTACTGAGGCAAAAATAAAGCCATTAACGCTGAAGTAAAGCTACTGGGGCTAAAATAAAACTGCTGAAGCAATGATAAGGCGGTTGAGGCTGCGATAAAGCCATTGAGGCTGAAATAGAGCCACTGAGGCTAAAATAAAATTGCTGAACCATAGATGTTGACCCAATTATTGATTTTGATGATTAATAAAAGACATGAGTATATTCACTATATTTCTAATAGATTTAACAAGTGTTACATGGATTTAAAATGTTTAATCAGTCAAAAGAAATAAAGAAATAAGTTTTGAATCAAAATGTCAAATGTATTTTTCAAAGTTCAGAGCTTGGAGTCGACACCCAAATAGTCTGGAGCCGACCCCAAGGCGTATCAGAAGTTTTCTGAAATTTTGGCATGGTCTGGAGTCGACACCCAGAGTTTCTGAGCCAACTCCAACCTCAGATACAGAGAAGTGTATTCTGTCTCAGTTTTCGGAGCCGACACCTAGAATTTGGGAGCCGACACCTGAGAGTTCGGGAGCCGACACCTGTGTTTCTGGAGCCGATTCTAACATGAGAACAGAGAGCATGTTTTTATGAGCATTTCTGGAGCCGACACTTTTGGTTTTCGGAGTCGACTCCCGAAAGCGACGAGCCGACACTTAACTTTATTGGAGCCGACCCCTCAACAACTTTTTATTTGCTATTTTTGGATACCCGATTTGGAGCCGACACCTAAAAAGTTGGAGCCGACTCCAACCTGTCAGAAACGGATCTTTTATTTGTCAGAACGGACTCCAATGGTAAGATTTCTTTTTACCTAACCTCTAACGGCTATTTTCTTTATGTGTAGAAAGATCCAAGTATCTCACAATGGCTATATTTCCCACCTAATCTTGGATTAAGAGATATGTATAAAGGAAGAAACCGTTTGTTTGAAATAGAAGAGAAAAAGAAGAGAAAAAAAAGGAGAAAAAGAGGAGAAAAATAGAGAAAAATACCTAGTGAAAAAGAGAGAAATCAAGAGAAAAAACTCAGAGCTCGAATCCATCAACCTCAGAAAGTTCAAAGAGAAATCCACAAGCTTCTTAAGTTCAAATCAAGGAGATTTCCATCAATAGAAGAAAGAAAGCAAAAGCTCCAAATCCTCAACATCTTAACAGCAAATTTCTATGAAGAATCTGAGCTGAGGCCCTGATTCAATCTTTCAAAGGAGAAGAAGAAAAGAAGAAAAGCATTCATTTAAAGAGCTTCAAACAGAATTTTCTTATCCTTATTTATTTTATTGTTTATTTGCTCATTTGAGGAGCTGCTATATATTTAAAACTTTATTCTCCATTAGTGTTTGCTAATTCAATCGGAGGATTGAATTAGTGGAGGTAGTATACCTCGGAACAAGCTAAGGATAGCATGTTGTTGGGTTGTGTGCTGGTGAGCCCGAAAAACCAGCTGGATTCGTTGTGATCCCGGAGGAAACAACAAGTTTTGAGTCGTAAGCTTGTAAAACAATTCGACTGTAATCAAGTGGATTATAGTGTGGACCCAAGTGAAGCTTGAGAGTGGACGTAGGTGTTGGATACCCCGAACCACTATAAAATCTTTGTGTTTGCCGTGCTTGTCTCTTTGTCTCTCTCTCTATCTAATTTAGTTGTGATTAGCATTCATTTATACTTTGCTCTCAAGCTATTTCATATCAAAGCAAATATTTTAAAGAGTTAAATTTTTTAAGAACCCAATTCACCCCCCTCTTGGGTTGCCATCTGGGCCAACAATTGGTATCAGAGCCTGTGCTCATTTCTTGTTTGATCCAACGATCAAGAGTTAAAGATCCAAATGGCAGCTCAAGCTGGATCTTCATTTGCTGAAGGTCATTCTACCAATAGACCTCCTTTATTTAATGGTTCTAATTATTCTTATTGGAAAGTTAGAATGAAAATTTTTATTCAAGCTTTAGATTATGAGCTTTGGAGTGTAATCACTAATGGACCTAGCACACCCACACACTTAGTAGATGGTTCAATAGTTCCTAAACCCGAAAGGGATTGGAATGAGAATGATAGGAAAATGTTTCAGCTCAATGCTAAGGCCATGAATGTTTTATATTGTGCTTTAGATGCTAATGAGTTTAATAGAATTTCTACATGTATTTTTGCAAAAGAAATTTGGGATAGATTAGAAGTTACCCATGAGGGTACTAATCAAGTTAAAGAATCTAAATTAATATCTTAGTGCACAATATGAATTGTTTAGCATGGAACAAAATGAAACTATCACATGCATGTACACTAGATTTACTGATATTGTAAATGGTTTAAAGTCTCGACAAGACCTATACTAACTCTGAATTGGTGCGTAAAATTCTTAGGTCTCTTCCAAGATCATGGGAAGCGAAAGTGACTATCATCCAAGAAGCCAAAGACCTAAACACATTACCTTTGGAAGGAGCTACTTGGATCATTGATGACCCATGAACTGACCATGAAGCAACATCAAGAGGAAGAAGTCAAAAAGAAGAAAATGATTGCTCTTAAGCTGCAGAAAAGGAAACAAGCAGCAGTGAGGAAGAAGATGAAGATGATTAGACATCTCTTCTTGCAAAGAAGTTTAAAAATTTATGCAAAGAAGACCCTTCCACAAGAAAAAATTTGGAACAAAGGTGGAAGGTGAAAAAGAAAAAGAAAAGGACAAGGATAAAGAGAAAGACCCCCTTGATATGCTATGAATGTAAGAAACCGGGGCACTTTAGATATGATTGTCCTCAATTGAAAAAGGAATACAAGAAAAGAAAAAGGCATATGTTGCAACATGGAGCGATAGCGAAGAATCCTCTCCGAGGAAGAACAAAAGGAAGTTGCAAACATTTGCTTTATGGCAAAGAAGACGATGAGGTAAGTTCCGAAACTCATGACTTTATCTTTGATGAATTGTTGATGCATTTAATGAATTAGTTAGTGATTTTAAAATTTTGAAAAAGAAAAGCAAAGTTTTGAAAAATGATAATTCAAATCTTGTCAAGGAAAAGATAAACTAACACATGAAGTTGAAGAATTGAAATCTGAAAATAAGAATTTGTTAAAAGAAAAGAATCAATTTCTAATGAAAATGTTAGCTTAAAGAAAGAAGTTGATAAATATAAAAATATAGTTGATAAATTTACATATAGCTCAGAAAAACTTAATTTGTTATTGAGTAATCAAAGAGCTGTATTTGATAAAGCTGGATTAGGTTATAGACCTAACAAGAAACAAAAGTATTTAAAAATTTCTTTAGAAAAGAACAAATAAAGTGATATTTCATGTTATTTTGTAACAAGAAAGGACACAAAGCCTATGAATGTAATTTTAAAAAATTAACAAGGATTTAAATATTAAAGGAAGAAAATATGGGTTCCGAAAGGAACAATCTTTGTTGCTACTAACCATGAAGGACCCAAGAAAGCTTGGGTACCTAAACAGAAGGTTTGATTACTTTGCAGGAGTGTCTTGCGGCCAAAAGATCAAAACGAAAGTGGTATCTTGATAGCGGCTGCTCAAGGCACATGACGGGTGACAAGGATCAATTCATCACCCTTGAGGATAAAAGAGGAGGAGTTGTTACATTTGGAGACAATGGCAAAGGCCAAATTATGGGATTTGGTAAAATTCAAATAACTCCCTCCACTTTATTGAAAATATTCTTATATGTAGATGGTTTAAAGCATAACTTAATTAGTATTAGCCAATTGTGTGATAAAGGTTTCAAAGTTTCATTTGAAGCTTCTATCTGCACTATTTCTAATCCCATTGACAATAGCATTATATTTGTTGGAATAGAAATGGCAATGTATACTTAATTGATTTAGACAATTTGTCTACTAGTAATCATTGCTTAGTTGCTAATAATGCTAATGTAAATGAGATTGGATGGCTATGGCATCGTAGATTAGGTCATGCAAGCACACACTTATTTCAAAATTAATTAGAATGGATTTAGTTAAAGGACTTCCAAAGTTAGATTTTGAAAATAACCAAATTTGTGATGCATGTCAATTTGGAAAACAAACTAGAAACTTCTTTCAAATCTAAAAATATTGTTTCCACTTCTAGGCCACTAGAGCTACTTCACATGGATCTTTTTGGACCTACTAGAACCACAAGTCTAGGAGGAAAGAAATATGGTCTTGTGATAGTAGATGATTATTCTAGATTCACTTGGGTATTATTTTTGGCTCACAAGGATGAGACTTTCTCAATATTTTTGAAATTCTTCAAGAAAGTCACTAATGAGAAAAACAACACCATAGTGTCTCTTAGAAGTGATCATGGCACAGAATTTGAAAATCATTTATTTGAAAATTTTGCATTGAAAATGGCATTCATCATAATTTTTCTGCACCTAGAACACCACAACAAAATGGAGTTGTAGAAAGAAAAAATAGAACTTTAGAAGACATGGCCCGTACCATGCTATGTGAAAGCAACCTACCAAAATACTTTTGGGCGGAAGCTATAAACACGGCATGTTACATCCTTAATAGAGCCCTAATTAGGCCAATCTTAAGAAAACTCCCTTATGAATTATGGAATAATAGAAAACCAAACATTAGTTATTTTCATGCATTTGGTTGTAAATGTTTTATTCATAATAATGGAAAAGATAATCTTAGGAAAATTTGATGCAAAATCTGATGAAGGCATATTTTAGGATATTCAACAACTAGTAAAGCCTATAGAGTATTTAACAAGAAAACTTAATTGTAGAAGAATCTATTCATGTAATTTTTGATGAGTCTTTAGCATCAAGTTCAGAAAAGATTGATGATGAGGAAGATACAAATATAGAAAGAGATATTAAAAAATTAAATATAGATGTATCTTCAGATCATGAACAAGAAGCTAAAGATGATGATTCTCCTAGGGTTGATGTTGATACTAATCATAATGAGGTAGATCTTCCTAGAGATTGGAGATATGCCTATGGTCATCCAAGGAATTGATTATAGGTGATCCATCTCAAGGAGTAAGAACTAGATCATCTATGAGAATATCAATAATCATCTTGCATTTGTATCTCAAATTGAACCTAAAACTATTGAAGAAGCTGAAAAAGATAGTAATTGGATGCTAGCTATGCAAGAAGAATTAAATCAATTTACTAGAAATAATGTATGGTCCTTAGTTGATAGACCTAAAGGTCATTCAGTTATAGGATCTAAATGGGTATTTAGAAATAAATTAGATGAAAATGGCATAGTAATTAGAAATAAAGCTAGATTAGTTGCAAAAGGATATAATCAAGAAGAAGGAATTGATTTTGATGAAACTTTTGCACCTGTAGCTAGATTAGAAGCAATTAGATTACTACTTGCATTTGCATGTCATATGAACATCAATTTATTTCAAATGGATGTTAAAAGTGCATTTTTAAATGGTTTTATAAATGAGAAAGTTTTTGTAGAACAACCACCTGGTTTTGAAGATCATGAATTTCCAAATCATGTTTTTAAATTACACAAAGCACTATATGGTTTAAAACAAGCACCTAGAGCTTGGTATGATAGGTTAAGCAAATTTCTAATTGAAAATGATTTTAGAGGAAATGTTGATAAAACCCTATTTTTGAAAAGAAAAGACAAAGATTTATTAGTAGTACAAATATATGTAGATGATATTGTATTCGGTGCTACTAACAATCTTTTGTCAAGAATTTGCTAAGTAATGCAGGGTGAATTCGAGATGAGCATGATGGGAGAACTCAACTTCTTCCTAGGACTTCAAATCAAGCAAAGCAAAGAAGGGATTTTCATCAACCAAACAAAGTACACAAAGGAAATTCTCAAGAAGTTTGGAATGGAATCAATCAAACCCCTTGGAACACCTATGAGTCCTTCATGCAAATTGGATAAAGATGAAGATGGTAAGAAAGTTGATCAAAACTATAGAGGTATGATCGGATCTCTACTTTACTTAACTGCAAGTAGACCTGATATCATGTTTGCTGTTTGTTTATGTGCTAGATTTCAATCTGAACCTAAAGAATCTCACTTAATTGCTGTAAAAAGAATACTAAGATATCTAAGTGGAACTAAAAATGTAGGATTATGGTATTCTAGAGACTCAACACTAAATTTGATTGCTTATTCTGATTCTGATTATGCTGGATGTAAATTAGATAGAAAAAGTACAAGTGGTGCATGTCAATTTTTAGGAAGTAACTTAATCTCTTGGTTTAGCAAAAAGCAAAATTCGGTTGCATTATCTACTGCTGAAGCAGAATATGTTGCAGCTGGAAGTTGCTGTGCTCAAATCCTTTGGATTAAGCGACAACTTGAAGATTATGGCATAACACTTGATAAAACTCCTATTAGATGTGATAATACAAGTGCAATAATCTAACTAAAAATCCAATTCAACATTCAAGAACTAAACACATTGAAATTAGATATCATTTTATAAGAGAACATGTAGCTAATAATGAAATTTGTCTTGATTATGTTAATACTGAAGAACAATTAGCTGATATATTTACAAAACCTTTGAGTGAAGAGAGATTTTGTTATCTTAGAGGAGAATTAGGGATTTGTGATCCTTTGGAATGATTTTGAAACCCTAAGGAATGATTATCTAGAATTCAATCAATTTCTTGATTCTCTCATGTTTTTAAGGACAATTTATCTAGACATTTGAGCAATTTGATTCTCTTCCAAAGATTTTTTCAAAAATTTATTGATTTTATTTTGACAAGTTTCGGTTGTTTGAAACTCACTTATTTTTCTCTGAAACTGTCAGTGGAGTCGACACCTTAATTTGTGGAGTCGACACCTTGTCTGTGTCGCTCTCGGTCTCTGACCTTGGAGCCGACACCCGCTTAAGCGGAGCCGACTCCAGTTCGAGCGCTAACAGTGTTAGCGACTTGGAGTCGACACCCGACTTTGCGGGAGTCGACACCTGGTGGACCCAAATTGATTATATTAGGGCAGAGTCGACACCTTCTCATTTTATCTTCTCCAAACCTCTCAAAACCTCTCCAAACCTTCCAAAGCCAAATCTCCTCAAATCAACCATTCCCTAAGATTCAATGGCACCTAAGCGTAGGGGATCGGTCTTTGGAGCTCCCGTGGCTACAAGGAAGCGTACGGCAGGCGTCCGTCCGTGAACCTACTCCAAGCGATGATTCCTCTTCAACCACTCGATAATCCTAGCCCCTCCTCCTCAAGTAGATACCTTGCTGGGGAGTCATAACATGGGAAGGAAGGTGGATTTTGATTTCTTTGAAGCCGAGGGTTTTCAATCGGTAGACAAATTAAAGAGCTGGTTGGGATAAGGTATGTTCTTTGGATGTTCCCACTTATCCGGCCCTAGTTAAGGAATTTTACTCAATTTATCAAGAGGAGATGGTGGAATAGTTAGTTCTGTAAGAGGAAAAGAATTCATCTCACATTCAAATTTTAGGAAATCTTTTAGGCATCCCTGTCACTGGGCTTGCAGCAATTCACAGTGAGAGATCAGATGCTTTATCAAGGATGTTAGAGGGAAGTAACTGAGTTTGAGGAAGTTAGGGCAAATCAATTGCCCTTGAGCTTAGATTACTTATAACATTTGTGGTAGGATCCTATTTCCCAAGACTGGTCATTTTGAGTATGTCTCAGAGCGAGACATTGTGTTATGGATAGTGTTTTGACGGGTCAGCCAATCAATCTTGCTGGAATGATGATATGGTATATGGCTGAGGCCGGGGCAAGAGGAGATCTTCATTGCCTTATGGGATGATCCTGACCATGGTTTTAGAAGCCAAGGAGTTGTTATTTCTGACAATGAGCCATCGAACCTTAGACACACTGACTATTACAGCTTGGCTACTTGCACAGAATGGGTTTGTAAAAGTGGATGGTAGATGGAAAAGGAAAGGTCATCTGGATGAGAGAGCAGCTGACATTAGGGCCACTGCACCATCTAGGCAGGACCATCAGTGAGGCATCCATCACCAGAGCCTAGCAGATCCACCACCACCCTACTCCAGCTCCTGCACATGTACCACTATGTCATCCATTGTTTTTGATATCCAATTAGAACAGCTTAAAAGTTTATTTGCTACTCACAAGGAAGAAATGAAAACAGAAATTGACAATAGTTTGATGAATTTAAGAGAAATGTTATTCTTTGGATGAGAGTCGGTAAAATTGAATCCACACTTGGAGCCTCCGCAGAATCTTTAAGAATGATCTCAAGAATATTTTTGAAGAACTTAAAGATATTGGAGGAGATTCAGAGACTTATCCAAATGCAATGCTGAGCTTCAAGACAAAATTATGACTGCATGTGCATTTGTTGATAGAAGACTAAAGGAATTTGTTAGAACTCAAAGTGAAGGAATGGAAAAATATTAGAAGATTTGCAAAGACTTCTTAGAAAATCTTTGATTATTTGTAATGAAGTTTCTTTGATGTAAAGATATGTTTAGTTTAGTTTGATGTTGATTTACTTTTGTTTTGATGTGAAGCTTTTGATATATGAAGTTTCTTTTGTAATGTGATGTAATGCTTGAAGTATGTAATGAACTTATTGATACTTGATGAATATCATTTGATCTTTGAAGCATCTCTCAATTTTGTCATTTAACTTAAACTTCTTAACCTTTTTGTTGATTACAAAAAAGGGGAAGTAATTGATAGTCGTATATGCATTGAAAGTTATAAAGAGAGAATATTTAGTATTTGCATTGGAACAAATAAGCTTAATTAATTGGTATTGCATATATAATTGACATATGCATTGAAAGGAATCTTAATTTGATATAATTTGATATGATTGTTTAATTAGTATCAAACATAAAAGTTTACTGATTAAAAGGGAAGAATAGATGTTAAATTGAGTATAGGGGAGCTACTTCGTTCAGGGGGAGCTTACCTATGAGAACTAAATATTTGAAATTTGATTTGAAAATTTATTGTTTAATCATGCATATACTCAATGTTTTTATAATCATCAAAAAGGGGGAGATTGTTGACCCAATTATTGATTTTGATGATTAATAAAAGACATGAGTATATCACTATGTTTCTAATAGATTTAATAAGTGTTTCAGGGATTAAAATGTTTAATTTCAAAAGGAATAAAGAAATAAGTTTTGAATCAAATTCAAATGAATTTTTCAAAGTTCAGAGCTTGGAGTCGACACCCAAATAGTCTGGAGCCGACCCCAAGGCGTATCAGAAGTTTTCTGGAATTTTGCATGGTCTGGAGTCGACACCTAGAGTTTCGAGCCGACTCCAACATGAGATACAGAGAAGTGTATTCTGTCAGTTTCCGGAGCCGACACCTACGGGAGCCGATACCTAAGTTCGGGAGCCGACACCTGAGTTTCTGGAGCCGACTCTAACCTGAGAACAGAGAGCGTGTTTTTATGAGCATTTCTGGAGCCGACACTTTGGTTTCGGAGCCGACTCCCGAAAGCGACGAGCCGACACTTAACTTTTTGAGCCGACTCCTCAACAACTTTTTATTTGCTATTTTTGGATACCCGATTTGGAGCCGACACCTGAAAAGTTGGAGCCGACTCCAACCTGTCAGGAACGGATTTTTATTTGTCAGATGGACTCCAACGGTAATATTTCTTTTTACCTAACCTCTAACGGCTATTTTCTTTTGTGTAGAAAGATCCAAGCATCTCACAACGGCTATATTTCCCACCTAATCTTGGATTAAGAGATATATAAAAGGGGGAAACCATTCGTTTGAAAAGAAGAGAAGAAAAAAAAAGGAAAAAAGAGGAGAAAAATAGAGAAAATACCTAGTGAGAAAGAAGAGAAATCAAAGGAAAACTTAGAGCTTGAATCCATCAACCTTAGAAAGTTCAAAGAGAAATCCACAAGCTTCTCAAGTTCAAATCAAGGAGATTTCATCAAAGAAGAAAGAAAGCAAAAGCCCCAAATCCTCAACTTCTCAACTCAAATTTCTGAAGAATCTGAGCTGAGGCCTGATTCAATCTTTCAAAGGAGAAGAGGAAAAGAAGAAAAGAAGAAAAGCATCATTCAAAGAGCTTCAAACAGGCTTTTCTTATCCTTATTTATTTTATTGTTTATTTGCTCATTTGAGGAGCTGTGTGTATTTAAAACTTTATTCTATTAGTGTTTGCTAATTCAATCAGGGGATTGAATTAGTGGAGGTAGTATACCTCGGAACAAGCTAAGGATAGCTTGTGGTTGGGTTGTGTGCTGGTGAGCCCGAAAAACAGCTGGGTTCGTTGTGATCCCGGGAAAACAACAAGTTTTGAGTTGTGAGCTTGTAAAACAACTCGACTGTAATCAAGTGGATTATAGTGTGGACCCAAGTGAATCTTGGGAGTGGACGTAGGTGTTGGATACACCGAACCACTATAAAATCTTTGTGTTTGCGTGCTTTGTCTCTTTGTCTCTCTCTCTATCTCATTTATTGTGTTAGCATTCATTTATACTTTGCACTCAATTATTTCATATCAAAGCAAATATTTTTTAAAAGGGTTAAATTTTTTAAGAACCCAATTCACCCCCCCTCTTGGGTTGCCATCTGGGCCAACAATTGGTATCAGAGCATGTGCTCATTTCTTATTTGATCCAACGATCAAGAGTTAAAGATCCAAATGGCAGCTCAAGCTGGATCTTCATTTGCTGAAGGTCATTCTACCAATAGACCTCCTTTATTTAATGGTTCCAATTATTCTTATTGGAAAGCTAGAATGAAAATTTTTATTCAAGCTTTAGATTATGAATTTGGAGTGTAATACTAATGGACCTAGCACACCCACACACTTAGTAGATGGTTCAATAGTTCCTAAACCCGAAAGGGATTGGAATGAGAACGATAGGAAAATGGCTTAGCTCAATGCTAAGGCCATGAATGTTTTATATTGTGCTTTAGATGCTAATGAGTTTAATAGAATTTCTACATGTATTTCGCAAAAGAAATTTGGGATAGATTAGAAGTTACCCATGAGGTACTAATCAAGTTAAAGAATCTAAAATTAATATCTTAGTGCATAATATGAATTGTTTAGCATGGAACAAACTGAAACTATACATGCATGTACACTAGATTTACTGATATTGTAAATGGTTTAAAAGTCTTGGCAAGACCTATACTAACTCTGAACTTGTTCGTAAAATTCTTAGGTCACTTCCAAGATCATGGGAAGCGAAAGGTGACAGCAATCCAAGAAGCCAAAGGACCTAAACACTTACCTTTGGAGGAGCTACTTGGATCATTATGACCCATGAACTGACCATGAAGCAGCATCAAGAGGAAGAAGTCAAAAAGAAAAAAATATTGCCCTTAAGGCTGCAGAAAAGGAAACAAGCAGCAGTGAGGAAGAAGATGATGATGAGACAGCTCTTCTTGCAAAGAAGTTCAAAAATTTATGAAAGAAGAAGACCCTTCCACAAGAAAAATTTTGGAAACAAAGATGGAAGGAGAAAAAGAAAAAGAAAAGGACAAGGATAAAGAGAAAGACCCCTCATATGCTATGAATGTAAGAAACCGGGGCACTTTAGATATGATTGTCCTCAATTGAAAAAGACTACAAGAAAAAGAAAAAGCATATGTTGCAACATGGAGCGATAGCGATGAATCCTCATCGAGGAAGAACAAAAGGAAGTTGCAAACATTTGCTTTATGGCAAACGAAGACGATGAGGTAAGTTCCGAAACTCATGACTTTACCTTTGATGAATTGTTTGATGCTTTAATGAATTAGTTAGTGATTTTAAAATTTTGAAAAAGAAAAGCAAAGTTTTGAAAAATGATAATTCAAATCTTGTCAAGGAAAAAGATAAACTAACAATGAAGTTAAGAATTGAAATCTGAAAATAAGATTTGTTAAAAGAAAGAATCAATTTCTAATGAAAATGTTAGCTTAAAGAAGGAAGTTGATAAATATAAAATATAGTTGATAAATTTACTTATAGCTCTGAAAAACTTAATTTGTTATTGAGTAATCAAAGAGCTATATTTGATAAAGCTGGTTAGGTTATAGACCTAACAAGAAACAAAAATTTAAAAATTTCTTTAGAAAAGAACAAATAAAATGATATTTCATGTTATTGTTGTAACAAGAAAGGACACAAAGCCTATGAATGTAATTTTAAAAAATTAACAAGATTTAAATATTAAAGGAAGAAAATATGGGTTCCGAAAGGAACAATCTTTGTTGCTACTAACCATGAAGGACCCAAGAAAGCTTGGGTACCTAAATATAAGACTTGATTATTTGCAGGAGTGTCTTGCGGCCAAAAGATCAAAACGAAAGTGGTATCTTGATAGCGGCTGCTCAAGGCACATGACGGGTGACAAGGATCAATTCATCACCCTTGAGGATAAAAGAGGAGGAGTTGTTACATTTGGAGACAATGGCAAAGGCCAAATTATGGGGTTTGGTAAAATTCAATAACTCCCTCCACTTTATTGAAAATTCTTTATGTAGATGGTTTAAAGCATAATTAATTAGTATTAGCCAATTATGTGATAAAGGTTTCAAAGTATCATTTGAAGCTTCTATCTGCACTATTTCTAATCCTATTGATAATAGCATTATTTTGTTGGAATAGAAATGGCAATGTATACTTAATTGATTTAGACAATTTGTCTACTAGTAATCATTGCTTAGTTGCTAATAATGCTAATATAAATGAGATTGGTTGGTATGGCATCGTAGATTAGGTCATGCAAGCACACACTTATTTCAAAATTAATTAGAATGGATTTAGTTAAAGGACTTCCAAAGTTAGATTTTGAAAATAACAAAATTTGTGATGCATGTCAATTTGGAAAACAAACTAGAAACTCTTTCAAATCTAAAAATGTTGTTTCCACTTCTAGGCCACTTGAGCTACTTCACATGGATCTTTTTGGACCTACTAGAACCACAGTCTAGGAGGAAAGAAATATGGCTTTGTGATAGTAGATGATTATTCTAGATTCACTTGGGTATTGTTTTTGGCTCATAAGGATGAGACTTTCTCAATATTTTTGAAAATTCTTCAAGAAAGTCACAATGAGAAAAACAACACCATAGTGTCTCTTAGAAGTGATCATGGCACAGAATTTGAAAATCATTTATTTAAAAATTTTGCATTGAAAATGGCATTCATCATAATTTTTCTGCACCTAGAACACCACAACAAAATGGTAGTTGAAAAGAAAAAATAGAACTTTAGAAGACATGGCCCGTACCATGCTATGTGAAAGCAACCTACCAAAATACTTTTGGGCGGAAGCTATAAACACGGCATGTTACATCCTTAATAGAGCCCTAATTAGGCCAATTCTTAAGAAAACTCCTTATGAATTATGGAATAATAGAAACCAAACATTAGTTATTTTCATGCATTTGGTTGTAAATGTTTCATTCATAATAATGGAAAAGATAATCTTGAAAAATTTGATGCAAAATCTGATGAAGGCATATTGGATATTCAACAACTAGTAAAGCCTATAGAGTATTTAACAAGAAAACTTAATTGTAGAAGAATCTATTCATGTAATTTTTGATGAATCTTTAGCATCAAGTTCAGAAAAGATTGATGATGAGGAAGATACAAACATTCTAGAAAGAGATATTGAAAAATTAAATATAGATGTATCTTGATCATGAACAAGAAGCTAAAGATGATGATTCTCCTAGGGTTGATGTTATTGATACTAATCATAATGATGTAGATCTTCCTAGAGATTGGAGATATGCCTATGGTCATCCAAGGAATTGATTATAGGTGATCCATCTCAAGGAGTAAGAACTAGATCATCTATGAGAAACATCAATAATCATCTTGCATTTGTATCTCAAATTGAACCTAAAACTATTGAAGAAGCTGAAAAAGATAATAATTGGATGTTAGCTATGCAAGAAGAATTAAATCAATTTACTAGGAATAATGTATGGACCTTAGTTGATAGACCTAAAGGTCATTCTGTTATAGGATCAAATGGGTATTTAGAAATAAATTAGATGAAAATGGCATAGTAATTAGAAACAAAGCTAGATTAGTTGCAAAAGGATATAATCAAGAAGAAGGAATTGATTTTGATGAAACTTTTGCACCTGTAGCTAGATTAGAAGCAATTAGATTATTACTTGCATTTGCATGTCATATGAACATCAATTTATTTCAAATGGATGTTAAAAGTGCATTTTTAAATGGATTTATAAATGAGGAAGTTTTTGGAACAACCACTGGTTTTGAAGATCATGAATTTTCAAATCATGTTTTTAAATTACACAAAGCACTATATGGTTTAAAACAAGCACCTAGAGCTTGGTATGATAGGTTAAGTAAATTTTTAATTGAAAATGATTTTTTCTAGAGGAAATGTTGATAAAACCCTATTTTTGAAAAGAAAAGACAAAGATTTATTAGTAGTACAAATATATGTAGATGATATTGTATTCGGTGCTACTAACAATCTTTTATGTCAAGAATTTGCTAAGTTAATGCAGGGTGAATTTGAGATGAGCATGATGGGAGAACTCAACTTCTTCCTAGGACTTCAAATCAAGCAAAGCAAAGAAGGATTTTCATCAACCAAACAAGTACACAAAGAAAATTCTCAAGAAGTTTGGAATGGAATCAATCAAACCCTTGGAACACCTATGAGTCCTTCATGCAAATTGGACAAAGATGAAAATGGTAAGAAAGTTGATCAAAAACATTATAGAGGTATGATCGGATCTCTACTTTACTTAACTATAAGTAGACCAGATATCATGTTTGCTGTTTGTTTATGTGCTAGATTTCAATCTGAACCTAAAGAATCTCATTTAATTGCTGTAAAAAGAATACTAAGATATTAAGTGGAACTAAAAATGTAGGTTATGGTATTCTAGAGACTCAACACTTAAATTTGATTGCATATTCTGATTCTGATTATGCTGGATGTAAATTAGATAGAAAAAGCACAAGTGGTGCATGTCAATTTTTAGGAAGTAACTTAATCTCTTGGTTTAGCAAAAAGCAAAATTCGGTTGCATTATCTACTGCTGAAGCAGAATATGTTGCAGCTGGAAGTTGCTGTGCTCAAATCCTTTGGATTAAGAGACAACTTGAAGATTATGGCATAACATTTGATAAAACTCCTATTAGATGTGATAATACAAGTGCAATCAATCTAACTAAAATCCAATTCAACATTCAAGAACAAAACAAGCACATTGAAATTAGATATCATTTTATAAGAGAACATGTAGCTAATAATGAAATTTGTCTTGATTATGTTAATACTAAAGAACAATTAGCTAATATATTTACAAAACCTTTGAGTGAAGAGAGATTTTGTTATCTTAGAGGAGAATTAGGGATTTGTGATCCTTTGGAATGATTTTAAAACCCCTAAGGAATGATTATCTAGAATTCAATCAATTTCTAAGATTTCTCTCATGTTTTAAGGACAATTATCTAGACTTTTGAGCAATTTGATTCTCCAAATTCCAAAGATTTTTTCAAAAATTTATTGATTTTATTTTGACAAGTTTTGGTTGTTTGAAACTCACTTATTTTTCTCTGAAACTGTTAGTGGAGTCGACACCTTAATTTGTAGAGTCGACACCTTGTCTGTGTCGCTCTCGGTCTCTGACCTTGGAGCCGACACCCGCTTAAGCGGAGCCGACTCTAGTTGAGCGCTAACAGTGTTAGCGACTTGGAGTCGACACCGACTTTGCGGGAGTCGACACCTGGTGGATCCAAATTGATTATTAAGGCAGAGTCAACACCTTCTCATTTCGTATCTTCTCCAAACCGTCTCAAAAACCTCTCCAAACCTTCAAAAGCCAAATACTCCTCAAATCAACCATTCCCTAAGATTCTAATGGCACCTAAGCGTAGGGGATCGGTCTTTGAGCTTCCGTGGCTACAAGGAAGCGTACGGCTAGGCGTCAGTCCGTGAACCTACTCCAAGCGATGATTCCTCTTCAACTCACTCGAATAATCCTAGCCCCTCCTCTCCTTAAGTAGATATCCTTGCTGGGTGAGTCATAACCATGGGAAGGAAGGTGGATTTTGATTTCTTTGAAGCCGAGGGTTTTACAATCGGTAGACAAATTAAAGAGCTCGGTTGGGATAAGGTATGTTCTTTGGATGTTCCCACTTATCCGGCCCTAGTTAAAGAATTTTACCTCAATTTATCAAGGGGAGATGGTGGAATAGTTAGTTCTGTAAGAGAGAAAAGAATTCATCTCACATATCAAATTTTAGGAAATCTTTTAGGCATCCCTGTCACTGGGCTTGCGGCAGCCATTCATAGTGAGAGATCAGATGCTTTATCAAGGATGTTGAGAAGGGAAGTAACTGAGTTTGAGGAAGTCAGGGCAAATCAATTGCTACTTGAGCTTAGATTACTGTATAACATTTGTGGTAGGATCCTATTTCCCTAGACTGGTCATTTTGAGTATGTCTCAGAGCGAGACATAGTGATTATGGATAGTGTTTTGACGGGTCAGTCAATCAATCTTGCTAGAATGATGATATGGTATATGGCTAAGGCTGGAGGCAAGAGGAGATCTTCATTACCTTATGGGATGATCCTGACCATGGCTTTTAGAAGTCAATGAGTTGTTATTTCTGACAATGAGCCATCAAAGAACCTTAGACACACTGACTATTACAGCTTGGCTACTGTGCACAGAATGGGGTTCGTAAAAGTGGATGGTAGATGGAAAAGGAAAGGTCATCTGGATGAGAGAGCAGCTGACATTAGGGCCACTACACCATCTAAGGCAGGACCACTAGCGAGGCATCCATCACCAGAGCCTAGCAGATCATCACTACCACCGGCATCTACTCCAGCTCCTACACATGTACCACCGCCTATGTCATCCATTAGTTTTCTGATATCCAGTTAGAATAGCTTAAAAGTTTATTTGCTACTCACAAGGAAGAAATAAAAACAGAAATTGATAATAGTTTGATGAATTTAAGAGAAATGTACTATTCTTTGGATGAGAGAGTCGATAAAATTGAATCCACACTTGGAGCCTCCGCAGAATCTTTAAGGAATGATTTCAAGAATATTTTTGAAGAACTTAAAGATATTGGAGGAGATTCAGAGACTTACTCCAAATACAATGCTGAGCTTCAGGACAAAATTATGACTGCATGTGCATTTGTTGATAGAAGACTAAAGGAATTTGTTAGAACTCAAAGTGAAGAAATGGGAAAAATATGAGAAGATTTGCAAAGACTTCTTAAAACCAATCTTTGATTATATTGTAATGAAGTTTCTTTAATGTTATTGAAAGATGATATTTAGTTTAGTTTGATGTTGATTTACTTTTTACTAAAGTTTTGATGCAATGAAGTTTAGTTTATTTTAAATTTTGATGTAATGAAGTTTTCTTTTGTAATGTGATGTAATGCTTGAAGTATGTAATGAACTTATTTGATATTTGATGAATATTATTTGATCTTTGAAGCATCTCTCAATTTTGTCATTTAACTTAAAACTTCTTAATCTTTTTGTTGATTACAAAAAAGGGGAGAAGTAATTGATAGTCGTATATGCATTGAAAGTTATAAAGAGGGAGATATATTTAGTATTTGCATTGGAAAAAATAAGCTTAATTAATTGGTATTGCATATAGGGAGAAGTAATTGACATATGTGCATTGAAAGGAAGAAGCCTATCTAACTTAATTTGATATAATTTGATATGATTGTTTAATTAGTATCAAACATGAAAAGTTTACTGATTAAAAGGGAAGAATAGATGTTAAATTGAGTATCATAGGGAGAGCTACTTCATTCAGGGGGAGCTTACCTATGAGAACTAAAATTTGAAATTTGATTTGAAAATCTTATTGTTTAAATCATGCATATACTCAATGTTTTTATAATCATCAAAAAGGGGGAGATTGTTGACCCAATTATTGATTTTGATGATTAATAAAGACATGAGTATATTCACTATGTTTCTAATAGATTTAACAATTGTTAAAGGAATTTAAAATGTTTAATTAGTCAAAAGGAATAAAGAAATAAGTTTTGAATCAAAATGTCAAATGTATTTTTCAAAGTTCAGAGCTTGAAGTCGACACCCAAATAGTCTGGAGCCGACCCCAAGGCATATCAAAAGTTTTCTAGAATTTTAGCACGGTCTGGAGTCGACACCCAGAGTTTCTGAGCCGACTCCAACCTGAGATACAGAGAAGTGTATTCTGTCTCAGTTTCCGGAGCCGACACCTAGAATTCGGGAGCCGACACCTGAGTTTCTGGAGCCGACTCTAACCTGAGAACAGAGAGCATTTTTATGAGCATTTCTGGAGCCGACACTTTTGGTTTTCAGAGCCGACTCCCGAAAGCGACGAGCCGACACTTAACTTTATTAGAGCCGACCCCTCAACAACTTTTTATTTACTATTTTTGGATACCCGATTTGGAGCCGACACCTGAAAAGTTGGAGCCGACTCCAACCTGTCAGGAACGGATCTTTATTTGTCAGAACGGACTCCAACGGTAAGATTTCTTTTTAACTAACCTCTAACGGCTATTTTCTTTGTGTGTAGAAAGATCTAAGCATCTCACAACGGCTATATTTCCCACCTAATCTTGGATTAAGAGATATATATAAAAGGGGAAACCGTTCGTTTGAAATAGAAGAGAAGAGAAAAAAAAAGGAAAAAAAGAGGAGAAAAATAGAGAAAAATACCTAGTGAAAAAGAGAGAGAAATCAAGAGGAAAAACTTAGAGCTTGAATCCATCAACCTTAGAAAGTTCAAAGAGAAATCCACAAGCTTCTCAAGTTCAAATCAAGGAGATTTCCATCAATGGAAGAAAGAAAGCAAAAGCCCCAAATCCTCAACTTCTCAACAGCAAATTTCTTTGAAGAATCTGAGCTGAGGCCATGATTCAATCTTTCAAAGGAGAAGAGGAAAAGAAGAAAAGAAGAAAAACATTCATTCAAAGAGCTTCAAACAGGCTTTTCTTATCCTTTTTTATTTTATTGTTTATTTGCTCATTTGAGGAGCTGCTGTGTATTCAAAACTTTATTCTCCATTAGTGTTTACTAATTCAATTGGATGATTGAATTAGTGGAGGTAGTATATCTCGGAACAAGCTAAGGATAGCTTATGGTTGGGTTGTGTGCTGGTGAGCCCAAAAAATCAGCTGGGTTCGTTGTGATCCCGGGGAAAATAACAAGTTTTGAGTTGTAAGCTTGTAAAACAACTCGACTGTAATCAAGTGGATTATAGTGTGGACCCAAGTGAAGCTTGGGAGTGGACGTAGGTGTTGGATACACCAAACCACTATAAAATCTGTGTTTGCCGTGCTTTGTCTCTTTATCTCTCTCTATCTCATTTAGTTGTGATTAGCATTCATTTATACTTTGCTCTCAAGCAATTTCATATCAAAGCAAATATTTTTTAAAAGAGTTAATTTTTTTAAGAACCCAATTCACCCCCCCTCTTGGGTTGCCATCTGGGCCAACAATAGATAAGGTCGTTGAGGCTGCGATGAAGCCATTGAGGCTGAAATAAGCCACTAAGGCTGAAATAAAACTACTGAAGTAGAGATAAGGCCGCTGAGGCTACGATGAAGCCATTGAGGCTAAAATAGAGCCATTGAGGCTAAAATAAAATTGCTGAAGCAAAAACAAGGCCACTGAGGCTGCGATGCTGAAGCAAAAATAAGGCCATTGAAGCTGCGATGAAGCCGTTGAGGCTGAAATAGAGCCATTGAAGCTGAAATAAAACTGCTGAAGCAGAATAAGACCGTTATGGCTGCGATGAAGCCGTTGAGGCTGAAATAGAACCATTGAGGCTGAAATAAAACTGCTAAAGCAGGAATAAGGTTGCTGAGGCAGAGATAAAGCCACTAAGGCTGAAATAAAAACCTGAGACTGAAATAAAACTATTGAAGCAAAGATAAGGCCGCTGAGGCTGTGATGAAGCCGCTGAGGCTGAAATAGAGCTACTGAGATTGAAATAAAATTACTGAAGTAGAGATAAGGATGCTGAGGCTACGATGAAGCCATTAAAGTTGAAATAGAGCCACTAAGATGAACTGAGGCTAAAATAGAACCGCCTCGGGTGTTTCTTCTTTTAACATAAAATTTGGAGGTGGATGCCCGTCAACTGTGAGTTGATCTCTCCCAACTGTAAGTTGACTTAGGGCTTCTTCTTTTGACATGAAATATGAAAATCTTTCCATTGCCATCTGCCATCGTGGAGTTGTCAAGGCAGGCTCGGGGGCTGTTGAGGCTGGCTTTAGGGCTACTAAGATCGGCTCGGGGGCTACTGAGACCGACTCGAGGGCTGCTGAGACCGGCTCGAGGGCTACTGAGATTGGCTCGAGGGTTTCTTGAACCTGCCCAAGGACTGCTGAGATGGACTCGAGGGCTGCTGAGACCGATCTGAGGGTGTCCAACGACTGTAAGCCAAGAGGTCTACATCTTCCAGCTGTGAGTCGACTGAACTCATCCGATGTAGAGTTTTTTTCATATGTTTAGCGCATCCAAAAGTTACTATGATGTCACAGTAAATTTAGAACAGGAGAGTTTTATTTAAAATCAAAAGGCTACAAATTTAGATTCATTTGTATGCCTAACATTTGATCGGAAAAATCTACATCTATCATGGCGAGTGCCTGAAAGAATTGTATTAAGATCACTAGAAAAAAAAAAGGAAAAAAAACTCTTGCATCAAGAAGCAATACATTTATAATTATCATTTCACTCTTATCCATATATCATCCTTTTGACGTTTGAATTAGCTCTATAATACCTTGAGCATATACCATAGGATGCTAACCATAATACATATCTAAAGTTAGGTCAAATTAAGAGCTAACTATTCTCGTTCCTTATATAATATATCTTTGATCACACTGCTATAATTTTTCTTTAAATTACAAGCTATAATTTTATACAACTTGGTGTTTGGTTGCATAGTGAAAATTCAGATAATCCATGAAACCATGGGATTTGTAATTTCACCTTAGTAGAATATTCCAGCTTCACGACTTTTGACTACCTTTCACCTTATAGATCTCCATTGTCATAAGCAAACATTTGCTATAAAATCTTCAACCTCAAAATTTGGAACCTTTGACCCAAAGATATGATAATGATTTCACAAAATAAAACCTCTGGTGGTAGCCAAAACAAAATGGCCGTAAAAACATAGTTGGAATAATCTTTCATTTCCTTTTAATGAAAAGTAAGGTATTAGACCTCCTGCCTGCCCATCCACCCACACAGTAAAGAACAAAATAATAATAATAATGCTGGAAAATCTAGTCATGAGAATCTAATTGTAAAACATGGTAAATAAGCTTAAAGACAATAAGTGTTAGCCCGAGGCCTCTCTGTATTTTAGTTGAAAAGTTGAACTTGTTTGGTCTTTATTGATTAAGAAGATTGATGGATAGGCATAGAAAAAAGAAAAAAAAAGACCTTCATATGGTCTTTATTGATATTTAAAAAAAAAGCATATGATAAAGTACCTAAAGAAATAATATGGTAGATTTTAGAGAAAAAAGGTAACATAAAAAGAAAAAAAGACCTTCATATGGTCTTTATTGATATAAAAAAAAGCATATAATAAAGTACCTAAAGAAATAATATGATAGATTTTAGAAAAAAAAGGAGTTACCAAAGATACATAGAATTGATAAAAGATATATATAATAGAGCAATAACTATTGTTAGATCAATAATAGCAGAACTAATGAGTTTTCAATTACTATAGGTTTATATCAAGGATATATCTTAAGTCCGTATCTTTTTGTATTAGTTATGAATGAATTAATATATTCAAGATGATATCCCATGGTACATGTTATTTGCAGGCGATATAATGTTGATTGATGAAACTAAATCTAGAGTGAGAGAGACTTTAGAATCTAAAGGTTTTAAGATTAGTATAACTAAAATTAAATACATGAAATGTAATTTTAATGGAAGTAGAAATATAATTGAAGAAATAATGAAGATTACAAGCCAAGAGATACCAAGGAGTAAAAAATTTAGGTATTTGGGATCAATTATCCAGTAAGAAAGTAAAATAGGTGAAGATGCGAATCATAGAGTTAAAACATGATGGATTAAGTGAAGGATATAAAGTTTGAGGTCCAAAAACCCCAATATGGCATTTAAATATTTTTAGCTTATGCAAGATTCTTTACCTAGTATGTCCTAGTTGCAGTTAAGAACATATGTGAGAGGTCAGATATTTATAGTTTTGTTAAATGAGTATATAAACTAATTTTGTGGTTGAAGTTAACCATTAAGGATTCCACATGTACCTTTAAGACAACCGAGTTTCATGTAGCTAGATACCTCAAAGTCAACCATAAACCTTAGTTTCAAAATCATAGTAGCGTATGGCTACTATAAAACTAGCATAAAATCCATATATATATATATATATATATATATATATATATATATATATGTAAATACAGATGAGATGGATGTACCTTCCCATGGCTCCATATGCATTTGCAAGGCATTGGCAAACGTCTATTGAATCCTCATGGTATGGTCCGAATGAGAAATCAATGATGTCCTTTGCAAGTGCTAGCATCTTCACAGCTGACTCTGGTTGGTCCATCTCCAAGTACGCCTGTCCCAAATGCTTATAGACAAAACCCAATCCAAAATGCTTTGGACCAAAGCAGTTCTTCAGCTTCTCAATTGCACTTTCCAAATATGGAACAGCGTGGGCCTCTCTTTTCGTCATAAGAAGCAACCACCCCATCCTTGCCATGATGCTCCCCTCTAGGTGGTGCTCCTGTGGAAGCTTCTCAAGCATCGCAAGAGTCCGTTTCATTAAAGATAGAGCAGTCTCCAATTCATTCATCATCTCATACAACTGATGGGAAAGAATTCATGTACGAGCAAATACTAGCAGACCGTAATACGCAGCGGAATAATAAATAAAAATGCGCAAACCACACAATCACAGAAACACCAAGATTTACGTGGAAAATCCCTTCAAGATAAATAAAAAAAACCACGGGCAAGCCAGAGAAGAAGATCCACTATAAAATAATAAATATCCAAGTCTCAAAGTCCCTTGCCAGAACTTGAGAAACAATACAAGAGAATAATAGGGATATAAGGATTACATCACCGAAAAATACGGTATCTTGCGTTACCTCCTTATTTTCTTCCCTTCTCTTCTTCTTCTTCTTCTCTTATTTTTCTTCTGCAACACCTTCACGTGATTCCTGGAGTGGAAGTCCTCCCACGTAGTTAAGCACCAAGCAGCAGCCCTTCCTTCTCTTCCCCTATCAATCCATGCTCCTAGAAAAAAGAAATACCTGCTACATGCTTCTCCCCTTTTTCCATACGGCTGCTCCTTAAAATAGAGAAAACCAAAAAAGGAAGGCGGCTACTCCTTTTATAAAAGAGAGAGAATAAACCCTGGTGGAAAAAGGAGTAGCGCTCCCTTTTACCCTAATGGGCTGAATAGGTGGGCCATGGGCCCAACAACCTCCCCCTTCAGCCCATAAGGGAGGCTGTCTCATGCTTCCTTAGTGTGAAATCATGCCGACCAGCTGTCGGCATATCTCTTGCCTTTTTTTGATAAGGTCTTTGTCAACATGTCTGCCCCATTTTCATCGTGTGAATTTTCTGAAGCTGTAACTGCTTCTCTTCAAACACATTTCGAATCCAGTGGTATCTCACATCTATATGCTTTGACTTGAAATGAAAAGTTGGGTTCTTGCACAAGTGGATGGCGCTCTGGCTGTCACAATGTACCACATAATTTTTCTGTTTCAATCCCAATTCATGTAAGAATTCTTTCATCCACAGCATCTCCTTACAGACCTCGGTAGCAGCAATATATTCTACCTCTGTGGTAGAGAGAGCTACACACCTTTACAATCTGGATTGCCATGACACAGCTCCCCCTGCAAAAGTAAGTATGAAACCTGATGTGGACTTCCTTGTATCAATATCTCTCGCCATATCTGCATCTGTGTAACCAATCAGCACAGCTGGACATCCCCAAAGCTTAAACAAACTTTGGAGCTTCCTCTGAGATATCTGAAGATCCACTTCACTGCTGCCCAATGCTCTTTCCCTGGATTTGCAAGAAATCTGCTAGCAACACCCACTGCATATGCGATGTCTGGCCTCGTACATACCATCACGTACATCAAACTTCCGACTGCTGAAGCGTAAGGAACCTTCTTCATTTTCTCCTTCTCCTCATCACTTGAAGGACTTTGCTCTGAGCACAACCTGAAGTGACCTGCAAGAGGAGAACCAACTGGCTTTGCATTGATCATACTAAACCTATCCAATACCTTCTCAATGTACTTTTCCTGTGACAACCATATTTTCTTGATTCTTCTATCACGGAAAATCTGCATACCCAGTATTTGCTTTGCTGGTCCCATATCCTTCATTTCAAATGAATTGCTCAGCTCCTTCTTCAACCTGTCAATCATAGACATATCTTTCCCAAGAATAAGCATGTCATCAACATAAAGTAGGAGTATGACAAAATCCTCACTAAACCATTTGATATACACACAATGATCTGAAGCCATTCTTTTGTATCCATTTTCAGCCATAAATGAATCAAATTTCTTGTACCACTGCCTTGGAGCTTGCTTCAGCCCATATAAGCTTTTTTTCAATCTGCAGACAAGATTTTCTTTACCTTTGACTTTGAAGCCTTCTGGTTGCTCCATATAGATTTCCTCCTCCAAATCACCATGAAGAAAAGCTGTCTTCACATCTAACTGCTCAACCTCCAAGTCTAGACTAGCAGCAATACCTAGAGCAACACGAATTGAAGACATTTTAACAACAGGAGAAAAAATCTCTTCAAAGTCAATACCTTTCTTTTGACCAAAGCCTTTCACAACCAATCTGGCCTTGTACTTTGGTTGAGAACAATGCTGTTGAGTCTTTAACCTAAAAACCCACTTGTTCTTTAAAGCCTTCCTTCCTCTTGGTAGTTCCACTAAATCATATGTGTGGTTCTTCTGTAAGGCATCCATTTCTTCCAGCATACCTACTAACCACTCCTTTTTCTGCTCACTTTCAACTGCCTCCTGGTAACATTCTGGTTCACCTGCATCAGTAAGCATTATATATTCATCTGTAGAATACCTTTTGGAAGGTTGATGTTGTCTGATAGATCTTCTCAGCTGAGGCTCTGTAGGAGGTTGCTCCCGATCTCCTTTCTGCTCAACATGTCCTACAGGTGAGTTAATACCTGCTCCTGCACTATTTTCTTGCACATCTCCCCTATCACCCTGATTTACTAGAGGAGTAACTGGATCACAGTCTGTTAATCCTTCTGCAGAAGACTTGACTGACACCTCCTTCTTGAAGTCTTGAAGGGTTTGATCTTCAAAAATACCACATCTCTGCTTCTGAATACCTTCTGCTTTTCTGGATCCCAAAGTCTATAACCAAACTCATCATGTGAGTAACCAAGCAAAGCACATTCTTTTGTCTTACCATCCAGCTTGGACCTCTCAATGTCTGGAACATGTGCAAATGCACGACAACCAAACACTCTCAAGTGCTTATAAGAGACATCTTTTTCTGACCATACACGCTCTGCAACATCACCATCTAGAGCTATACATGGTGACAAGTTTATTACATCAACCGCTGTCTTCAATGCCTCATCCCAAAATCTTTTAGGTAACTTGGACTGTGAAAGCATACATCTGATCTTTTCTATGATGGTGCGGTTCATTCTCTCTGCAATTGCATTATGCTGAGGAGTACCAGGAACTGTCATCTCATGTTGAATGCCATGTGATCTGCAATAATTATCAAATAACCCTGTGTACTCACCACCATTATCTGACCTTATACATTTCAGTTTCTTTCCTGTCTCTCTTTCAACTCTGGCATGAAACTCTTTGAAGACATTAATAACCTGATCTTTAGTCTTCAAACCATAGACCCAAACTTTTCTAGAAAAATCATCTATAAAAGTGATAAAATAAAGTGCACCACTGATGCCTGGAACATTAACTGATCCACTAGGAGTTTTTGTCCTCAGAGGACCACAAACATCTGTATAGATACGATCCAAAACATGCATTTTTCTAGATAAAGCAGGACTAGCAAAAGAAACTCTATGTTGCTTGCCAACCAAACAATCAACACATGGGTTCAGATGTACACCTTTGAAGTCTGGTAGAACTTCTTCCTTGGAAAGAACTTGCAGCCCCTTCTCACTCATGTGTCCCAGTCGTTTATGCCACAACTCCATGCTGAAGTCGTTCTCTGTAGCATTCAACTGTTCACCATAAGCTTTAGCCTGCAACCTGTATAAAGTGTGACATTTCTTCCCACTAGCTACAACAAGTGAACCTTTACTGAGCTTCCATTGCCCTTTATGAAATCTGCTATCAAAATCTTCATCATCAAGTCTTCCAACTGAGATTAAATTTAGCCTCAAGTCAGCTACATGCCTTACATCCTTGAGCACCAACTTACAGCCAAGATTGGTCTTCATGTGGATGTCACCCATGCCAATGATATCTGCTGTGCCTTGATTTCCCATCTTGACAACACCAAAATTTCAGTCTTATATGTAGAAAAAAACTCCCTCCGTGGTGTAGCATGATAAGAAGCACCTGTGTCAATCACCCACTCATGATTCTGACACTCACATGAGAAGATACCATCAGAAGTAGACAAAATCAAATAATCATCACTCTGCACAGTAGCTGTGATATTCTCCTTTGACTCTGTATCCTCCACTTCTTTTCCCTTTTTCTTACTCTTCTTAGGCTTCTTACACTGATTCTTGTAGTGCCCTTTCTCACCACAGTTATAGCAAGTAATATCTTTTCTTGACCTTGATTTGCTTCTATCCTTGTATGAATTGTCTCTATTTCTAGACTTTGACCGTCCTCTATTCTCTGAGACAAGTGCCTGTGAATCAATCTGAGAAGTTGCTGAATTTTTTCTTCTTAACTCCTCATTCAACAAACTGCCTGTTACTTGACTCATGGTGATAACACCGTCTGGTGCAGAATTACTGAGGGAAACTACCAGTGTCTCCCAACTTTCTGGCAATGAACTGAGAAGTAACAATGCCTGTAACTCATCATCAAGAGACATTTTCATAGAGGATAACTGGTTATTAATACTCTGCATTTCATTCAAATGCTCAGCAATAGAAGCACCCTCTTATATTTCAGATTCACTAGTTTTCTGATCAAGAAAGCCTTGTTGCCAGCTGTTTTTCTCTCATATAGACTTTCTAACTTTTTCAAAGAGAGTTTGCAGAAGTCTCAGTGAAAACATGATGAAAGACACTATCATCCAACCATTGCCGAATAAAACCGACTGCCTTCCGATCTAACATGATCCAAGCATCGTCTGTCACTGTAGCGGGCTTTGCTTTGACCCCTTCTAAAGGTCCATATAGATCCTTGCAATATAAGAAGTCCTCCATCCTTGGTTTCCATATCATCCAATTGTTTCCGTTCAGACTGATCATGCGGGAAACATTACCGGCCTCCATGCTCGCACACACAAAAAAAATTCACAGGCTCTGATACCAGTTGATGGAAAGAATCCGTGTACGAGCAAATACTAGCAGACCGTAATACGCAGTGGAATAATAAATAAAAATGCGCAAACCACACAATCACAGAAATACCAAGATTTACGTGGAAAATCCCTTCAAGATAAAGGAAAAAAAACCACGGGCAAGCCAGAGAAGAAGATCAACTATAAAATAATAAATATTCAAGTCTCAAAGTCCCTTGCCAGAACTTAAGAAACAATCACAAGAGAATAATAGGGATATAAGGATTACATCACCGAAAAATACGGTATCTTGCGTTACCTCCTTATTTTCTTCCCTTCTCTTCTTCTTCTTCTTCTCTTGTTTTCTTCTGCATCACCTTCACGTGATTCCTGGAGTGAAAGTCCTCCTACGTAGTTAAGCACCAAGCAGCAGCCCTTCCTTCTCTTCCCTTAGTAATCCATGCTCCTAGAAAAAAGAAATACCTGCTACATGCTTCTCCCTTTTTCATACGGCTGCTCCTTAAAATAGAGAAAACCAAAAAAGGAAGGCGGCTACTCCTTTTATAAAGAAAAAGAATAAACTCTGGTGAAAAAAGAAGTAGCGCTCTCTTTTGCCCTAATGGACTGAATAGGTGGGCCATGGGCCAACAACAACATAGATATCTCTGCATATGCCTCGGCAATCTTTGCAGGAAAGGCTGAGTTTGTCTTGTCAAAAATACCACAAGCAATCTCCAAACACCTCCTTGAATCCCCAAACTTCTCTTGACAACACAGGGCATTTGCCAACGAGACAAAACCGAATGCCCGAGTCTCACTCTCCTTTTCAGACCGCTGAATCACTCTTTTAAGAGTGTTGATTGCCTCATCCACCCTACCCAAAGCAATTTGAATATTGGCCGCGTTGATTTCCACCTCAAGCAATTCAGTGTCCAATCCTAATCCCTCCAAGACCCCTCTGGAGAGCTCGTTCTGCTCCAACGCATCCTCATTCTTTCCCATACCAGTATAGATGACACCAAGAAGCTGCCGAAGCTGGACCACCTCTGCAGAATCCACCCCAAATTCGGCCTCATATATCTCCAGCGCCTTCAAACACAATGGCAAGGCCTCATTAAAATCCAAAACTGCGGTGCAAGCCTCTGCCAATTCCTTATAGGCGGTGCCCAATTCCCGACTATTATACTCCAAGATCGAATTTTTAAGCTCCAGAGACCTTCGTAGGTTGAACAGAGCTTCCCTTCTTCGGCCCATTGCCGTCTTCGTGCTCGCAAGCTGGAGCTGGACGGCGATGCTCACCAACCTAAATTCTAGATCGCTGCAACTTCCAAATTCCAGTCTACCAAGAATCTCATCAGCTGCGTTCAGTGACTTCAAGCTATCGTTGAACCTCTTCAGCTTGCAAGCGATGGAGCCCATCAAGCGCAGGGCTTTCGCGACCGAAATCGACCACCCCCATCCCTCTTCTCGAAAATCTTCAGAGCTCTAAGGGAAAAGTCGAGAGCCTTATCAGCGTTCTCGAAACCTGGGGAGTCCAGACGTTCGCCCACCATCAGGCAGGTCGCGCCGAGACTCTCGTCGCTTTCGTCGAGAGAGGACTCCAAGGCTTCGAAGGCGGCAAGGAGTTCCTCTGACGTAGTGGCGCATTCGAGGGCTTCTTGGGGCTGGATTTGGCTCCGAGCTCTGGACGGGGGGAGGGGAGAGGATGGGAGGTTAGGGAAAAGGTTTGGGCGGCGCGATGGTGGGGGGCATTTCGGGAAGGACTGGGGTTGGGGAGGAGAGGGTTGGAATTGGAGGTGGGGTTGAGAAGGGGAGGAGAAAGGAGGGATGTGCGTCTGAGAGAGAGGTGAGCGAAGAGATTCGTGAGGAGATTTCGAGAGGAGAGGTTTGATTCGGCGAGGGCGAAGAGGAGAGAGGAAGAAGCTCGTCTCATGGCGTGGCGGACTGGAGGGACGAGGGCTTTTCTAGGTCTAGGGTCCGAACCGTAAAACCGTCACTTATATTTTGTGTTATTTTATGTTAATCAGGGCCTTTCCTCAGATAACCACCCATCATAGTAATAACCAATAGTCAGTGCCAGTCCATAGCAGAGTTTAATTGAGTCATCAAAAATGAGTTCCAAGTGTTCCAGGCAATGGGAATTTTGAAGTGAATCAGGTGGTTTAAAATATAAGACTATAGAGGGAGGGGGAATCACTATGATGCTGAAATATTAAATTCTATTTTCTGATTCATTGTATATCCTCTTGAATTCGATTGGTTGGGAGTTATATCACTCTAGATGGTTCGATTTCACCTCCATCAACATTCTTCCCTGATAGGATAAATAGTCTTATAGTCATAGCCTTATGATTTAATTTGGAATTAGGAAGCAGAGGAGTTGGAACCGAAACTGCTGCTTCAAGAGGGTTAATGCGGAAAAGTGGACTGGAATAAGTAAAAGGAGAACTAACGCTGAGGGAAAAGTCTTTATGCACCAGAGAGACGATGGAGCCTGCTGGCCCTATTAATTAGTGCATGATGTGTACGCACATGTCAAAAATAGAAACATCTTTTTTGCCTTTAGCATGGACACATGCGCATCATGTGCCAATCATCGAGCGTGATGCAGTCTTGCTGCACCGAATGCAGTGCAACTCCTACTGTCTCGAATTTGGTACAGTTTCTGCTGCATCACACTTGATGCAGCAAGACTTTTTTAACTCTGAGTTGTATATCAGTTTTCTTGAGAAAGTCTTCTCCTTTGGCGCGCGCGTGCTTGCGCCGCACTCCAATTGGAGACAGTGTATGCAAGTTGCATCACCCCTGGATATCCCCTCTTATTCCCAAAAGCCATAACTACAAGGGATGGCTAGGAATAAAGTTAACCAAAGGGATAATGTGATATCCCCTCAATTTATTCCCTAGAAAATGCAGGAATAGCTGGTTATCCCTTCAAATAAGAGTAAAAAAAGTTATCTTATGGATTTATCTTTTTGCATTTGATATGATTAATGGGATAGCCAAAGGATATCCCTAGGAATAGCAAAGGGACAAACTATTTCGTACACTTATTCATAGATAATATTTTTTTCTATCAAATACTACCTTAATTAGGATATTGATTTAGTGGGTTGAGCCACTTTGAAAGGTAAATATGTGAACGACATGCAAATGGTACAACTTATGAGAATTGAAGAACTGTAACCATTACCAACATATTTCACATGTAAACAACCTTATGCCTTTTGAAATAATATTTTATCTTTTAAAGAGTTAGAGTAATATTGAACATACATTGCACGAATCTTTTAGCTCATTCACCATGGATGGTCCCAAATATGGAAGACTAAAATTTTAAAAGCATGATGTTTAGGTGATGACGCCAAGTCACCTCTTCAAACATCGGGGAAGACGGACGTCCTTCTCTCCGGACTCCTGCAGGAAAAGTCCTCGAAGACCGGATGTTCCGGTAGGAACCCTCCGACGCTCAAGTTAGTTACTTGGGATCAGACAAGAACTACTTAGCAGAAGGGAGCTGAGATAGTTAGGGTTTTGCTAGTGGGAAGAAAGCTAGAAAACCATAGTTCGAATCCTTATTTACAGCGCAGGCACGTGTTTTTATACCTGTTCGAATGTCCCATCTTTCTTTTCCAGAAGATTGCTGTCGTACCTTTACTGTGCGCGCCGGAGGCATCCCGCGCTACCTATCAATATGGCTTTACAGGTGTCTAGCAGCCATGGTTATATTTGGTACGCGCCGTTGCTTGACATGACCGTGCACAGTTGCAAGTGGTATAGTGAATCGTACTTCGTAATGGGGCACAGTCATGCACAGGGACATGCAGTGCACCATACGCCATTATGAGGCATGGCCGCAAGCAGCCACGGATGCACGGCGAGCCACGTGGGTGCACCAAGTGGCCCGGAGCTGTCGTTTGGTTCGAAGGCTGGTTCACGTGCTGGACGTTAGTGATGCCTACGCACCTCGAGACCGGAGGGGGTTTCGAGGTGGAGATATTGTTGGGAATTGTATCCTAAAGCCAATCATTTGATGATTGTGCTGATGTAAATTGTATATAAATTGATATATTAATAAAAGTTATTTGGCAGTTTATTCATTACAAGAACATCTTCTTAATACTCCTGAAAGTAATGAAGCCCTTAGGATCTTCCTCACGATAAAGGAGGATTTATCTTAGAAGGTCCTTAAAAGAGTTCGCGACCAAATGATATACTATGACAGGGCCATAGTACTATCAATTATAGGACGTTGTATATCATATTTGTTGGTTATCCTCTTAACCAAGGAGTGTAGAGACACTGGTATGACATACAGGTGAAAGTGTAGGAGTACATTTCACCGAACGTGACTCATTTCCGGATACTCTGCTGTCAAGAGTTAATCCGAGAAGATATATGTATAAGTATCCTTCAGACCTGAATATCACAACCAGTGGCTTACAAGCAACTCATTGTACTTAGGTGTCGGACCACCTGGATTTCTAATCTAGCTACGAAAGGTTACTGGGTGCAGTCAAGTACTTGTGGTAGTCAGTTGTGGATCAAGATGGAATTTGACCTATCCCATTAAAAGAAGAAATGCTTGTGTTTCAATTTAGCAAGACCTTGGCCAAGGCACTTCATGTGAAAGTCACATGATCACTAAAGTTGAAATCACTTTATGGATTTGCTATTTAGAGTTGACAGGCTCTTAATCCATCCTTAGCATTTGTGGTCAAGAGGATGAATTATACGGTAACTGTTTCTTAGGGTTCTTGGAGTTTGCTCGGCAACTCTTCGACCTATCCGGACGTCGGGTTCCATTGCTAGATGGGCACATCGATTAGTATAGAAAGTTGTTTCTATGCTAACAGCTTAGGTTAGAACCTAGAGAGTCACACGCATAGAAGTTTCCTAGGATGATCTATTTGCTGATCAACGATTGAGAATCGTATATGATTTAATTAATCAATTTGATTGATTGAATTATCTCAATTGGGTTAAGTACAATTGAATAAGATTCAATTTGGTTTAAGTCTATTAGAAAGACAAGTCAATTTTAAATATTGATTTGAAATTAGACTTGATTTGAATTTAAATAGATTCAGGACTAGCCAAATTTGATTTGGGCTTGGACCATGATCTATGTGGGTTAAGTCAAATAAATTCAGATCAGAACCCAAACCTCTCGAATATGGATCTCATATGATGAGATGGCTAAAATCTCATCTCATGAGATAGAATTTAATGCATGACATTTATTTACCGAACATCGGATTTATCCCTCATCTCTTTGGTTTTCTCCAAATGACGGAACTAAACCAAACGCCACGACTCCTTGGTTTTCTCCGAACATCAGAATTAAACCAAGCGCCGCGCCTTCGGTGCCTCTTCGCTTTTGCCAAACGACGGATTCTTAAATGTCAGAATTAAATATCAAGGCTAAATCTAGACTATAAATAGAGGGCATTCCCTTACCAGAGAATACAGAATAAAAAATAGAACGACAATACATGATTTGTCGTGGATTGTAATTCTAAATTGTCGTGGATTGTAATTCTAAAATGTTAGAATAGAAAATCCTGGTGATTCTGGTGTTAGCGGAAGCCTGGTGGATCTTGAAGGAAGATTCAAGTGAGAGGATTCAAGATCAGCAAAGCTATTTTTTCGCGAGCTAGCACTCCCAAAATCTGATCATTCGGGGCTTCGCGTGGACGATACTAGAGGCCGGATGATTGAACGGCTGCAGAGCAATAAGGATTTACCTACTGTTCTTAAGGTAAGTGGTTTGATCCCTAGATCTTAAGGCAGGCTTCAAGATAATAGTGTAACTAGTCATCTTGAAGATCAAGATATGATCTTGATGTTTTTATATGCATATTTTAGATCAAACGACCCTGAATATATAGGCAAAGATATGATCTTGATGCATATTAGATAGATTAATATGTAATCTTTTAATTTCTGCAATGATAATAGTTATCAATTTTTAAAAATATGCATGCCTCGGAGACTATTTCTCTTTACAAATGGTATCAGAGCCATGGTTTCGTTAATGATCTAATTTATTGCATGTAAATTAATATTCTCATTAATTGTGTAATTATGGCTAAAACTTATCACAAGGCTATATGGTCACAGGTGGATTGAAAATCCGAATTACCCATTCAATGAGGTATTATGTGACATATTGCCGTGGGATTGTTTTATCTTGATGCTTTGTTTAAAGAAAATTTAAATTGTGCTTTGGCATCAAAACATAGATTACACATACTCTCAAAAGATATTTTATATTTGATACATATTGATGTTGTATAAAACCATAATATTTGCATGTTTAGTATAAAAATATAGATATGATATATGATGGCATGATGTCTATGTTATAAAACATACAAATATTTATGAGAGTTTTATTTGAATGTCAAATATTAGTTCATAATTATTTTTTTAGATATGATCTAAATATAGGAATTATGAGTAGTAACATTATGCTTGATTGATATATGACATGTTAACATGAAATATATTTAATCATTTGGGTTAGCTAAATCGGGTCCATAAAGGGTTAGACTCTAAGGTTTAAATCAACTGGACTAAAAGAGTATTTGTTTAAATCTAATTAGATTAGGTTAAGAATGCTCTAAATCAAACAATAGTTGTAGTTGATCAAGTCCTTCTCTTTGATTAAACCAAATGGAAGTAGATTAGGCTCCGTGGTTGAGCATGAATCTATTAGATGGTCAAATCAGAATTGGTTAACCATATGATGTCAAGGTGGGATGGCAAGTTGCTCTAGGATCAACGATCGAATGGTTTTTAATTGGGAGCTACTCGTATTGATGCGTCTTTAACGAGTTAATGGCATATCCCTCCCATCGATCTCTCTCACCTGGTCATTGTGGTGAACCATTTATGATTCAGATCATTTACCTGATTCGGGTTGACCCATGCCTGTAAGGATATCAGTATGACTGATTTAGGTGCCACTTAACCTGACTTAATCTTGTTTCATTCTACCGATTTCATAGATTCAGTGGGAGAACTTGATTAGTCAATTTATCTTTATATATTAAAATCCTCTAAAATTATTAGGTCCTTAAAATGAAATAGTTATATGATAACTAGATCATAGCCTCCCATTAAGGTGGGTGATAATGAGTCCGATGTCTTGATAATCATTGGAGGCACTCCATGCCTGGTGCTTGTCAACCATCGGAATTATCATTCATTATATGATAAGTCAGCGTAACTATTAAATAAATAGTCAGGTGAGCCGAGCTTCACTCGGGCTTGGTTGTCTATTGATAGGTTACACTGATTATATCATTTAATGGTTGGACCTAACCAGAACTTTTAGTGGAGGCACTTCATGCCTGCTGAAGAGGTACATGGGGCAAAACTGAACACTAAGAATTGTTTGGGGAAACAATTGGTTTTGAACCTACTCTTAGATGCATATGGGTTAGCCAAGCTTCACTTGGGCCTGTATGTAGTTTATGTAGATCTTAGTGCCGCTAAAGAATTAAGAATAATTCTTCGAATTGGGGTGTAGAGGCTGCCAATTTGAACAAAATAGTGGGAGAATCTTTAGACTAAAGTCCAAGTCTTTAGACTGAATCAATTTATATACTAATAAACTTTAGTTTTTCCTTATGCAGAACATGGCCACTAATTTATCATTAAGGTCCCTATTGGATAGTGACAAATTGAATGGTTCTAATTTCAATAGCTGGTTCTAAAAACTTAAGATCGTCCTTGAGCATGAGAGGATTCTATATATTCTGAATAATCCTGCACCAAAGATACCTGATGCAAACACCCAAAGTTCTGAGAGAGACATTTATCAGAAGTGGCTCAATGATAGAACTAGTGTGCGTTGTATCATGTTAGCAGCAATGAACGATGAATTCGGTCGCCGGTTTGAGAATGCTCAGCCAGAAGAAATCATTCAAGCGTTGAATGAATCTTTCGGCACACCCAACAATGTTGAAAGGCACAAGACTAGTTGTGCTATTTTCAATGCTCGAATGAGAGATGGATCTCCTGTCACTGATCATGTATTGTACATGATCAAAAAGATAGAACTCCTAAGCAAGCTCGGCTTTCCCTTACATGAGCAGTTGGGAAAAGATGCGATCCTGAATTCCTTGCCTCCATCCTTCCGACCTTTCCTTACTCATTTTCGAATGACAAAGCCTGCAGTCAACTACCATGGTTTGTTGGGGTTGTTACAGAACTTTGAGAAGGATAACCAGCTCTCTAAGGGTTTGGTTAATGTGGTTGAAGGATCTAAGGTAGGGCATAAACCCTTTGGAAAAGGGAAGAAGAAAAAGAATAATAAAAGGGTGCAACATGCTAGGACATCTATAAGGGGTCAGATGCAGAAGAAGAAAGTTGATAAAAGTCAAGCTGAATGCTTTCACTGCAAGATGCAAGGGCACTGGAAGAGGAACTGTCCTCTTTACATTGCCACACTTGATCCAAACAGGCCAAAGAAGAAAAAGGAGCAAGATGTTGCTCAACAAGGTATTTATATGATAACACCTTGTAATTTTTCTATATATGATAATCAGACCTGGGTATTGGATACCGGGAGTCCTTTTAACATTTGCAATTCATTGCAGGGACTACAGGTCACCAGAAGATTTGAGGACAATGAAAGATTCCTAAATGTCGGCGATGGAAGATTAGTTCCAGTATTGGCATTAGGAGTTCTTGAAATAGTTTTCAATAGAAATGTCATTATACTAAATGATTGTCATTTTTGCCCAACGTTCTTATTGAACATAATTTCTGTAGGCCTTCTGGCCAAAAATAATTATGAAATTTCAATAAAGGATGTTACTTTGAATATCATCATGAATGGAGTCACTGTAATGACTGGGCATTTATCTAATGGCATTTATATATTATCACAGCCTGTGAATGTAGTGTACCAATCAAGTAAGCGCCCTAGAACAACTGATGTCACAGATATTTATCTTTGGCACCATCGGCTGGGTCATATCAACAAGAACAGATTAAACAGGTTAACTCAGGAGGGCATCCTTCGATTTGATGATTGTGAATCATTAACTACCTGTGAATCATGTCTTCTTGGTAAAATGACCAAGTCATCTTTTACTGGAAAGGTGAAAGAGCCAAAGAGCTATTGGGTCTAGTACATACTGATGTATGTGGACCAATGAGCACTTATGCTAAAGGTGGATACTACTACTTCATTACTTTTACAGATGACCTTTCTAGGTTCGGTTATGTCTATCTTATGCGACATAAATCTGAATCGTTTGAAATGTTCAAACTATATCATAAAGAAGTAGAAAAAAAACAGGAAAATGTATTAAGACCCTTCGATCAGATCGAGGAGGCAAATACCTTTCCAATGAATTTGTGACATATTTAAAGGAGAATGGGATTCTCTCCCAATGGACTCCTCCTGGAACACCGCAACATAACGGTGTGTCGAAAAGAAGGAATCAAACTCTGTTAGACATGGTTCGGTCCATGATGGGTTTTGCAAGCTTGCCAATATCATTTTGGGGATACGCATTAGAATCAGCTTGTCATATTCTTAATAAGGTTCCAAGTAAGTCTGTTTCTAAAACTCCACATGAGATGTAGTATGGACATAAACCGGTTATTACCTATCTGAGAGTCTGGGGGTGTCCGGCTTATGTGAAACGTGCAAAATCAGACAAACTTGAACCCAAATCTGACAATATTTTTTCATCGGCTATCCGAAAGAAACAAAAGGATATTACTTCTACAATACTGAAGAACAAAAGTTGTTTATTAGTAATAGAGCAGTTTTTCTTGAAAAGGAGTTCCTTAGTGAAGGAACAAATAGCTCTAATGTTGAACTTGAGGAAGTTCATCAAGTAGAAGGAACAACACAAACCAGTGAACCCCTAGAATCTGAGTTGATTAGATCAAACTCAAAACCCATTTTAGATGCACCATTAAGGCGATCTGGTAGAGTACCACATCAACCGGACAGATACTTGGGTTTCTTGGTCCAGAACGATGATCCTGTTGAACTCGATGAGAACAAGAAGGATCCGATCACCTATATGGATACTATGCAAAGGACTGACTCTAATAAATGGCTTGATGCCATGAAATTCGAACTTAATTCCATGAAGGACAATAATGTATGGACATTAGTTGACCCACCCAAAGGGATAAAATCTATAGGGTGTAAATGGGTTTTCAAGAGGAAAAGAGGCGCAGACGGAAAGGTAGAGACCTATAAAGCACGTCTGGTTGCCAAGGGGTATCGTCAACGTTATGGTATTGACTATGACGAAACGTTTTCTCCTGTGGCAATGCTGAAATCCATTCGGATTATGCTAGCTATAGCAGCACACTTCGATTATGAGATTTGGCAGATGAATGTTAAAACCGCTTTTCTAAATGGTGATTTAGAAGAACGGGTGTATATGATATAGCCTGAAGGTTTTATATCTGAAGACAAGTCTAAAGTGTGCAGGCTACAGAAGTCTATTTATGGACTTAAGCAAGCATCAAGGAGTTGGAACATACGATTTGATAAAGTGATCAAATCTTATGGCTTTATTAAGAATAAAGAAGAACCTTGCATTTATAAATGGGCTAACAATTCTGTTGTTGTATTTCTTGTATTATATGTGGATGATATTCTCTTAATCGGGAATGATATCCCTGCATTACTAGGAATAAAGACATGGTTATCATCACAATTCTCCATGAAAGATCTAGTAGAAGCATCATACATCCTAGGGATGAAGATCTATAGAGATAGATCTAAGAGGATGCTAGGTTTATCCCAATCTACGTACATTGACACAGTGCTAAAGAGGTTTAGTATGGAGAATTTCAAGAAAGGCTATCTTCCGATAGGCCATGGAATTCATCTTTCTAAGAAGGATTGTCCGATAACTCCTAATGAAAGAGAACGTATGAGTCGAATTCCATATGCTTCGGCAGTAGGATCGATTATGTACACCATGACATGTACAAGACTAGATGTGGCATACTCACTAGGAGTAGTGAGTAGATACCAATCTGATCCAGGAGAAAAACAATGGCAAGTTGTTAAGACAATCCTTAAGTATTTGATAAATACTAAGGACCAGTGGTTAGTCTATGGAGAGTCTGATTTGAAACTTGTTGGATATACTGATTCCAATTTTCAATCAGATCATGATGATAGCAAAAGTGTATCGGGTTTCGTGTTTATCCTAAATGGTGGAGCTATTTGCTGGAAAAGTTTCAAGCAACATACAGTGGCAGATTCGGTGTGCGAGGCAGAGTACATCGCTGCATTAGATGCTACGAAAGAAGCTGTATGGCTGCGAAAGTTCATCTCCGAGCTTGGAGTAACACCTTCCATAGATGAACCAGTCCTGTTATACAGTGACAGCACTGGTGCCATAGCTCAAGTAAAGGAACCACGAGCACATCAGTGCACCAAGCACATACTGCGCCGGTTTCATCTTATTCGAGAGATAGTAGACCGAGGTGACATAAATCTTCAGAAGATTGATGGAAAGGAAAACCTAGGTGACCCATTTACTAAAGCACTCAGCATCAAGGAGTTTGACAACTATAAGTTGAAGATGGGTATTAGATATTGTAATGAGTGGCTTTAGGCTAAATGGGAGTTTGTTGGAAATTGTATCCTAAAGCCAATTATTTGATGATTGTGCTGATGTAAATTATATATAAATTGATATATTATAAAAGTTATTTGGCAGTTTATTCATTACAAGAACATCTTCTTAATACTCCTGAAAGTAATGAAGCCCTAGGATCTTCCTCATGATAAAGGAGGATTTATCTTAGAAGGTCCTTAAAAGAGTTCGCGACCAAATGATATACTATGACAGGGCCATAGTACTATAATTATAGGACATTGTATATCATATTTGTTGGTTATCCTCTTAACCAAGGAGTGTAGAGACACTGGTATGACATACAGGTGAAAGTGTAGGAGTACATTTCACCGAACGTGACTCATTTCTGGATACTCTACTGTCAAGAGTTAATCCGAGAAGATATAGGTATAAGTATCCTTCAGACCTGAAGATCACAACCAGTGGCTTACAAGCAACTCATTGTACTTAGGTGCCGGACCACCTGGATTTCTAATCCAGCTACGAAAGGTTACTGGGTGCAGTCAAGTACTTGTGGTAGTCAGTTGTGGATCAAGATGGAATTTGACCTATCCCATTAAAAGGAGAAATGCTTGTGTTTCAATTTAGCAAGACCTTGGCCAAGGCACTTCATGTGAAAGTCACTAAAGTTGAAATCACTTTATGGATTTGCTATTTAGAGTTGACAGGCTCTTAAGCCATCCTTAGCATTTGTAGTCAAGAGGATGAATTATACGATAACTGTTTCTTAGGGTTCTTGGAGTTTGCTCGGCAACTCTTCGACCTATCCGGACGTCGGGTTCCATTGCTAGATGGGCACATCGATTAGTATAGAAAGTTGTTTCTATGCTACCGGCTTAGGTTAGAACCTAGAGAGTCACACGCATAGAAGTTTCCTAGGATGATCTATTTGCTGATCAACGATTGAGAATCGTATATGATTTAATTAATCAATTTGATTGATTGAATTATCTCAATTGGGTTAAGTACAATTGAATAAGATTCAATTTGGTTTAAGTCTATTAGAAGGACAAGTCAATTTCAAATATTGATTTGAAATTAGACTTGATTTGAATTTAAATAGATTTAGGACTAGCCAAATTTGATTTGGGCTTGGACCATGATCTATGTGGGTTAAGTTAAATAAATTTAGATCAGAACCCAAACCTCTCGAATATAGATCTCATATGATGAGATGGCTAAAATATCATCTCATGAGATAGAATTTAATGCATGACATTTATTTACCGAACGTCGGATTTATCCCTCGTCTCTTTGGTTTTCTCCGAACGACGGAACTAAACCAAACGCCGCGACTCCTTGGTTTTCTCCGAACATCGGAATTAAACCAAGCGCCGCGCCTTCGACGTCTCTTCGCTTTTGCCAAACGACGGATTCTTAAATGTCAGAATTAAATGTCAAGGCTAAATCTAGACTATAAATAGAGGGCATTCCCTCACCAGAGATCACAAAACAAAAAATAGAATAACAATACACGATTTATCGTGGATTGTAATTCTAAATTGTCATGGATTGTAATTTTAAAATGTTAGAATAGAAATTCCTGGTGATTCTAGTGTTAGCGGAAGCATGGTGGATCTTGGAGGAAGATTCAAGTGAGAGGATTCAAGATTAGCAAAGCTATTTTTCGTAAGCTAGCACTCCCAGAAATCTGATCATTCGGGGCTTCGCGTGGACGATACTAGAGGCCGGACGATTGAATGGCTGCAGAACAATAAGGATTTACCTACTGTTCTTAAGGTAAGTGATTTGATCCCTAGATCTTAAGGCAGGCTTCAAGATAATAGTGTAACTAGTCATCTTGAAGATCAAGATATGATCTTGATATTTTTATATGCATATTTTAGATCAAACGACCCTGAATATATAGGCAAAGATATGATCTTGATGCATATTAGATAGATTAATATGTAATCTTTTAATTTCTGCAATGATAATAGTTATCAATTTTTAAAAATATGCATGCCTCGGAGACTATTTCTCCCTACAGATATAGTGACCTCACCCCGAGACCAAAGGAGGTCTCGAAGGTGGGATGGTGCTGGTGTACCCCGAGACCGGAGGGAGGTCTCGGGGTCGAGATATAGCGACCTCACCTCGAGACCGGAAGAGGTCTCGGGGGTGAGATGGTGCTTGTGCACCCCGAGACCGGAGAGGGGTCTCGAGGTTGAGATATGATGACCCCATCCTGAGACCGGAGGAGGTCTCGGAGGTGAGATGGTGATGGTGCACCCCAAGACCGGAGGGGGGTCTCGGGGTCGAGATATGGCGACCTCACCTCGAGACCGGAGGAGGTCTCAGGGGTGAGATGGTGCTGGTGCACTCCGAGACCAGAGGGGGGCCTCGGGGTCGAGACATGGCGACCTCACCCCGAGACCGGAGGAGGTCTCGGGGGTGAGATGGTGCTGGTGCACCCCGAGACCAGAGGGGGGCCTCGGGGTCGAGACATGGCGACCTCACCCCGAGACCGGAGGAGGTCTCGGGGGTGAGATTGTGCTGGTGCACCCCGAGACCGGAGGGGGGTCTCAGGGTCGAGATATAGCGACCTCACCCTGAGACCGGAGGAGGTCTCGGGGGTGAGATGGTGCTTGTGCACCCCGAGACCGAAGGGGGTCTCGGGGTTAAGATGCGGTGACTTTCGTTAGCTGCTGTTACCTTTTATTCTAACGGCGCTGGATCAGCCACATCAGATGCCCCCTCACCCCTGAGGCAAGCGGGCCCCACTGGCAAGGCGAAAGGGGTGCTGCCTCCCATGTGGCTGATCCCTATCCACATCTCTATGCGGACGACATGGGGAATGTGAAAAGGCGACCGCTTCCATACACTGAGCCCGCCATGATCGACCTCGAGGCGAGGTTAACTCTTCGGAGTCCGCGTGGAAAGCTGCATCATCATTACCTCTCATAGCGGCGACGTCAGTGGAGTCCCATTATCGGTCGGAGGCGTACCATATCATGCGCTGGCAACCATCGAGGCGAACCAGCCTATGGTGGGGGTCCATGTGGCTGACGAGAGAGGCGGGACAATTTGAAAACCAATGGGGGGTTGAATCTAGCCTCACCACTGCTGCCATCGTCGTCTTCCTCTGAGCTTGCGTTTTGGTCTCCCCTGCAACCCATGAATCCTGCGCTTAGCCTTCCTTCCCTCATGTTAGTTCTTTGTCCATTCTAGACTCCATCTCTTCTTTTACCCATGAGTTCTCCATCTTGGACCTTGGAGGACGATTCAGAGAATCGTTCTCCCTCTGAGAGGCACTGCGCCTCTCCTGTACCTTCCCCTCTCCTCCACTGGAGTGATCCACTAATTTAAACCGCGTCCCCCTGGCCCGGCGATGGGTCACCGGTGGAGCCCCATCGAGGAGCCGCCGATCAGAGGCTGGCACCTCCTCAAGGGTGGAGGGGTCCCCGGAGGGGACCGCCTCCATGGTAACAGGTCTGGATTTGGCAAAAATCCAGGCCCGTTACCAGATTCCCCGGGACGTTGAGCTTTTCCTGCCGACTCCCGATGATAGGGTCATCTCCTCCCGACCCGGCCGGGTGGCCCTTTATGAGATTTGCCTGAAGGCGGGTCTCCATCCACTCTTTCCTTCTTTCATCAACCTTCTTGACTACTACTCTTTGACTCCTTCCCAACTGGTCCCAAATTCCTACCGGATCATTAGCGCCTTTGTTATTCTCTATCATCGTCTTGGCATCACCCCTCGAATTTCTCTTTTCCGGTGCTTTTATATCCTCCAATCCCAGAAGGGTTGGTGGCTGTTCCAGCCCCGACCCAATCGGGTCCTTAAGCCTTTTCTTCCTTCTTTGATCAAGGGATGGAAATCCCAATTCTTTTTCGCCGGCCTAGACCAAATCAGGCCCCGGTGGGGAGACCCCGACCTTCGAGGCAACGCGAACTCCACCGTCCACCCTGGAGATCGGGAAGCGTTGGGTCAATTGTTAGCTGCCGAGATCTCTCGGTACACCTTGCTCTTGACGGAAGATAACCTCCAGTCGGCGGGTCTTATCTCCCACCGGGGTAAGCCATTTCCACACATAGCCAAAATTTCGCCTGCTTCTCTTCTTTTCTTTTTTTTTTTTTTTGACCTTGACCGATATCATGCAACCATGAAGATACCGACTCAGAAACTCCTGAAGGCCGTCTCCAAGAAGAGGGCCCGGGAGGGGCCGAGTGAAGGCCAGCAAGCTCCAGCCCCAAAATGCCGACAGCTCGGGTTCCCCGACCACCGGTACCACAAGACCCCCCGGCTGCTCCAAAAATCGATCTCACGGCCAACACCCCACCAGAGATAGCGACGCCCGCGGGGGTCCCAATAGAGGAGCCAGCTGCAGAGGAGCCGGCAGTGGCGGAGGAGCCCATAGTGTCGAAAGAGCTACCTGCCCCTGGCGAACCGACCCACCCGAGGCAGTCAGGGACTGGGCGAGGGGCCATCAGGGTAGCAAGCCCACCCCCCGAGAGGATGCCCAGGAGCAGCCCGCGCGCCGAGCTGGAGGAGGCTGAGGCGGCCGAACGGAGCAGGGCCAAACCAGGGCCACCTCGGGACTCCATCTTGAATGACGGTCGTTGGGCTGAACGGGTCCTTTCTCCAGTTTCATGCCCGAGGTCCTGGAAGAGCTCAGCCACCTGAAGGCGAGTACATTCTTTTGGGAATCCTATGCGGCCCTTGTTAGGATAAGCGGTCTTTTCACCCTTTGCCTTTATATTTCCCTCTTTTTCTCTCTCTCTCTCTCTTTTTTTTACTAACCTAGAACTTTCATGCAGCTTGCACATTCCCTAAGGGCAGCGAGGGAGGCAATCCATGGTGGGAAGGCCCTTCTGCTCGAAGCACAGAAGGAGGCCGAAGATGCCTAGCACCGCGCGGAGGCGGCTGAGGAGGCGCTGGCGTCGACCAGAAGCGCATGGGCCAGTGAAACAAGGGCCACCGAGAGCAGAGCGGAGGCTGATGCCAACGCCTGCGGGCAGCGCTCCACCAAATGACGGAGGCTGAAAACGCCGTGATGGCCAGAGACCTGCATATCTCTAAGCTAACCTTGGCCATCCAAGAGATCAAGGGTCGAGCTGTCGTGGCTGAGGAGAGAGTAGGTTCCACGGAGGAAGAGGCAGCGGCCGCGGAGGAAAAAGCAAGGGCTGCGGAGGAGGAGGCGCGGGCAGCGAAGGAAAAAGCAAACCAAGCCGAGGAGGAGGTGAGTCGCGCCCAAGAGGCCGAGAGGGCTGCAGTGGCAGCCCTCGCTGCAGAGGAAAGAGCTCGGGCGCTGAGGTGGAAGCTTCCATCGTGGCTAGGACCGCCAGAATTATAGAAGAGTACAAAGCGTCCGAGCACTTTACAGATGATTTGGCAGAAGCCTCGGCGGTGGTGTTCCTTCAAGGGTTCCAGCACGGGAAGGAGAAGATTGCTAGGGACTTGAACATTCCCCAAGCCCTGGAAGTTGAACCATATCACTTCTCGGATTCGGCCCCCTCCGACGATGAGCCCGCACCAGATGAGCCGTGAGCCTCCTTGTATTTTTTTTTGCAAGTTCGATGACGTTGGCATTTTGTAATCCCTTCAAATTAATGAAATACCTTTTTCCTTCAAGATAAATTGTCTATTTGAGACTCTTATCTCAAATTCGTTGGCTGACAATGCGCGGCCCCTTGGTTCCATTAGTGCTAGGGGATAACTCCCAACTCACGCGAGCTGTCCCATCTTAGCCATCTAGGACCGAAACTCGGGGCCAGGAAGGATAGGTTTCTTGGGGTTGAAGCGCCGGTTTTTGGAGGTTGAGGTAGGAGGGTTCCTCAGAACCGACGGCGCACCGCTCTGCTAGGGGTATGTCGGGCCTTGTGCCAGGTAGGCACATGGCTTTAGGTGCCGATGGGGTCGAACTTGATGCCTGGCTGGCCCAGGGCTTTAGGTGCTATCGGTTGTCGGGCTTTATGTGCCGTTGGGTGTCGGGCTTCATGCCTGGCTGGTGCAGGGCTTTAGGTGCCGATGGGTGTCGGACTTCATGCCTGGCTGGTGCAGGGCTTTAGGTGCCGACGGGTGTCGGGCTTTATGCCTGGCTGGCAGGGCTTTAGGTGCCGACGGGTGTCGGGCTTCATGCCTGGCTGGTGCTGGGCTTTAGGTGCCGACGGGTGTCGGGCTTTATGCCTGGCTGTCCCAGGGCTTTAGGTGCCGATGGGTGTCGGGCTTCATGCCTGGCTGGTGCAGGGCTTTAGGTGCCGATGGGTGTCGGGCTTTATGCCTGGCTGGCCCAGGGCTTTAGGTGCCGATGGGTGTCGGGCTTTATGCCTGGCTGGCCCAGGGCTTTAGGTGCCGATGGGTGTCGGGCTTTATGCATGGCTGGTCCAGGGCTTTAGGTGCCGATGGGTGTCGGGCTTTATGCCTGGCTGGCCTAGGGCTTTAGGTGCCGATGGATGTCGGGCTTCATTCCTGGCTGGTGCAGGGCTTTAGGTGCCGACGGGTGTCGAGCTTTATGCCTGGCTGGTGCAGGGCTTTAGGTACCGTCGGTTGTCGGGCTTTATGTGCCGTCGGGTGTCGGGCTTCATGCCTGGCTGGTGCAGGGCTTTAGATGCCGACGGGTGTCGGGTTTTATGCCTGGCTGGTGCAGGGCTTTAGGTGCCGACGGATGTCGAACTTTATGCCTGGCTGGCCCAGGGCTTTAGGTGCCGACGGGTGTCGGGCTTTATGCCTGGCTGGTCCAGGGCTTTAGGCAAAAAGAACTCAGGAGCTAAAATTGAAATTCATTAATATAGAATGAGGGGCGAAAGCCCAAAGAGAATACAGGCACGGTATTCAATGTGAGAGGAGAAATGCATTACTGATAATACCGACGAAGGTTGTCGGCATTCCACGTCCTAGGAAGCAGCTTCCCATCAAGCTCTTCAATCTTGTAAGCTCCGTGACGAAGCGTCTCGGCGATCCGATAGGGTCCTTCCCAATTTGGGGCTAGCTTGCCTCCTCCGCCGGCTTCGAGACTTCAGCCCGTCGAAGGATCAGGTCTCCCGGCAGGAAAGTCCTGGATGCACACGGCATTGTAATATTTGGCGGTAGACCGCCATCGAAGTCGCTCGGTCTCGCATTTCCTCCACCAAGTCGAGGTTGGCTCGCAGCTGGTCTGGGTTGCCTTCTCGTTGTATGATTCCACCGAGGGCTCGGTGAGCCAACCTCTACCGGGATGACGGCTTCGGATCCAAAGACTAAGCTGAATGGGGTCTCGCCGGTGGGGGCTCGCGGCGTGGTGTGGTAGGCCCACAGCACGTTGGGGAGCTCCTCCACCCATTGTCCCTTACAGTCATCCAGTCAAGTTCTCAGCCCTTGGAGAATGATTCGATTAGTCACCTCGGCCGCCCCGTTGGTCTGAGGGTGCCCGACGGAAGTGAATTTCTGACGGATGCCAGCTCGAGCAAAATTCCTGGAAGGGCGTGTTGTCAAACTGCCGGCCATTGTCGGTGACCAGGGTGTGCGCAGTCCGAACCGATATAATGGACTTCCAAAAGAAGGATCTCACTTTGCTCTCCGTGATCTTAGCAAGGGCTTCGGCTTCAACCCACTTGGTGAAGTGATCAACGGCCACCAGGAGGAACTTTCGCTGTCCGAAGGCCAGGGAAATGGTCCCAGGATATCCATACCCCACTGGGCAAAGGGCCAGGGTGCCACCAAGGGGGTTAACTGAGACGTCGGCTATCGCTGGATATTAGCATGGCGCTGACAGCTATCACATCTCTTAACGAGCTCGGCTGCGTCCTCCTTCATGGTCAGCCAAAAGTACCCCTGTCGTAGGGCCTTGTAAGCTAGGGCTCTGCCCCCCAGGTGACTTCCATAGCCTTCATGGATCTCCCAGAATGTAGTCTGATTCCACTGGTCCCACGCACCTGAGGACTGGGTATGAGAATGATCTTCGATAAAGCTTCCCATCCATCATCAAGAACCTCGGGGCCCTCCGCCTGAGTAGCTTGGCCTCAGCGGGGTTCTCTGGGAGAGTACCATCGGTCAAATATCGATGTAGGCGTCCATCCAGGAGGGCTCTTGCTCCACCGGTAATGCTTCATCCGCAACTTCAATGCTTGGGGCCTGGAGGTGCTCCATATGTTCTTCCCAGCGTCCCGTCGGCCGAAGTGGCTAAACGGGATAATGCGTCGGCTCTGCATTCTCCGCTCGGGGAATGTAGCTGACGCGGAAGTAAGAGAACCGAGAGGCTTGGGATTGCACCTTGCTCAGATAGCAGGACATGGTTGGGTCCCTAGCTTCGTACTCCCCAGTGATCTGCCCAGAAACAAGCTGAGAGTCCATGAAGGCCCTCAAACGCCCTGCACCTAACTCCTCAGCCAACCTCATTCCTGCTAACAAGGCTTCATACTCCACCTGGTTGTTAGTTGCTGGGAACTGGAATCTAAGAGCATACTCCACCACATCCCCTCAGGGCTCGCAAGAATGAGTCCAGCTCCGCTTCCTTGAGAATTTGCTGCTCCATCCACATGCAAAATCCAGTCCTCTTTTTCTGCCTCCTCGGTCGAGGGAGGGTCCACACACTCCTCCAGGCACACCTCCTCCACACCCCTCGGTCCAGGAACACTCAACCAAGAAGTCAGCTATCACCTGAGACTTCATGGCCGACCTTGGCCGGATGGATAGGTCAAATCACTTAGCTTAATGGCCCATTTGGCTAGCCGACCGAAGGTGTCAGGGCGAGACAAGATGGTCCGAAGAGGTTGGTCCGTGAGCACCACGATGGGATGAGCTTGAAAGTAGGGTCGGAAGCGTTGGACAGAGACCACCAGGGCAAAAATGATCTTCTCGGTTCTAGAGTATCTGGTCTCGGCATCATGAAGTACCTTGCTGGTGTAATAGATCGGCCTCTGGACTCCGTCAACATCCATGCGCACGAGCACAGAGCTGACAGCTGGGAGGCTGCGAGATATAGGAAGAGCTCCTCCCACTCTTTGGCTTGGACAACAGCGGGGGAGTGGATAAAAATTGCTTCAACTCCTCAAAGGCATCCTGACACTCCTTTGTCCACTCAAAGCCATTGACCTTGCGCAGCGCCTTAAAGAAGGGCAGGCACCTTTCTGCCGATCTTGACATGAAGCGACTCAAGCCGCCACCTTCCTATTAGGCGTTGCACCTCCTTCTTGTTAGCTGGGGGCCTCATATCCAAGATAGCCCTGATCTTGTCAGGGTTGGCTTCATCCCTCGCTGGGTTACCATAAAGCCCAGAAACTTGCTTGCCGCCACTCCGAAGGCGCACTTGTGGGGGTTAAGCCTCATCCGATACCGGCGCAGGTTGTTGAAGGTCTCCTCAAGGTCGGCGACATGGTCAGCAGCACTGGTGCTCTTGGTCAGCATATCATCCACGTACACCTCCATGTTACGCCTATCTGGTCCTCAAAGACCTTATTCATCAACCTTTGATAGGTGGCTCCGGCATTCTTCAGCCCAAACGGCATCACCTTGTAGCAGTAAATCCCCTTTTCTGTAATAAAAGAGGTGGCTTCTTCATCTGCCGGGTTCATCCTGATCTGATTGTACCCCGAGAATGCATCCATGAAACTAAGGGTTTCATGCCCGGACGTGGCGTCCACTAGCTGGTCGATCGGGGTAACGGAAAGCTATCTTTGGGGCATGCCTTGTTGAGGTCGGTGAAGTCCACGCACATCCTCCAGCTCCCACTGGCCTTGCGAACCATCACGACATTCGCCAGCCAGTCCGGGTAGTGCACCTCGCGGATGTGACCGGCCGCCAGTAGCTTCCGCACCTCCTCATCCACGCCTTCTGTCGATCGGGGGAAACTCCTTTTCTTCTGCCGGATAGGTCGGCACTCCGCCCAATGTTAAGTTGGTGGGTAATCACCTCTTCTGGAATCCCTGCATATCGGACGCCGACCAGGCGAAGACATCCGCATTAGCTCGCAGAAAGGTGAGGAGTCGGTCACGAGCCTCCTCCGGAGTAGGGCTCCAATCCGGATGTTCTTGTGGGTCCTCCCCGAGGGGGAAAGTAAGCAGTCGCTCGGCCGGCTCTCCTCTTCTCTCCAGGTCTCGAGGATCCAGCGTCTCAGGTACCGACGGGTGCCACCCCCTGCGACTAGGGGCCATGTGGTAGCAAAGTGAAGGTGGATTCTGCTCTCCCCGCATCTTCCCAACTCCTTCGCTGGTAGGAAACCTCACGAGGAGCCTCTTAGTGGATATGACAGCATCCAAAAGATTGAGCCCGGGCCTCCCGAGGATCGCGTTGTAAGCAAGGGGCACACGAACCACCAAGAACTTCATGAAAACCGTGCTTTGACATGGGGCTGTGCCAGCCGTCACAGGGAGAGTGACCTCCCCTCGACTTTCACAGAATCTCCAGTAAACCCCATCAGGGGCGTGGCAACAGGCCGGAGCAGATCAGGCGACAGGTTCATGCGAACAAAAGCATCATAGTTCAAAACATCCACAGAGCTCCCACTATCAACTAGAATTCTCTTTACAGGATGTTTAGCGATCGTCATGGATACGACGACGCTGTCATCATTTTTGTTTACTACCTCCTCTAAGTCCTTTTTAAAGAAAGGAATTACAGAATCCAACTCCCCCTCCCCTCTCGGCCTCTTCGGCGGGCCTCCTGCCCCCCAGGAAATCATTGCCACCATCTTCTCCGTTGGGGCATTGTCGATCATCGGCGGCGGGGGCTGACGGCCAGGAGCTCCCGGGTTGTTCCTCTGGACGAACTTTCCCAGGTGGCCCCGCTGGATAAGGTCTTCGATAGCCTTCTTCAGCTGGCGACACTCGTCAGTATCATGATCGTGATCCCGGTGGTAGCGACAATAGAGGTTCTTGTTGCGAGGGATCTTCGGGTTCATTGGAGGAGGGCGCTGAAGATAAGACTCCCCTTCAATCTCGAGCAAGATCTGAGATATCGGGGCGAGCAGTGGGGTGTAGGGTCCATCTCTTGGTGCAGGGGCTCGGGGACGGTTGTCTGGCCGGTGAGGAGGCTCAGGTCTTCTGGGGCGAGCTTCGACAGGTTCCGGTCGGGCCGGTTTCTTGGGGATGTTCCCGCCAGCCTCGCCCGGGAGAAGTCGGCCTCGTCAGCCGAATGTACTTCTGGGCCGGGTCAAGAGCTCGGCGTAGGAGCCGGGTGGCTTCTTATCGAGGGAGTACGCGAAGCGAGACGGGCGAAGCCCTCGCTTCAAGGCCAAAGTGGCCACCGAGTCTTCAAGATTGTAGACCTCCAGGGCCGCCTCCTTGAACCGAGCGACATAATCCCGTAGGGACTCACCGCTCTTCTGCTGGACGGCGAAGAGGCTATCTGCTACCCTTGGATCTTCCGGCAGGCATCAAAATGGGCCAAGAAAGCCCTCTCCAACTGGCGGAAGGAATCAATGCTCTGTGGTGGCAGACGGGAGTACCAAGCTCGGGCGGCCTTCTTCAGGGTGGCTGGGAAGGCGATGCACATGAGTGAGTCGGTGGCCCCCTGGACTTGCATGAGAACTTTATAACTTTCCAAGTGGTCCAAGGGGTCTGTGGTCCGTCATAAGGATCTAGCTGGGGAAGGCGGAACCGGGTGGAGATGGGTTCTTCCATGATGCGGCGAGACAATGGAGGCCGGCTGTCGTAGTCCATCTCTGGCAGGTGGGTGATCCGACGGCTAAGTTCCTCCAACCTCTGGTTATACTCGTCGAGTCGACGCTCGGCTCGACGGGCCATCCGGCCATCAAAAGACCCCGAAGATTCAGAAGATGGAGAACGGGGACGGCGATGCCGGCGGGGGCGCTCCGCCTCCTTCCCATGCCGCCGCTTAGGAGAGACACTAGCGTGGCGGGAAGGCGACGGTGTCTCTTAGAGGCTTCCCGTGGTGAGGCTTGGGCGGAGCTTGATGGTGGCGATCCCCCGGCACCGGTGATCTCCTTCGGAAGGAATGCTGGCTGGGTTGCACCACCCCTGGGACTGATGGATTTGGCTCCGGCTGCTGCGGGCCGCCTGTTGGTGCTGCAGGCCTTGAACCGCCGCTGCCAGAGATTGGACTTGCATGGCCAGGGCAGTGAATCGATCTTCTTAACTGCTGCGGAGGAGGCGTAGGGACATCGCCGGAGGAGCGGAAGGTCCAGCCTCCTGGGGATGCAGTGGTGCCGGAACTGGCCGAGAGAGCCGAGGGGGCCTCCGCAGGTGGATCGGCTCCTCGGCGCTGCCCCCCAGCAAGCTGGCAGAAACTCCCTTCGTTCGGGTCGTCACCATGGCTTCAGAAACTCGAGAAGGGAGATCGCAGATTGCTGGTTCGATATTTTCTCTTTCCCCCCCTACCTGGCGCGCCAATCTGATGACGCCAAGTCACCTTCTTCAAGCGTCGGGGAAGACGACGTCCTTCTCTCCGGACCCTGCAAGAAAAGTCCCCGGAGACCGGATGCTCCGGTGGGGACCCTCCGACGCTCAAGTTAGTTACTTGGGATCAGACAAGAACTGCTCAGCAGAAGGGAGCTGAGACAGTTAGGGTTTTGCTAGTAGGAAGAAAGCTAGAAAACCAGAGTTCGAATCCTTACTTACAGCGCGAGCGCATGTTTTTATACCTATTCGAATGTCCCATCTTTCTTTTCCAGAAGATTGCTATCGTACAATTACTGTGCGCGCCGGAGGCGTCCTGCGCTACCTGTTAATATGGCTTTATAGGTGTCTAGCAGTCGTGGTTGTATTTGGTGCGCGCCGTTGCTTGACATGACCGCGCACAGTTGCAAGTGTAGTGAATCGTACTCCGTAACGGGGCACAATCACGCACAGGGACATGCAGTGCACCATATGCCGTTATGAGGCATGGCCGCAAGCAGCCACGGACGCACGGCGAGCCATGTGGGTGCGCCAGGTGGCCCGGAGCTCTCGTTTGGTTCGAAGGCTGGTTCATGTGCTAGACGTTGGTGATGCCTGCGCACCCCAAGACCGGAGGGGGTTTCGAGGTGGAGATATAGTGACCTCACCCCGAGACCGAAGGAGGTCTCGGAGGTGGATGGTGCTGGTGCACCCCGAGACCGGAGGGGGTCTCGGGGTCGAGATATAGCGACCTCACCCCGAGACCGGAGGAGGTCTCGGGGGTGAGATGGTGCTTGTGCACCCAAGACCGGAGAGGGGTCTCGGAGTCGAGATATGACGACCCCACCCCGAGATCGAAGGAGGTCTCGGGGGTGAGATGGTGCTGGTGCATCCCGAGACCGGAGGGGGGTCTCGGGGTCGAGATATGGCGACCTCACCCCGAGACCGGAGGAGGTCTCGGGGGTGAGATGGTGCTGGTGCACCCCGAGACCAGAGGGGAGCCTCGGGGTCGAGACATGGCGACCTCACCTAGAGACCGAAGGAGGTCTCAGGGGTGAGATGGTGCTGGTGCACCTCGAGACCAGAGGGGGCCTCGGGGTCGAGACATGGCGACCTCACCCTGAGACCGGAGGAGGTCTCGGGGATGAGATGGTGCTGGTGCACTCCGAGACCGGAGGGGGTCTTGGGGTCGAGATATAGCGATCTCACCCCGAGACCGGAGGAGGTCTTGGGGGTGAGATGGTGCTTGTGCACCCCGAGACCGGAGGGGGTCTCGGGGTTGAGATGCGGTGACTTCCGTTAGCTGCTGTTACCTTTTATTCTAACGGCGCTGGATCAGCCACATCATTAGGCAATAAACATAGAGCATGCATGTTAAATATGCAGCCCAAATAGATAAAAAAAATAAAAAATAAATTTAATTCATGTAAAAATTGAAATATATTACGTGAGGTATTTAATATATAATTAAATCATATAATATGTTTAAGTTTTACTAACTAATCCTCCATAATCTTAGTTAGGTCAAGCTTGGATTAATGATTAACTAGCTTGAGTTCATTACCAACTAGTAAGGCTATAAACTTGAAAATAACTTATGTATTAATGCTAATGCTCACTTCTTTAGATATTGTTTTATACAAGAGGAATAGTATAAGCTGTTTGCATGAATATGTAAAATAAATTGCAAATATGTAAAGCAAACTATGCATATGAGGGTGGGAGAGAGAGAGAGAGGAAGCGATACAAATAATTTTACAAAACCTAGCAATTTTACCATCATGCTTTCTTTATTTTGTTTTAAGGAATAATTCCATTTTAAAATTTAAATTTAGGGAGCCTTCTCGATTTTTTTTCCTCCTTAAAAAAAAATAATTATAAAAAAAATAAAATAGTAAGTTGCTAGTGGCCCGTGGGCCGATCCATCCATCCGCTCAAAAGGGTGAGTTCTACGCGTAGAAGAAAGGTCATCAGCGAAAAGGCTACAGAGTAACCGCCGGAGAACGGAAGGGTGTAGCAGCGATGAAGATCCTGGTCGCCGTCAAGCGGGTCGTCGACTACGCCGTCAAGGTCCGCGTCAAGCCCGACAAGGTAAACTATCCTCCAGTTTCCCCAATCATCACCGTCCATCAGTTATCTGATGGTCGTCATTGATGGTCCGGCGATGGCGATCAGAGCGGAGTGGAGACGAGCAACGTGAAGATGTCGATGAACCCCTTCTGCGAGATCGCGCTCGAGGAGGCCCTCCGCATCCGGGACTCCGGCGCCGCCAAAGAGGTCGTTGCCGTTTCCGTAGGCCCCGCCCAGTGTGCCGACACCCTCCGCACCGCCCTCGCCATGGGCGCCGACCGCGCCGTCCACGTCGACGCCGGGGCCGCTCCCGTGCTTCCGCTTGCCGTCGCTAAGATTCTCAGGGCCGTCGTCCAAGTGGAGCAGCCGGGACTCTTGATTTTGGGCAAGCAGGTAAAACTTAAAAGGAATCGCTTCACTCTCTCTCCTCTCTGAATTAAAGATTGGATTTTGGGGAAAGTTAGTGGCAAATGTGAAACAGTTGTAGATAAACCATACCATTATGTAGAAGAATCTTCAATAGCATGGGGCATGGTCGGAACAAAATATTTTGCTTGTTTCCTACAAAACTGATCAAGACTAGACCACAGTTGAATTGTTCAATTAAATCTAATGTGCTCATTTGAAATCAGTGATCACAGAAATCTTGAAAGTCCTTCAATCTATATTTTTTCCAAAAGCCTTTTATGTACGTTTTCATCTAGACATTACATAGGCAAGTGCATGCTGACAACCCAATTTTGCTCCTCATTATCCTTTTTTTTTCAAAATTATTTTAACTTTATTATGTGGATAACATATAAAGAGCACAAGGTTAGCTGCTAAGTTGCTAACGATGTTGAAGTCCTGGTGTATCTCTAGACAGCTCTACTGGTTTAGAAGTGGTTACTTGCTATTTGTTATGACACTTAGAAATGTAAACATCAGTTTTATTATGGATTTCATTGTCCTAATGTCATTATGATTTATTTTGCACTGGTGTTTATATCCCAATATATCTTTGCAATTTGTTTTGCAATATCTAACAAATATTTTGTGAAATAATCAAACCATCTAGTTACATGTTATCTGGTGAAGGTTTATTTCTAGTTGGTAGATTTCTGTCCGGGTACTTTTCAATCTTTCTCATTTTTTCATCTTTCAAATGTGGGTTCATCAGCATCTCTTTCGCAGAAATTTATTTCAGGTTGCACGAGATTAGTTTTGAAAATTCCTATTTTACACCTCCCAAAATGATGACGTTATTGGGGCCAGTAGAAACTTTTCATGAAGTGAATAGGTAGTCAAACTGAAACTTCATTCATATGAAATTGATGCAATGACAGGAGAATGAAAACAATCCTTCTCGGTTCCACTAGTCAATCAACTGAGACAGAAAAGATCTTTATTCTTTTGATCCTAATTTTGATAATCTGGGAAAAGAAAACCGTGAAGATCTAGAGGATTAGAACCTGATGATTCATAATGTCCAACTGTTGGGGACTAAATTCCAAATGTTTTTACTGTCAATGTTTATGTTTAAGAGTAGGTCTCACTTCCCTTAGGCGATCATAACTATGTCTATGAACTATGGAGATCTGTTCAGTCTATAGTTTCTTCTGGATCACCAATACATCTCATCTTGCTTGTGTAGTATTTGATCCATGTAAGGAAAAAGGCTTAAGGAACGTCCTTTACAATCTAGTTATCTTCATGCATGAAGTGGATTAATTTAATTTCAAGTCAGGCACTAATAATAATAGGTCAATTTCCATCTAAGCTTAGTCTGAGTTGAATCTGGCTGGAAACTGACCATGTTTTATAATCTTATGGGCCATCTGTTGGTTAAGGCAAATAAATGGGGACATAAAATTGGCTTCTTTATATATAAAAATTCAGATAATATATCAAGAAGTAGAGCTAATCATCTAGTTATTTTGTTGTATCGTGCAATATTTTTGGAAAAGCATGATTTAAGGGGTAAACCGTAAGCCTCATGGATTTTTCTATTTGTTCTGAAAAAATAAGAACTTAGGAAATAATGTGAAGAAAAATAAGGTAAAATTTATGAATGATGTTTGGACTTGGTGACAGACTTTGGAAAGGTTCACACATTTCAACTATAACAAATGTGCACAAATCTTAGTGGTTAGCATTGAGTCTCAGACTTCACCATTCTTTTAACAGGATAATTCAAATGCAGTGTTATCATCCAATAATACAAAATGCATCTTTTTCTTTCATTTATTGGCTGTGGAAAAATCAATTCCTAATGCATCCACCTCCTGTACAATCATATTAGAAAGTGGCAGTGGTCCTTCTAGGAACTCTCCATAATACTTGTGCATTACCTCAAGAGCCTTACACATTCCACAAAAGCCTCAGCTTAAGGCGGGACACAAGCATAGTATATGCCTCTTAACAAACAAATGTTGGCTAGAACATGCCAGTTTATTTTGAGGATATGTGTCATGAAGGAGGATCCTTAAATCTTTTATGAATAGTTTACAGAAGTCATCTTGTTATCAGTAATGCCAATTAGGCTACCTTAGGTATTCTTAGTCATGGTGCAAGCAGGTTGCCAAATTTTGGAATCATTTGGTAGGCTATATAAATTACCTCCAGGTTTGTCCTCTCCTTTGGTTGATTTTAGGCTAATCCTCGGCATCCATTTCATTCTCCATTGCCTTTGTTGTAATCTATCTCCATCACCTTAATTTCTGCAAAGTTGTATGCTGAGCTGCATAACAGATGCAACTCCATACCTTGTTCTGAATTGCCAGTGTCATTTCTTATCTGGGCTGCTAGTTTTATAATAGAAGTTTGAATGGTTAATCTGGTTCAGTTGGTATCGTTTTATTGTTTAAAATATCTGATTATGGATCTGTCCTGTAAAATCTTTTTTTTTTTTTAATCATATCTGATGTGATATTTCATTGTATGAATTTGTTCGCCTGGACATCATCTTATTTGTTCTCTATCGTAGGCAAGAACTTGTTCTTTCAATGCTTATTTGGGTGTTTCATTGGCTGGAGCTTATTCTTTAGTTGTCCTGTTTCCTTAGGCTATTGATGATGACTGCAACCAAACAGGACAGATGGTAGCTGGACTGCTGAAATGGCCACAAGGAACCTTTGCATCAAAGGTAAGACATTATAGACAACTGTATCTAAGTAATTTTGCTGTCTCAAGACTCACAACTTTATGCCATCTAATTTAACAATCAAAATACGTTGTTTCAGTCTAGCTGCACACAGTCAAGTGAGACTTCATGCAGAATAAGAAATGAGGAGTCTCAACATTGACTTTCATTAGAGATACTGGACTATACTATTTATTTCTAAGTCTGTTGTTCAGATAAATATGTTTCCAGAAACCATAATGTGCACCCAATTGCCCATTTAGTCTTTAAACTACTCTCTGTATGTAAACAGCAAAATGGCTGTTTTGATTGCATATTGATTATATGCTACCATTTTCTTTTTTTGATTTAAATATAGGCAATGGATGAATGAAGATGTTCCACTGCTCCTTCTGACAAAGAACAAAGAATTAGAAAACTTGATCATATTGAGGATTTCTTTAAACAAAGGATTTTCATTTATTGATTTTAAAATTCATGATGTTTCTTGGCTTTGCTTATATAAGTTTTACAATAGCTTATTGTAATAGCTCTCTGGACTATTAGTTCAAATACAGCAATTTTAGCCATCTATAACAAGGCATATATTGAAAGATTAGAATGACTTTTCCGTACATGATAGATTTCTTCTATTAGTTCATCACTTTACTAATATCCAATATGTTGAGGTAAATTATATTGACAGATTAGGATACCAAAAGGATACTCTACAAGTTTGTTGAGAGAGATGGAGATGTCTCAGCTGCAAATGCAAGAAGATGAGTTGAAGATTGGTTATGGTAATGTGTTGATTGGGAGAGATGGGAATATCTCAATTACATTAAGGCAGGGTAGATGGAGTAAAGATGGGCATTGGTAACGTTTCCCTGTCATCTGATGCCATTATGATTAGAGGGAAAAGTATAGATGCCATCCGACCCTACATAGATATATGCTTGTAGATGCATACATAGACATACTTAAGTTGTGCTGTATGGATCATAATGTTAGGTATGGAGAAGTGTATAGAAGCTTAAGGTGACTGCTGATAAATTTAGGATGTTGAGGTGGATGTCTTTGCTGCGAAGTGAAACTGTGAAAGAAGAGCCATAAAAAAGTACATGAGAGGAATAATCAAAGTAGGACAAATATGGGATTTGTTGTGGGGATACTATTTATGACGGATTGGCTGTCTGTAAGCTAAAGACATCTGTAATAGAAAGAAGAGTCTTCAATTTGTTCTAAGTGTTAAATAAAATGAAACAGAAAGGCTAGATATGTTGTGGAAGGAAGAGGATTGAACCATGCATGGAAGCTGACATGTCATAGATGCATGAAGCCAAGACGGTTGAACATTGGAGGACTTTCATTTGAGTCCAACATAAATGGTGTTCTTTCAAATATTTTCTTGTGTTAGCCTTTTAAGTTTCTGTTACTTGTCAAAGAAAATTATTTCTGATGTTATGTTAAACAGAGTTGTGCACCTGTTTACAGACTGATTATTAACATGTTCTGTTCAGCTTAGTGCCCATAAGAGGAACTTCTAGAATATGCAGAAATTTCTTTCACTGAAAAAATAAATAAACATGTATCTGTTAATGTATGCATATTACTTGAGATTGGATAATTCAAACCATACAACACATCTGGTCTTTAGCGGATGCCCATGCACTTTAGTTGTCACTGCACAAAATACATGCAACTGGCAATGATTTTTTGCTTCTTGAATAATATAAGAAAATATTGTACCTTAATTATGTCCATTTCTTATACTAATGCTGATACTTAAAAAGCATCAAATCACCATGAAAAGATAATCATTGTCAAGTTATTTCTCCCAGCTCATTCTCACTTTGAGCAAATCACCATACTTTTTTTTTCCGCCGAATATTTTCTGGTTCTATTTTTTTTTTATTGTCACTTTACATTCATGGTGAGCATGGAGTAAAATATTGCAAAATCCTTCTATATTCAGATTTTGCTCAGGCCATATCAAGTACAGACTCTAAATTTGCATCGTGCATCTATGAACAATTTTTTCTCACTGAGGCCTCTTTTCTGTCAGCTATTCTCCTAGAAAAAAGAGGTTTAGGAGCCAAAAATCATTAGTAGTAATTAAAGTTGTAAAATTAATTAATTCAGTGCATATGACATTCATAAACATTATCCTTTCTTTGGTTTTTGAAATTTTGTTAAGACAAAAGTTCTTAATTTGTTTACTGATGCATCCATCCTCATTATTTAACATTATTTTGATATGAACGACAGATTGATCCATAATGCTTGGCATAAATCATCATCCTGCAATCTAGAAAGAAGTGATCCTTGCCATCAATTGCTGCATTAATAGATGTCTTAAGTCAACTTTTCTTTTCTTCTTTATCTTTGTTTGAAGTCTTCTGTTACTGTGACTAACAAGCTTATGTTCTCATGTTAGTCAATTTTTTCAATTATTTTAGGTTTGCATTTGATAGATACCTTAAAAAGGAAGATTGAAGGGCATAGAATTTATTCATGTACTTAATCTGCTGTACCTTGGAATTCTTTCTGTAGGGCAAAATCAAATTCATGTATATTAATACCATTTGCTGCCTTCCTAGCAGGTTGTATTGGACAAGGAAAAACAGGTGGCAACAGTGGAAAGAGAAGTGGATGGTGGTCTTGAGACTCTATGTCTAGATTTGCCTGCAGTCATCACGTAATGCTCTTATTTGATTTTTTTTAGCTGTCTGTATGATTTTTTTTCCCTTTATTTCTTTTTTTTTTTTTTTTTTGCCTTCTGGATTTGAATTGTCAGCCACCATGCAACAAAATAGCAAAATTGAGCTACTACTCCTTGCTTGGGCCCAATTGACTGGTCCTTTAACATGCTTCTCAGGCATCAGGATTGTTACAGCTCATGTTTGTAATAACATCCAGTAACATCATGGGGCAAGGAGTACAATAGGTTGTCAGAGTTCCCCAGTTATGTGACAATCCCTTGCAGATCCCCCTTTGTTGGCCTACCAGTTAGTACATCAGCTGGCATCTTCATAAATGTCAGAAACCTGTTAAGCTGAAGTTTATTAATGAGATTACGTATGTCCTCTCAAGGATTTCGAGTGACCATAGATTTATAGTACTGATCTGCCGATGGACTTGAGTCCATGTGTTAGCACTGCTTTTGCCAGTCCATGACTGGAGAGAGGTCCTGCATTTAAATCATGAAAGGTGGCCTCCCTCTGTCATGCTGAAAAGGGGAAAAAAAATGGCTATACTGAAGTATCAATGATGGCCTCCCAACAACCAAGCATCGCTTGCCCAGACTGCATTTCGATCATCTATGTTAGATAAGTCATTTCATCTTATTAAATCAACACCATATTTCTATGCTAAGATAAATAAGAACATTAGTACAGTGGTGCATGATGCTGATTCTTGAGCTTTGCAGGCATAATTTCCATTTTCCACCATGTTCTAATCATGGCCAGGTTAAGATACTCGTTATCAGATTATATCTTATATTTGCTTAGAGATTGGCTTTACCGCATATCATACTGCTAATGAGTATTTGAATTTGAAGCCAGACATAATCCAGCTTCAAGAAAAATTACTGCAAAAAATTTCACTTTGCATTGACTTGTCCTACCAAATACCTAGTATTGGACTGGTACCCAGCCAGTTTCTTTTTTATCAGGTTCATTACTCAGTTGATTTTTAGACATGGTTTTATTTTTGTTGCAGCACGGACTTGAGGTTAAATCAGCCAAGATACGCGACACTCCCCAACATAATGAAAGCCAAATCAAAGGTCATCAAGAAGGTTACTCCTGAAGAGCTAGATGTGGAGATTAAGTCAGACCTAGAAGTGGTTCAAGTCACTGAACCTCCTAAAAGGAAAGCCGGTGTTATCGTTTCCTCCGTGGATGAGCTCGTTGACAAGTTGAAGAACGAAGCTCGTGTCTTGTAATCAGTATTTCGGTGAGCAGAAATCATGACCGATAGGAGTTCACTGCTGCAACTGGTTCAGTTTTGCCTTGCCCCACACGGTCAGAAGCAAAAATCACAGTTGTTCATGATTGGAAAATTAGGAATTTCAAATAATGACTATGTAGGTTCTGGTGATGGCATGATACTTATTCAAATAAAGCAGGGGACTTGAAATGATCTCCACCATCCTGATAACTTTAATTCTTCTTGAGTAGTAATTTCTCTAATGTAATTGCTTTCTTGACTGATGACAATCAACTCAAAGTTTTGTTGAATTGATAGTCTCACACTTCTGTGTGACTTGGATGTGTTCGTTGCACAATTGCTTTCGTTGCCATGGAAGGATTATGGGATTTTTAGGAGATATTATAATCAAGGTTGGCTGAATTGTTTTGATTCTCATGAAAGAAGACACATCACTGCCCTATTTTGATATTTGGGATAGGAGACGTCTCAATATCAAGATGTGCCAATTGAGACATCCGGACAATTGTGAAATAATCATTTTTTAGCTTTGATTCGATCAGGTATTTTAATGCTTGATCGAAATATTTTTTTAAAACAATTATTGATAAAATTTTAATTTTTTTTATTTTAAATATATTTAAATTTTAAAAGTTATATTTATATGTTAAATTAAATTTATTTAAAATGTTATGATAATATTATGATTAAGATAAAAGGGGATAAAATGGCTGAGATTGATCTTGAAATATTTATTCTCTTATTAACAATAGAAGCCAGGAAATGGATTTCGGTGTGCAGTTTGGCGCAGCCTAGCTTTCTTAAGGCTGGGTCAAACCAGGTTTCTCAGACAGCCGCCGACAGTGTCAGCTGCCTCGTCTTCTTGTTCTCATGCATTTAAAATATTATTTTTCTGATCCCAGACGATACCATTCATAGAAAGATAGGAAAAGATCTTGTCCACGGTAACCCATGCAGTAAATTCTATATAAACTACATCATTTATATATATATATATACATGATATTATTAAAAAAATATTAAAATAGCTTTATAATATTTTAAAAAAAAATATGATACCTAGTTTTAAACTTATAATACCATAGTTATAGAATTAAGACATCCAAAGCAAAAAAAAAATTACGATACCATATATAATGTAGCTATAAATTACGACACCCATTCAAAAAACGTGTCTGTACATAAATTTTAAAAAAACTGAATAGGTATTAATGCACGTCACGTTATAATTAAGATGAGACTCCAGTTTTAAAAAATTAAGATAAAAAAGTTAAAAAAAATTACAACATCCCATTTGTAAATCTATGACACCGTAATTATAAAATTACGATACCCTTTTAGAAAATGTGTTGTACATAAATTCTAAAAAAAGCTAAATGGATATTAATGCATATCAAACAGCTTTTTTTTTTTTGGAATTTATGTACAGACAATTTTTTTTGAATGGGTGTCATAATTTTTTAACTACCATATCGTAAATTTATAACTGAAATGTCGTATTTTTTTTGCTTTCTAAACGGATGTCTTAATTTTATAACTACGATGTCGTAAGTTTAAAATAGGATGTCAAATTTTTTTTTACTTTTTAAACGTATATCTTAATTTTATAACTATGCCGTCGTAAGTTTAAAATGAGTATCATAATTTTTTCTTTTGAGATATTGCTGTTTTAATATTTTTTAATAAAGATCTTACACGTATAACCAATAAAAAAAAGTTCTCGTAGAATTTGTTGCACTACATGCCGTGTACAAAATCTTTTCAAAGATTTTAATTGGCCCATACTTTTTTTTTTCTTGTGTTGACTTAGCTGCCTTATCTTCTTGCTCTCATGCATTTAAAATATTAATTTTCCTGGTCTCGGATGATACCATTTAGCAAAAGAAAAAAAAAAGGCCACGTTTTAATTGAACCATATATATATATATATATATATATATATATATATATATCCCCTTGCGTTGATGATGTGAGATTATCTGGGCATTATTCTCTTCTAAGACGTAATGGAGGTTCTTCAAGCTACAAATCTTACCATCTTGAAAAGATCTCGACGGATCGGAATAGATAATGATAATATATATATATAAAAAAGATAATGGCAATTTTGTCTTTTTAATCTAAATAGTCATTACTTTGAATAAAAAGCCGTTGGAAAATGGTTAAACTACTAATTTTTGTAATTTAAATTTAGAAAATAAAAATATTCAAAAGAAATATTAAAGAAAAGAATTTAGATGTTACTGAATTAAGGCGTGTGAGAATGAAAATTCATCGCTCTTGCGTAAATCTACAGCAACTTTATTGTCAAGGTACCATAACTCGCCTCAAAACCTAAAATTAACCCCTTTTAAGGTAGATTGATGGAAAGAATTTTAGGCTTAATATATTATTTAAATTGCTTCAGGATCAACTATGGTCTAATCTAATAAAAAATATTCACGGTATGATTTATATTTAAGACGAACATCTTGTTATTATTTTGATAACTAATATCAAGAGTTAATAATTAAATATAGACTCATTAAAATTTAAACAAACTAAAAAAGAATCAACTTACATTTTAATTTTTGTTCAAAAACTTTTTCCCTATCCAAGAAGTTGGTTTTTCTTTAGATTATGAATTATAATTTTTAAAATATATATCAAAATACTCAAAAGTATTCTAAATAAAAATTTATTAAAATAAATAAAAATATACATAAAAATAGTTGAGTTGAATTAAAAATATATATTGATTGAAATGATAGTTTAATAAATTATTAAAATTATGCAAACGAAAAAATTATATAATTTAGTTTTTTTTTTTTTAAAGTCCGGTTGAATTTTAGATTCGTCCAAATCTCTTTTTAATTGGCGAGATTGCTCCACAAATTTGAATATACAAAGATCATGATCTGATTCGAAATAAACAGCCGAATGCCATTACATCGTGACTGGATCGGATCACGTAGCGAGAGGAACCACCCCAAGCCTCAAGCCTGAAGCGGTGAAGCCTCCGAATCTCTTACATTCGGGCCATCGGCACCGTACCTAATTTTCAATTGGAAAGTAACACGAAATCTCTACCGATCCGTACATCGGATCGAGCGAAAAAAAAAAAAAAAGAATAAGAAAAGAGAATAGCTGAAGCAAAATCGAAGGCGTGCTTGTTCTCTGATTCTCCGCGATCCCCAAGTTCCGGAGGCATTGAGGTTGGAATCGGGCTCGGGTGGAGATGGATTCACTACCGGGCGCCGACTGGGTTCTCGACTACTATAGCGGCCTCGTCGACGAATCCGCCTCCACCGCTATCTACTTGAACGATGCCCCAAGGTACTCCGATTCCTCTGATTTCCATTTCTCGACTGAATGAATATTCGATCGGTTGGATATCCCTCCATTGGTTTTTTCGTGATCATTATGTTGAGCACCGGAAACTTTACTTCTTCGTAGCCGTATATCCGTTTGGTCTGAATCTTTTTCAAGATTGTATTTTGTAATTTTCTGTTTATCTGAATGGAAATTTGGTTTTAAAGATCAGTTTTTTTTATATATAGTTTTTTAATTAGGGTTGCGGAACGAGCTGATAAGAGGCATGGATTTATATTTATCATTTAGGAAAAGGCTGGAATTTTGGCCAAAAAAAAAGGGATTTTGTTGCATGATGAATTCGAAATATCTGATTAAAGTTGGTTCATGCTCGTGTACGATCGGAGTTTCATACTGAAGGATTGGTTTTTCTCGTGTACGATCGGAGTTTCATACTGGTTCATGTGAAAATTTGGCATGGGGATGATAGGGGGTTCTTCATATAAATTCAGATCGTTCCATTTCATAATTAAATATAGTTTCATATAGGTTTCTTATTGTTCATGTTGGATGAGCTGCTTTTTTCTCTTGTTTTAATGGAAGACAATTTTTTTTCATATCTAGAGTTAAGATTGAATAGGCTTGGAAGCACTAATTCGTATGCATAGTCATTCACATCCATCCAACCATGGACTGGTTGATTTCAGGTGTCCTTGAACAGCTGAGCATTTTCATGTTTAAAATTAGAAATGAACCAGGAGGCTAAAGAGTTTGAAATTTTTATCAGACCTACATCTATGTACCTGGGTGTTTCTCAAGTGCATTTCTTTTCAATACCTCAACATATACATGGCCATGTCCGAGTGTCATGTCAATTCCATGTTAACTGTTCGGTGCAGGTACTATATGCTATATTGAAGGTTCCAGGCAATATGGATTAAAATGTGTAACATGAACAAACTTATAGATTATATAAAGAAACAATATATTGCACAAACTTATTGATTATACAAAATTAAAAGCATAATCTATTGGGAACCTTTAAAAATAAGTAAAGAAATTGTGGCCCTTATTTTTCATTCATTTTAAGAGAACTTAGCAAATAGCGTGTATCAATGAACAATTCATATCATTAGATGGAAAGAATTACTGACTGTCTTCAAGTTCTAACTTTTCAAATTAGGTATGAAGAAATCTATTTAATCTTGGAATTAGTTCTCATATTCTTATCATTCTTTTGACTTTAAAAGAAATTCCTTACATCTTTGTTTTTGTTATAATAAGGTCACTGATTTAAGGAAAAGGGGGAAAAAAAGCAAAGTTCTAAACTCAATCGTGGAATACATGAGAGTAATTATGGAGTTGCATATCAGACTTCTAAAAGATTTGCTAACTTTTTTCTAACATAAAAACTCTTTGAAAGAATAGATTGCATTTTCATTCAGCAGAAGTCTTCTTTTTTGGATAGCATCAAGGTTGATGAAGTATGCAAGTTTTCTTATACCATTGTTTCACCTGCAGTACTGGCACGAAGATTGAAACTTCTTTTACAGATGCTATCACCCAAGCAAATGGAATTAGAAAAAGGTATGCTGCACCATGTACCTCATCAACATCACAACTGGAATATGGGACATGCATCATCTTGGTGCACATTGCGGCATATTTGTCAACACTACATTATCTCTAACTGGTGGTTTTTATTCTGTTACCACTTGAATTTGGTCTTCTTTAACACATCTGGTTCATAATGAAGAAAAATTTAACTCTTGTTTTATTATAAGATCTATAAAATTTGTTATATATATAGAGATAGACTTGGCTATATTCGAATGTAGCCAAGTCTACCCCCCCCCCCCTCTCTCTCTCTCTCTATATATATATATATATATATATATATTGTATATATATATATATATGTATGTATATATGTATGTATGTATGTGTATGTGTATGTATGTATATGTGTGTGTGTGTCTACATATATCTTTGTGCATACAAGTCTATGTACATGCATATACATACATACATACATATATATATATCTTTGTGCATGCAAGTCTGTGTACATTCATGCATGTGTGCTGAGTGGGGGAGAGGGTTAATCTATAATCCTATTGGTAGGATTGGAGCTTCAATCTTTCAAGCTTGAAATAATTGAGAGGCCGAATAGGTTGATGATCCACATCATCAATCATAGTCCACATGTAAAATGCCTAAAAAGAAAAAGAATTCATATGCTTATGTTGTCTCCTACTTATGCATAAGTCAACACAAAATAAACAATTTTAATGGTGTAATACACTTTTGATTTTTTTTGAAGCATCCCTACTAATATAGTTTTGACTTTGGATATGTCTTTTGACATGCACATCATGGTCATGGAGTGGATTCTCAACGCATTTTTTATGATAGCCCTTATGTCTACCATCATTTGCTATCCCTTTAGCCAAAAACCATCCTCGACTGTGCCATTTTGTAGGCTCTGGTCTTGTGACTTCGCCTTAGGTGAAGTCTCGTTTCTTCAGGATGATAAAAAAATGATAAGTCACTTGCCAAATGGCCATATAGTCTCCATGTGATGCCCCCTTTTTTGCTTAAACTAGCATCTCCGGGAATACCACACTAATTTTGGAGGGACTTATAGTGAGTTGATATCCCTTTTACTGAATCTCAGTTAGATGGTACTTATTTCATGGCCACTTGCTATCCCTTCCTTTTTTTTCCCAACTGATAAGCCATTGATTTTTTTCTTGTCCAACATATTCTCTTTGACTTTACTCCCATTTGATAAGAGTTAATAAAGGAGCATAGATTTCTCTCCATGCTCTAGTAAATCCAATAAACTAATAGTGCATGTTGAACAAAAAAAAATTCCTTTGACAATTTTGGCAAATTCTATTTGAGTTCTAATTACTGAAAGAGAAGGAAGAAAGAACATGGAGCAAGCCAAGAAAACATTTTCACAAAATTCTAGAATATATTGTTTGGAATCATTGAATGTTTGTTTATAGTGTTATTGCTAACAATTGAAATTGCATTAAAAATATGAACTTGATATGATAATTGCATCATATCAAGGACCAAATAGGGACATATAAATTATAATATATGAGGTTTGGAAACAAAAGTATAATCAGGTATAGCTTACTAACTGATTCTAATATTTGAGCTTAGATCTTGCATGTCTGAAGGTGGATGGATTGATTATTTTTAAATGCTCTTTTCGTCCAAGATTTGCCATCTTGGTCCTAGATCCTGTATCACTACCACACTAGTATAGTGTTAGTATACTCGATATGTAGGTTGGTTTAGTGTACCAGGACTTGGTACGTGTTGGTACCAGGTCTCAGTTCGGTACTAGCATGACACGATATGCCTAATACATGTGTTATGCATCGATACGGCATTCATACTTTCATCTTTCTTCCAAAAAATCTTCTTGGAATCCTAAAAAGTTTGTTGGAACAATCAAAGTTAATTTTCTATTGAGTTTGTTATTAGTGAACTCCTAGTGCTTCCATTCTTTTTAAAAAATGCTAAATTCTATTGTTCCTGAATGGGTATGGTAGCATTTCTTGAATAAAAATTATCTTATTTCAGTACCATACTTATAGTTTTGAATACGACCACTTAGATGTAGAATTCATGTTTTCTCCCCCTTTTTATCTTTTATACATGTGATTTGTAGACAATTACGATATATTGAAGTAGTCCTCATCTTCATCTTATATTGCTCTAAGTTAGGGGTATATGTATTTATTTATTTAGTTAGTTAGATATTCTTATGTATAATACCAAGTGAATAATCGATAGACTTAGAAAGTACTGAAAGTATGCACATGAATAAGTTACATTGAATATTTGCTAATATGTGAATTGTAACCCCTTAAAGAAGGGACTCAACTCAACTCAACTTATCTAAGCCTTTTTCCAACTATATGGGATCGGCTACATGAATTTGCTTTCTTCACTCTGCTCTATTCAGGACTAAGTCGACACTTAAATTATAAATAGTTATATCTTTCTTAATTTGAGTGTCGATTTATTCCTGAATAGAGTAGAGTGGAGGAAGCAAATTCATGTAGCCAACCCTATGTAGTTGGAAAAAGGCTTAGTTGAGTTGACTTGAGTTGAGAGTATATTTTCGTAATTATTTCTGTCCACGTTAGTTTAGGTCTACCTCAACCTTTATCATTACCATAGACCCTTAAAGAAGGGAAATGACCACATTTTGATACTAATTGCCTAGTATATTTAAAGAAATGAAGAAATCCAAATTGATTCTAAAGGGCCTAATTTCAGACAACTTTAGTTGTTTTAACCAACACCTAGAACCAAGGGATAGCTTAGCAATCATATTTATGACTATCAAGTCATTTCAGAATCATGAAGAGAAATGTAGTTGTTTCTACTACAAATGTTAAGAGGTAGCAATGAATCAAAGTTGGCTAACACTATTACTAAAATATGAAAAGGCCAAGAGGAGCAATTACCAGGAGGAAAGCAATAGGCATTCATTCCAAGATTTCATTACCATCTTTTGGGGAAGAGAAAGATTGAGTTGATATACTATTTTATTGGCATAAATACCTAGATGACCGTTTAATTTGACATTTCACACTTGATTTGGATCAACATGTAGTTTCAAATGCCTAAAACAATTCATATGTGTTGAATATTTCTTATATAGTATTAATTGACTAATTGATAGAATGCTTGTTGCATGAACTTAATGTTATGACCTGCATTGACACTTTAAGACTGCTTTATTCTCCAACCTCTAGCTTCATTACATAGCTTCAACTTTCCAACCCATCATGCACTGACAAAGATACTGGCATGATTGGACTATGCCCATCAATTTACTGAGAATTTTGCAGGGACATTTTGAAATAGCTTCCTGTTTGGGTCTTTATCTTAATCTGTGTCTTTGAGTTATGAAAGAATGCAATTCCTTATGTCAAACCAATCCTTCCTTCTAAGCATAGAATTTTCCTGATCTAGGGGAGCTCTGAAAAAAACATTATTGATAGGAGTGAACTTATGATATTTAAGGTTATCCTACCCATCAATTGGTTTTCTAGGATATTGTCAGTTCCCATTGTTTATAGATGTCTCAGTGAGGAATTCAGTTTCTAATCAGAATGTTAAAGTCAAGTTAAGGTTTGGTTGTAAATTGTCTCGATACCATGATGGGTTTTGGTTCAATGTGTGAATCTGACACCATATGTATGGAGTGGGCTGTGTTACTTATGCTCATGTGCACCAGCTGATATATGTAAAGGATGACTACTTATTTCTCCAAGCATCATGAAGCAAAAATGGTTAATGAAAAGGATAAGTAATTCAGGAAAGATTTTTTATAGCTGTCAGTGCCTATGTTTTGTAATAGAATAAGGCACTTGGCACATTCAGGCCAAGCGTTGATTGATTGATTTGAGTTGTTAAGTCCGGTGCTGTCAATAGACTGCAGTAGACAATAGTTAAACATGTTTATTGGAGCATAATACTAAATTTAAGTATTGATAGCATCAAAATCACTTGGGTGTGAGCCTTGACACAATGGTAAAGTTATTTCATTGAGACCTGAATGTGATGGATTTAAAGCATGAAAATAGCTTCTCAGCATGCAAGGGTAAGATTGCATACATCTAGCATTTTCTAGATCTTGCAATGGTTGAAATCTTATGTACTAGGCTGCCCTTTTTTTAGTAGCATCAAGTGGCATCAAGATGATATGAATTTCATGTACAACAAGTCACATCTAGCATTATTTGATATGTTAAACATCTACACTAGATTCAATATGGAATTGATAGCTGTTTTTGTTTTTCTTGGATTTATTGATTGTTAAATCTCAAGTTATCTTTGGATCTAAGTGGCTCCTAAACAAACATATGGATCATATGTTCTCTTATTTTTATAGTCATTTATCAACATTTATTCTTCAACACATGAAGGCATTTTTGTCAACAATTGATGATATAATTCCCAGATCATTTGTCATCTGTAATGTGAAACACAACCCCTTTTTTTTTGTTTTGCAGGGATCGTGATGAACCATGCGTTAGCCAAAATTCTAAGGCTAGCCGAGAGAAAATGAGGAGAGACAAGATGAATGAAAGGTGCTTCCTGAGCAATAATTTCCTAGGGTGCTTATCCATGTCAATTATTATTTCTGATTTAAAAGTTACTTGTCTGGATGTTTACATTTCATACCAAAGCTGAATATCAATATATAGAGGACAAGATAATGCGGTGAATTTTAAATCAGAAACATCTAGATTTATTGCATAGCAGACTGGATCTATGAAAATGATGGATTAGCAAAATAAATGTTAGAAATTAGGTGAAAATTAAAAAAATTCTACTTTCTTACACCAATAATCAAAATTTGAAAGGGCAAGAGAGGTATATTCCTTGTTAGAGAATCTTAACTGGATGATGTTGTTAGAGAAACTCCTATTTGTTTATCATTTTGTAAATAGATCTTGTTTAACTTTGTTTCGTGCACCTAAAAGGCAGAGATATCAAGGCTAAACAGTCTTCAAAGTAATGCAAACCGTTGCCGAAAACTCTGATGTCAAAGTACACAACAATATTATATTTGTTGCTCTTCAAATAGGTAAAAAGAATGTTGAAGGAAAATCAACAGTACTTGAAGGATTTCTAACCTTATCAACATAGGGATGGACTCTAGCTCATGCTTATACTGAAAATATTAGAGACTGCAGAACTGTTAGAATATCTAACACAACAATAGCTGCATTGTCAACTGCATGTGCAATGGTAGGCTGTCAGGAGATTTTACAGATGGTACTGACTATTGTTGAATATCTGACAATATCAAGTAGTTTTCTATGTAGCTTCCTTTCTGTGTGACAATGTATTATGAGGTTTCACTGAGGTATTGATGATGTGTGTATGCAAAAGATTTGCCCAATGGTTGAGCCAATGTTGTCCAATTACAACAGGTATCTTTGAGAAGAGAAGGCATTCGTGATTCAAGTCTTAAAGAGCCTATGATTTTTTCCCTTGCATTAGAAATTACAGAAGCCTTTTCAACCATGGAAAAACCATGCCCTTGATTCTCTTATCAATCTAGCTTTGAGGAATGAGGACACATTGCGTAGTTTCTAACTAGGAAGAAGGAATTTCGTAAAGCTTATAAATAGCTTCAAAGTCTACCTAGGAACCCAAAATTCTGTGGTAAATTAAACTAAATGAAGGCGGCAGATGAAACAACACAGGGATCTAGGAAGCTTGACAAGACCTGACAAAAGGAGGTAATCTAGTGGATATCATATTGGGTTTGGTTCCAATATGACCATTTCTGGATGTAATCTAGTGGAAAGGTGCTGACAAATGCAGGTAATCTAGTATGAACCATCACTCACATATGCAGGTGAGCTTTATGATGATCATGCCTTGATGATAATGATAAATCTGACTGATTTTAGGCCGTCACTGTCATGTTAATGGCTAGTGTTGTCTTGGGAAACTTGAATTTGGTTTTGCGCGCGTGTGTGTGTGTGTCATGTTAATTGCTAGGCTGTCTAGTTTGCTTTTCTATTTGCTACTATGCATGCAATTTTTTTTGATCTGATTTACTTGCCCCAAAATATATTTTTATGCTGGCAGACTTGGAATTAATCCAAGCAGACAGGATTCTGGAAGCTTTCTAAAGATATCCCACTTTTTCGTTAGGTTTTCGGAGCTGAGCATAATTTTAGAGCCTGGAAAACCTGCCAAAACTGACAAGTGTGCAATACTAAATGATGCCATTCGTGTTTTAAATGAGCTAACAGCCGGGGCCCAGGAGCTTAAAGAGGCCAATAAAAAGCTTGAGGAAGACATAAAAGTTTTAAAGGTGGGTTTGTCTTCCATTTTGGTGCCATATATCAGTGATGTGTGGCATGCCACTTGCATTATATGGTCTTCACATGTAGCAGTTTTGTATTCTTATGTGTATGTGTGCATGTGCATGCATGCGTGTTCTGTGTGTGTGAGGATGAGTGGCATGTCGATGTGTGTTTGTGTGCCTGCTTGTTACTTATTGAAAGTGAGCTTGCTTATCGCCATTCTTTGTGAGTCTGATGCTGCTGTCCTTGGCTCAAAAGAAGTAACAAAAAAAGGGTGTTTCTTTCTATTCTTGAGGCTAAACTGCTGCATGATGGACTCCAGTCCAGATATACTAGATGAACTTTGCTGGCTATGGTGATGATAGATGCTGGATGATTACACTAAATATTATGGCCATGATTCCCAGTTTCCCATGGTCCTGATAGATTTCCAGATGCTGTTTTTGTTTCATAGCATGAGCGGGAAGCTTGTTTATCACCATTCTTTTGAGATTCTGATGCTTCTTTCTTTTCCTAAAAAAAAAAGATGATGCCTCTTTCTATTCTTGAGCTTAAAACTACTATATGATGGATGACTTCAGATATACTAGATGAGCTTTGCTCACTATGATTACGATAAATGCTGGTTGACTACTCTAAATGTGATGGTCATGATTCCTCCAGTCCTGTTTAATTTCCAAATGCTTGTTTTGTTTCTTAGCATAAGTGAAAGTGTCAGATTAATTAGGGTTGGAAGTCTTTCTTGGTACTTAAAAGGGCAGGAAAACCTCATGAAGATTTATTTATTTATTTAATAAAAGCAACCCTCCCTATCAAATCATTAGCTTAACTTTGCTTGATCAGTGCTTCCATTGGTGTTTTTTTTCATAATTTTGCTGGGTATGACCAAGTGGTCTGTTTGTAATCTGGAAACACGTAGTCTATTTCAATAAATGTGACTAATTCCAACAAACTATGCTAAGAATGCATCAATTCTGCAAATGAATATAAGAAAAAAAAGATATCAGTGAAAAGAAAAAAGTTAATAGCAAAAAAATGCTTGAAAGCATGGTAATTTTGGCTGTCTCCATATCTATTAAAGGCCATGTCATCTGTCAGTGCAAACAATCTGACATCCTTTTCCACTACTTTAGCTAGATCATTTCGAATCATTCATTTGTAGACCCTTGCTTTCTTATTTTTGCTCATAAAATAATTATTTTATTTGATTCTGCATCACTTTACACTCTATTGGAGCTTCATTAGCTTTTGTTGTTGTTCCAGTACTGCCCACGTGCTTATTTCACAGTGCAGACAAGCATTCTGTACTCAACGGTACCTTGTTCAGTGTTTTCTTTCGCATGCATTTATTGCAGTTAGATACTGAGAATTTGAAGTTATTTTATTGCAGGATGAGAAACATGAACTTCGGGAAGAGAAATCTCAACTGAGAGCTGAGAAGGAAAGAATGGAAGAGAGAGTAAAAGCCCTGTCCATGCCACCCACTGGATATGTACCCTTGCCTCCAGCAGCTTTCCACCCTGGTGTAAGCAAGTTGATGGGCTTTCCTAGTTATGGTGCTGTACCTATGTGGCAATGGATACCACCTTCTGCTCGTGATACTTCAAACGATCATGAGCTCAGGCCACCGATGGCTTAGTCATATTATGTAGTTGATTGCAATGTCCTAAATTCATTAGTGAATGAGATATTTTTTTGAAGTCTTCCTTTTAGTTACACAGAATTTTACCATGCTGATATACTTCACTTTGTTTTAGAATGTTCAGAATCTCCAGCAACAAGCGAGAAAATCATGATCGATATAAACGTTAAGTATCTTACACAGTTTTAGGAAAACCAGTTTTACCATCATCGCTAGCAGATCACTTAATTATATTGTTTGTGGATGTTGATTATGCACATAATTTTGTGAAAGTGCACTCCAGTTTTTTGTGATAAAATCAAGGTTATTGGAACGTTATGGTAGTTATTGAACATGTTTCTCTTTCATGCTTTTATCACACTGCAAGTAAATCCTGAAAGCTTTGTATGCCTTGCAAAGCCAATATTATTATAATAAAATCAGCTTCATTATAAATAAATGCATATTATATTTGTGGGTATATTTTAATTGATACAATCATTAGATGTTATGTCTATTCTTAGATTAATTGTATAGAGATCATGTTAATAATAGAGATTAATAATTGAGGGTGATGATACTCCTAATTCTTTATAATCTAAAATTTAATTACAAAATTAGAATATCATTCTATTATGGTTGTCATATAAATAACATGCATGTTTGTGAGGTGATCAACAAGAGCACTCTTGGACGGTTATTGTTAACAAAGAGTTGTTCTAATCATAGTTATAGAAAGTCATTATTGATATGAGGATATTGCTAAATCTTATGTTGATTCTTTATAACTTTTATATTATCAATTGGTGATGTCTGATCAAAAGGCTATATAAGATATATTGGATTGTATGAATGATACATGAAAATTAGTAGAGATCTAAATAGGATTTATCACTCTTAAAGTAAGAGAGAATATTCAAGATCGTGTCTCTAGAGTATTAGACTAAAATTTGACCGATTAATTTAGAAAAGAAATTTTATTAAATAGTTTAATATATATAAGGGTTTTATGTTATTTATAAATGTTTTCTAGATTAAGTTTCAATGGTTTACTAGTGTAACAAGACACAATATAAGCTAGGACATTTGTAATGCTTATAGTGGTCCAATCCTATTGGTTTATATGGAATATTAGTTGATGGAGGGACTATCATGTATAATATTATATCATGGAGTGCTCATAAAAATTTCATTTTTCAGATAAAGGTTGTAGTTGTCGATGGGCATGTTTGTAGCCATCAAGCCATCTTAAAATTTAATTAAATCAAGAGTTGCTTGTCGAAAAAAAAAAGACTCTTTCTCTACTATAAAGAGAGACTTGTTAGCCCAAAAATCATTTATGATTAAGATGAAGTATGGAATTTAATAACTCATAAATGATTTAATTCATTATGAGATGAATTATAGAATTCTAAGGGTCATCGTAAATGAGTTACATAATTCCAAAAGATTCAATCCATTATGAGATGAGTTATAGAATCCTAAAGGTCACCTTAATAATAAGGAGTTAAACTCCAAAAAAAAGTTATAGAATTATATGGGTCATGTTAATCGAGTTATAGAATTCAAAAGATTTGACTCATTATGATATGAGTTATATCTATGAGCCATCTTAAACATAAATGAGTTATGAAATTCCAAAATATTCGAGTTAATGGAATTCTAAAGATCACCTTAAACTCCAAGAGGTTTAGAATATTTATATCTAATGGAATTTCAATATACGAAAGGAAGTCATTACTTCTATATAAAGGGATTCTAAGCTTGAAGCAAAGATGAGAGTTTGTGTACAAAAATAGCATGCATATGAATTTACGAGGATTTTTTGGGCTACACTAGGGTGACCCTATGAACAATCTTGCATAAATTTTTAGTAGGACCTTAAATGAAAGATTTTTCTTCTACAAAATTTAAAAAGATATATTATTATTTTATCTGAATCCATCTTCATCATATGAAGTTTATCATGTTCCTATTTTTCCTATGTATATAAAATGGATGCATTGCAACAATGATAAAAAGAAATTTAATCTAGAAAATTACTAGGATACATTGGGCATGTAAGTGAAAATCTGGTGCATAAACCACACTAGTATCCAAAGTAGATTTATATAGCTTGCAACCTTAAGCAAGAAAAACTCTGATGAAGTTGTGAAACTTCTAATGACTGCCAACAGCAGAATCACCGGATTGCAATGCTGTTTTGCTGAATGATATACAAGTTCGATAAAATGTTACTTTGATATCCTCTACTTATGTTAAGAACTATGCAATAAATGATATAATTCTACACATGAAGATAGGAGTACACAAAGAAAAAATGCAATGACATGGCACACTCTTGCTTGCTAAGCATGATAAGAAAATGTTTACCTTCTATGGATCAAGGTGTCTTACTCGTGTGGTGTTTGTCAGAATTCTCTTCACTATATTTACATCACTATTACATTTATTAAGCAGCCCTCTGTGCTCCACGAAGGCACCAATTGTTATTAAAATTGAGTAAGATATAATGAAGAATAGTAAAAATGTATCAAATAATGACTACAAAAAGAAAGAGATAAGCAAGTGAAATGCTTAGGTCAGGAAGGCACAAAAGAGTGTATTTTCACTGTGCATGTTAACTCATGCTTTTCTTCCTAACATATCATCCAGATTCATACTGTTTATATTCTCCAGTAAATGCGCAACAATCTGCTTTTGTTTTAACAATACATGTTGGAAGAACTGAGCTTGGAATTGTGATGTGCTTGTGATTGAAATGTGTGACTGTACTTTTGAACCAGCTTCATGAGAGTCAGTTCCTCACTTTGCAATCTACTCATTGCTAAAATCTGCCACATCCTGAAGCAATAACATTGTCATGTTTTACAAAACTCAAGGCGAAAGGAAATTCAATGCATGTGAAGCCTCCAAGGTTTTAGACTTCTTGAGGTTTTTCTGTATTACTTCCTTTTCCATCATTCTCATATTGGCTGCCCTCCTCTTTTCTACAAGACAAATAAGATGGCTCTTTGGATTTCATGTGCTGTTCTTGATCCCTTTCTTTGCCCCAAAGCACTAAGTAGAGGCCGATGATGACAATTACCCCTCCTCTTATGCTATATGGCAAAGAAATAAAGTCAGAACTTTAAAACTGATTTGTGTTTGCATGCACATTAATGAGCAAGCAAGAAAGTTGAGGCACAAGTATATGCTGATATGGTTTTGTTTCTTGTTGCATGCTTTTATCTTTTTGCATATAGTTATAGTCATACAAATAGAAACAACTTTGGAAACCTGTAAAAATTTAAAATCACCACAAACTAGGATCCAAGTGTTTGATCTGTACCTTCCCATGCACAATCTTTCACCAAAAACAAGATATGCTAGAAGTGCCACCATTATTGTTGCAAGGGGATTGAACATAGTAACAAAAACTGGTCCCTTTTCTTTGGTGCACCACAATTGAATGAAGATTATTAAACCAGAACATATGACTCCCTGCAGCAAAATATTTCATATAGAAAGGAATCTTTTAAAAAAAGAGAGGAACAAATTGATTACTAAAGTGTACTCACAGAACATAAGATGCTCCGAAGCTTAATGTCAAATCCAATTATCCAAGCTGTTGGTTTACGCTCTACAACAATGGTAAAGACAGCTGATTGGATGCCCCCAATAATGTTCAACCATGTGGTGATTAGTGTAGCCTGTTATTCTCTTATTCTAAAGTGAAAATGCCATTTTTATTAGTGAAAGATATTTGATTTAAAATTTTGACAAGTCATATAGCCCCCCCAAAAAAAGAAACTACTTTTGAAAGATAACTTGTAACAAAATCTTAGTTTCTACTGTCATAGTAATTTTACAGTTTGTGAGAGCCCATGCCAGGGTTGTTATACAGTTGTCATATGCAATATATTTCTGACTTTACCAACCATATGCATGTGATGTCTAGATAATCATAGTTGTGTATATTACTTATTGTCATATTCTTAATTAGAATCGTTCTTATATTCCTCATTCTCAAATCTGGTAACCACCCTTGCATTTTGGCTTCAATGATAAAGTGATTCCTTTTTTTCAGCAATTTGACCGTTAACTCTTAAGGCAGACTTAATTTAGTGCATGCATATTTATTTGAATTTTGGATGCTTGTAAATTTTCCTGCTTGAAAACTACTGTGCTGGAACATGAAAACTACATAGGACCACTTCATACTGTTTGAAGATTCCTCTTATATATATATAAAAAAAAATCTTTGATCATAATGACCAGTCAAACAGACTGCATTATATGGAAAGGAGGTGAGTACCTGCATGTTTTACCATAGGACCATGTTATGCAGCTTGCAACAGTGAGAATTGATCCTTCAACCAATTTTCATGAATGGTGTTTCCTTCTATATAAATCAGTGCTCTCCAAAAGTTCTTGACTGCTGCTCCTTTATACAATGACATGGTTGTAGCACCGGCCAAGGAAATTGCGGTCCCAATTACCTTTGCCACTCCATGAGGGATTTTAATATCAAGATGCTCCAATCTTAAATTAAGAGGCAACCATACATGTGAGCAACAACATGGTAAAAGTATTAAAAGAGCAACCATACATGTGAGCAACGACACATTATTAAAATGATTGGTACTTGAAGTTTGTCTGACTGAGAAAAGAACTCTTTTTGCGACTAAAACTAAGCTGAGGTTGAAAGATTACATACCTTAGAAGAAGAGCAACGACAAATGTCATGGAAGCAACAGTGTTGAGCATAGAGTAAACAAAGATTGGAGATGTGTATCTCAAGCTTGCAAAGTACATATTCAATGTTAGGCTGATCCTGAATATTAAAAGATGATTGTTAATAAACATTTCGGGTACTGGAACTCTGGTTTTACAGCTCTGCAAAATGTTTGTTGTCTTACCCAAGAACTGAAAGAACACATAATTCTAGAAATAATGCCCATGTCAACTTTGGTCTTAATTTTCTGCAAAATGGAAAAAGAGGCAAGGTATGAGCAGTACTCATGGTTAATTGTAATAAAAGAACTTAGTGATCACGCTTTTATTTTTATTAATGCAACTCTAGTGAGCATAACATTAGGGATGCTATTTTATCTAAGAGTTGCTTTCCCTCTGATCAAAATGACTCAAAGATCATTTTTCTTAGCATTGCCGTTTTTAGTTTGCTAGAATTAGTTGAATGTTGTGAATGATGAAATCAATGCACCTTTCAAGAAGTAGGCAAAAGGCCACATGACCAAGCTGCCAACAAGATGTCTGAAACTTACGTAGACATGGGGGTTCAGTCCTTGGTTGAAGGAAGCTTCAGTGATGAAATAGAGAACTGTATGTCCAAGTTGAGCCAGAGTCATGAGAAAGCGTGCCTCAAATCTCCTGCATGTTCCTCTGGTCTGAGGCCTTCCAAGTGCCATAGCTCTCGAGCTTTGTCTTGTTATGGATGGAGATTAATTTCATCAAGAGGAAGATCCATATCAGAGTTCACGAAGAAGTTGGCAAATCAGTCATTATCCAAAAGAAACAAATATGATATTTGGATATATTTTGGGGAGTTAGTTGAGGATGTTTTGGTCATTATTTAAAGGTAACAAACATAAGATTTGAATAGATTTTGGGAAGTTAGTTGAAGATGTTTTGGCCATTATCCAAAGTCCCTTCGGTAACAAACATGAGATTTGGATAGATTTTGGGGAGTTAGTTGAGGATGTTTTGGCCATTATCCAAAGTCACCGAAGGGAGCTTTTAGAGAAGGATTTGAGGTGTCATCTCAGCTGCAATCGCTCGCCACAAAAATCTCATGTGGGAGTTACAAATGTGTGAAATAAATTGGAGGCTCGGTGAGGACCTCTGGGTGCTGCAGAGAGAGAGAGAAAAAAAGGGGTTCTTTAATCCTTTAGTGAGATCATAAGAGTTTTTGAAAGAGAGTATTTTTGAGGGCTTGTATCTGATTCAACTCTTAGTGAAGCCTTGCAGATCCTGTGCCGCCGTGGACGTAGCCCAGTTTGGGTGAACCACGTAAAATCCTCGTCTCTCACTATTTTCTTTGATTTTGGTTTATATTATTATTCTGTGTGTTTTTTATTGATTATATCATAACTGCGTGCTTGGCCGTACTAATAGCGATCTTATTAGAGGAATATTTATTGTATTCCCTATCAAATTGGTATCAGAGCTTGGTTTTCTTCATATTATTACGGTCGAAAAAATCAACAAAGAGATGGCAGAAGACAAGATCAAAATCAAAAATTCAATGGTCACAATTTCGGATGGTGGAGGATGCAAATTGAGGACTACCTACATCAGAAGGATCTTTACCTTCCATTAGAGGGAAACAAGCCAGATTCAATGAGCGACTCAGATTGGATGATTCTGGATAGGAAAGCCCTGGCCACAATCAGATTGTCATTGATACCTCAAGTGGCGTATAATATTGCAAAGGAAAAGATCACCGTGGATATGATGACCGCTTTAACAAAGCTGTATGAAAAACCTTCCACCTCAAACAAGATATTTCTCATGAAAAAGCTCTTCAATTTGAAGATGGCTGAGAATAGTTCAGTGACGGAGCATCTGAACGAGTTCAACTCGATGATTAATCAATTGGAGTCGGTCTCTGTTGTTTTTGATGATTCATTCAGGGCGCTTCTTTTCTTATGTTCTTTGCCAGAGAGTTGGGACAATTTTGTGATGACAGTCAGCAATTCGGTATCAGGTATCCTTACATTCAATGATGTAGTTAGTTGTATATTGAATGATGAGATGAGAAGAAAGGCTGTAGGTGGGACTTCTACAAGTACTGCACTCATAGTGGATACCAAAGGAAGATCACAGTAGAGGAAGAAGTCAGAGAAATGCCAGTCCAAGAGCAGAGGAAAGTCCAAAGGGAGATTTCCCATGAAGTATTGGAACTGCGAGAAGAAAGGTCACATGAGCAAGGATTGTTGGGGTAAGAAGAAGGAAAAAGGTGCAGAGAGCAAGATAGAAGGTTAGAAAGCAAATGTTGTGAGTACTATTGAGCAGAATTTTGAGGATGTGTGCCTGTCAGCCGGCGATGGAGCAAACTCAGATCTGTGGTTTGTAGACTCAGGAGCTTCTTACCATTGCAGCTCAAAGAGATACCTATTTTCGGATTTTATCTAAGGAGATTTTGGTCATGCCACAGTTGGCAATGGACAGTAGTGCAGAATTGTTGGTAGAGGAATAATTGTACTGAAGCCAGTGACAGGCGGAGAATTAAGACTTGCACAAGTTAGATACATCCCAGAGTTAAAGAAAAACCTAATTTTTATCAGTCAGCTTGATGTTGAGGGTTATGTATCCGTTTTTGGTAATTCTCAGTAGAAAATTACTAAAGGATCTATGGTTGTTGTCAAAAGGAAGCGGACATACACTCTTTACTTCTTGGCAGACAGTGAGAGTTCAGTTTCAGTGGCAGTAGGAGACACGGGTACAGTGACTACATTATGGCAAAGAAGGCTCGGTCATCTTAGTGAGAAGAACTTGAATATTCTACACAGGAGAGAGCTTTTACTTGGGCTAAAGAAGGTGAATCTAGAGTTTGGTGAAGAGTGTATCTATAGTAAGCAGAAAACAGTGAGTTTTCAGTTAGCAAGAACTCAGAAGAAGACTGAAAGGTTGGAGTTGGTTCATTCAGATATCTGGGGTCCAGCACCAGTGGCATCATATGCAGGTAATAAGTACTTTGTCACGTTTACAGATGATTTCAGCAGGAAAATCTGGATGTTTTCTATGAAGGAAAAGTTTGAGGTCTTTGACATCTTCAAGAGATGGAGAGTCATGTGTGAAAGCCAGACTGGAGCAAGTCTCAAATGTCTCAAGACAGATAACGGTGGTGAATACTGCAGCAGAGAGTTTGATGTCTACTGCGCAAAGCATGGAATCAGAAGGATCAAGACCGTCCCAGGAACACCAGAGCAGAATGGTGTGGCAGAAAGAATGAACATGACCATTCTTGAGAGAGAGAGGAGTATGAGGTTTGACTCAGGTCTACCTACATATTTTTTGGCGGCAGCACTGGACACCGTAGTGTATTTGATCAACAGGAGTCCATCTAGTGCATTGGACTGTGGGATTCTAGAGGAGGTTTGGATAGAAAAATAGGTAAAACTTTCTTTTCTTAAAGTATTTGGCTGCATTGCTTATTCTCTGATTGAAAAAGAGAAGAGGAGTAAGTTAGACTCCAAGTCTACAAAGTGTGTTTTTATTGGATACGGTGGCGATGAATATGGCTACAAGCTCTGGGATTTATAGAATAATAAGATCATTTGGAGCAGGAATGTGGTATTTGATGAAGAACATATTTACAAAGACAGAAAGGATGTAGTGGAAGAAAAGAAACATGAGTTTATAGAACTCGATCCTGTCAGAGATGGAGAAATTCTTTGAGTGCAAACTGAAGATGAAAACTCCGAGGATGTGGAGGAGGAAGATGTGGTTGAAACAGACAGCCACATGTATACATCGGTACCTCAGCCGGTGTCCCCACAGTTGAGGAGGACCACAAGGGTTACCAGGCCATCACAGAGGTATTCTGGTAATGATTATGTTTTGTACACAGATTTTGAAGAGCCAGAATGTTTTGTTGAAGCCATGCAGAATGAAGCTAAGGTCAAGTGAGAGTTGGCCATGAAAGAGGAGATGAACTCTTTAAAGCAAAACAAGATTTGGGATCTTGTGAAGTTACCCACTGGCAAGAAAGCTATGTTCAACAAATGGGTGTACAAGATGAAGAATGAGGTCGATGGTACCAAGAGATACAAGGCAAGGCTAGTTGTCAAGGGTTATACACAGAAAGAGGGAATTGACTTCCAGGAGATCTTTTTTTCATTAGTCAAGATGACATCCATCAGGGTGATTCTGAGCATGGTAGCAGTGGAGGATCTTCATCTAGAGCAGTTAGATGTGAAGACATCATTTCTTCATGAAGATTTGGAGGAGGAGCTGTACATACACTAGCCAGAAGGTTTTCAGGTTAGGGAAAAGGATGACATGGTCTGCAGATTGAAGAAAAGTTTGTATGGTTTGAAGTAGGCTCTGCGGCAATGGTACCTCAAGTTTGATAGTTTCATGCTAGAGAAAGGCTTCACCAGATGCCAGTCAGATCATTGTGTGTACTTTCAGAGGTATATTACAAATGAGTTTATTATTTTATCCTTATATGTGGACGATATGTGATAAACGCATAAATAATTATCATTAAACCTATTAATTATTAATTAACGTATATATTTATTTAATATTTTAATATTTTATATAATATTTTAAGTAAAACCTTATCAACTTAAATATCTTGATTTTAGGAATTTAATGATGCAAACGGCACTCGAATCGAACTTAAAACGAGCTCGAAATTAATTTCATAAGGATTTAGCACGGATTTCAAAGTAAAAACGGCAAACACATTGCCGACTTCATCATTTTCTCAGCTGCAGCTTCCTTATTTCCGCATGATTCTTATCCTAATAAAATCCAACCATATCCTCCACCAATTAAGGAATAAATTGGATAGGAAGTTATTAAATTGAATGAATTAAATTCATCTTGAGGGAATTTGGATTTTATTCACGATTTATTCAGATTTTCTCCGTGCCACTCGCGTCATCTGTTTTGGCAATATTGCGTCTGGGCTGCATCTTCACCGCGTCTGGGATTCTACAAATAGCAACAAAGGAGGAGTCCTCCAGAGCCATCGGTGGATTCGGGGAGATCTCTTCTTCCTCAATCGAAGAAGCGGACGTGAGAAGCTCCAGGCGATTGTGGTAGAAGTCCTCTATTCGTGGGAGAAGTCTGTGAGTCCTCTGTTCGTGGGAGAAGTCTGTGAGTCCTCTGTTCTGGGCTTGGAGCAGATGTTCGTGGAATCTCTGCAGGCGGCCGTCCGTGAATCCGGAGAGGAGTCCATGGATTTCGTGGATGCTCTGTTCGTGGCCCGGTTCATGTCTTCAACCCGGTTTAGCCTGTCTTCAGTCCGTTTCGTCTTGTCTTTGATTTGATTTATAAAGAATTTGTTGCTCTCTTATTGCTATTAGAAATTAAAACTCTTTTATTTTAGATTTTAATATGCACTCTTGGATGTTATTGAAATAAAACTTTATTCATGTTAAATTGTTATTAAATTCTATTTAAGTAAAAATAATTTAGACTGATTTATTCTTAAAAGGGACGGACCATGATCTGCGGGTACGAGCCGTGCTCTAATAAGATAAACCATATCTTATTATTTTGCACTACTAATTATCTACTTAGTTATCTATTTAATTAAATTTATAAATTTATTTCAAGATAATCGCTAAAGTCCCTGTGGAATCGATCCCTTACTCTCGCTATTCTAATAGTAAAATTAAGGTGTTTTAATCGTTGTGCTACAATACGCATCAGTATGAGGAAGATAGAAGAGCTCAAGAAACTGATGGCAAAGAAGTTCTCAATGAAGGATTTGGGAGAGGCGAAGCAGATTCTTGGCATGAGGATCAACAGAGATAGGAAGCAACGGAAGCTGTGGCTATCTCAGAAGGACTATGCAGAGAAGGTACTGAAGAGGTTCCATATGGAGAATACAAAGGTAGTGTCAACACCTTTGGCAGCACACTTCAAGCTCAGCAAGCAATTGTGTCCAACAACTCAAAAGGAAAGGGATGAGATGATTAGAGTTCCATATGCCTCAGCCGTGGGATGTCTAATGTATGTAATAGTTTGCACAATACCGGATATGATACAAGCAGTGGGAGCAATCAGTAGGTACATGCAGAATCCAGGCAAGGAGCACTGAAATGCAGTAAAGTGGATCTTGAGATATTTTAGGGATACATCAACTTACAGTTTGTGCTATGGAGGTGATAGTCTTCAAGTACAGGGATTTGTAGATGCCGATCACTCTGGTGATAGAGACAGTGGGAGGAGCACCACTGGTTATGTTTTCACTATCGGTGATGCAGCAGTGAGCTGGGTATCTCAGTTGCAGAAGATAGTGGCATTGTCAACTACAGAAGCTGAGTATGTGGCGATCACTGAAGCTAGTAAAGAGATGATCTGATTACAGAGGTTGATGGAGGAGATCGGCAAGGAGCACGAGTGTAATACATTATGGAGTAACAGCCAGAGCACAGTTCACTTGGCAAGAAATCTAGCATTTCATGCAAGAACCAAGCACATTCAGCTTAGGTATCATTTTATACGCAGGCATTGGATGAGGAGCAGTTGAAACTGAAGAAAATTGATGAAGCTAAAAACCCTGCAGATATGTTTACCAAGGTTATGAGCAGAGACAAGTTGAGTCTCTGTTGCAACTTGGTGAAGCTTTCCAAGAGATAAATCAGGAGAGCGCGGCACAGAGAAAGAAGGTAGATCTAAGAGTGATGTTATTAATCTCCAAGTGGGAGATTGTTATGGATGGAGATTAATTTCATCAAGAGGAAGCCCCAAATCAGAGTTCACGAAGGAGTTGGCAAATCAGTCATTATCCAAAAGTAACAAACATGAGATTTGGATAGATTTTGGGGAGTTAGTTGAGGATGTTTTGGTCATTATCTAAAAGTAACAAACATGAGATTTGGATAGATTTTGGAGAGTTAGTTGAGGATGTTTTGGCCATTATCCAAAGTCACCGAAGGAAGCTTTTGGAGGAGGATTTGAGGCGTCATCTCAGCTGCAACTGCCTGCCACAAAAATCTCGTGTGAGAGTTATAAACATGTGAAATAAATTGGAGGCTCGGTGAGGACCTCTGGGTGCTGCAGAGAGAGAAAAAAGGGGTTCTTTAATCCTTTAGTGAGATCATAAGAGTTTCTGAGAGAGTGTGTTTTTAGGGCTTGTACCTGATTCAACTCTTAGTGAAGCCTTGCAGATCCTGTACCGTCGTGGACGTAGCCCAGTTTAGGTAAACCACGTAAAATCCTCATCTCTCACTGTTTTCTTTGATTTTGGTTCCTATTATTATTCCGTGTATTTTTTGTTGATTATATCGCAACTGCGTGCTTGACCGTACTAATAGCGATCTTACTAGAGGAATATTTGTTGTATTCTCTATCATGTCTTTCTAGCGATTCAGGTATTGCCTTTGCTTGCCCAGGTTTCTAGCTGGTATCAGAGTAATTCATCCTTAAATAAAAAGGACTCTCTTTGCATTTTGTGATTCCTCCTGCATGTTGCTGGTATCTTGTTCCCCCACATAACGTCTTCTAAATGAAAAATCAGCAGAGATAATGGATAAAAGCTAGCAAGATATTCTCCTGCATGATTTTTGAGACACTCTTAAACTTGTGCATGTTCTATTGTTACTTTATGGATACCGCACAATTGAAGCAAGAGTTATATCTAATGTTTAGAATTACACTTGACCGATCAAAAAGCTTAAGCAAACTGAAGCAACATGATTTTCTTATGTGGAGTGTTCATTTATTGAAGTCTTTTGGTGTGAGGTTCTAGGAGATTTCTACTTGCTTGATTTTTCTAAGCCTTCAAACCATCAAAATGTGCTTGCATGTAGTTGTTATACCAATCAGGATGTTGTGCAAGAAAACTGTGGCATCCCTGTTAATTCACTATCTTCTATGCACAATCTCCACTAAACCGTTCATTTTTCCCTCATTGGGTGTGATGCATAGAGATTAAAGTGCTAGAGAGTATCTACTTCCCTGTCAAAGATTGGACCAGATCAGTTTCAAAAAGAGTCAGGAGGAGGCTTCTTCCTCTCTCTAATATGTTGAAGTTCCGTAGTGACTGTTATGTTGGTCTGTTAATATTCTTGCTTCCTTTTTCCTTTTCTTTTGTACCTTCTCTTTCCTGAAACTCTTTGTAGCTATTTTACTTTTATGGAAGTAATTAGACATGTGCCTAATCTTTTCTTCAAACAGAAAAAAAAAATTATTTTATAATTAGGCATATTTTTATGTTCGGCGTCAACATAAATTCTGAACATTTTTCGCCGAAGCTTGGGATTGGCATTCTTGGTGTTTCTTCTCTGAACATTTATATTTCATCCAATGTTTATATTCTAGAATTTCCACTGATACATTCCTGTGAAATACTTTTCCTTTACAGATGCCCATTAACTTCTGGATTGAATTTCTTATATATATATATATATATATTCCACTGCAAAGATTCCTTCCTCTCATCATTTGAAGCTACTGGACTTTCTCATGGTTGTAAATCTAGTTTGCAATTCTTGAACTTTGCTAACATGAAGATCAGCTTGTCAATGTTTTATTGTATCTGAACTTAGATGATGACAATAATCATGTTAGAATGCATATAATTAACTTTCTTTTCTCATAATTTACTTACCATTCTCACACTTTATTCAAATGCTAGTGGAAACCTCTAGCTTCCGCGGTCTCTTTAATTAGGACCATTGCATTGTGAAGTATCTGAACCCACCCTGCTTTTTGCCACTATATTCTATCAATGATGGTTCACCAGCTACTATTATTGTGCAAGCGAAAGGCTGCAGGAGGTACATGTGGTCATTCTGATGTATGTATGTATACAAGTTGATATAGAGGATAATTTTACTGCAAATAAGATTCTCCATCGCTAGAAAGGGAGAGCATCATGTCCTATTGCTGGTGCTTTGGCGGCGTTGTAGGAAAAGTTTGGGTCACAGTTTCAATCAAAAAAGTGTTAGGTAAAGAATAAAACTAGTGGAGAATGGTACCCATAGAGCATTTCGAAGAATTACTTCAGCTTTGATTCCTAGGCTGCTAAGAATTTGCAAGAAGACTTCTCTCGTGACATTGGGTTCTAGTGGAACTTGATTGACACATCTGCTGCCAAAAATACCGTAGCCTGATATAGGATTATTTTTTAAATATTATATATATATATATATATATATATTATAATGCGACCTTATATGCCACAAGTTAGCCGTAGATTCATGCCTATGGGTAGCTTTTTTTTTTTTTTTTCTTATGCTCATCAATGTTTAGCTCTAGTAATGAATCGAAATCATATGGTTCAGAAATTTAAGTAAAAATTGATTGATAGCAAATGAATATAAGTTGTAAATATGGAATATTTTTTATTTAATAAAAAATTATTTTTAAAATATTACATTTTATTTCATAATTCGAGTGGCTTTTAACCTTGTCATCATGGTCTAACTTGCGTGTGGATCTGTAAAACAATCGGCGTACTTTCAAACAAGGTGTAATAAAAGGGGAGAGGGGAGAGAGAGAGACATTTTTTTTTTTTTTTTGTTTATTCAAAGAGAAATGTGGAAGCCGAGAACAAGCTCAATTTGGCTCTTGCTGGATAAAAAGAAAACCACTTGGAGCAAATCATCCTCTGACCACTGCTAGAATTTGGTTCAGGACTCGTGACTCAAAGTAACAAATTAACTATTGATATGACTGATCCCAGTACCGTCAGAGAAGGTAATGGCAGCCGCTATTATTTTCCTACCCCCGGAACTTCCTCGGGGTCGGAGGATGGGGTCATCATTTCTTAACCCCGAGGCCTCCATCGGTCTCGAAGTGCACTGTCATTTCCCCATCCCCGGGACCCCCTCGGGGTCGAGGGGTGGGGTCATCACTTCTTAACCCCGAGGCCCCCACCGGTCTCGGGATGCACTATCATTTCCCCACCCCCAGGACCCCCTCAGGGTCGGAGGGTGGGGTCATCATTTCTTAACCCCGAGACCCCCACCGGTCTCAGGGTGCACTGTCACTTCCCCACCCCCGGGACTCCCTCGGGGTCGGAGGGTGGGGTCATCACTTCTTAACCCCGAGGCCCCCACCGGTCTCGGGGTGCACTGTCATTTCCCCACCCTCGGGACCCCTCGGGGTCGGGGGATGGGGTCATCATTTCTTAACCCCGAGGCCCCCACCGGTCTCGGGGTGCACTGTCATTCACCCCCGGGACCCCCTCGGGGTCGAGGGGTGGGGTCATCATTCTTAACCCCGAGGCCCCCACCGGTTTCGGGGTGCACTGTCATTTCCCCACCCCCGGGACCCCCTCGGGGTCGGGGGGTGGGGTCATCATTTCTTAACCCCGAGGCCCCACCGGTCTCGGGGTGCACTGTCACTTCCCCACCCCCGAAACCCCTCGGGTCAGGAGGTGGGGTCATCATTTCTTAACCCCGAGGCCCCCACCGGCCTCGAGGTGCACTACCACTTCTCCACCCCCGAGACCCCCTCGGGGTCGGGGGGTGAGGTCATCATTTCTTGGGGTGCTCTAGCACTTGCACTCCCCTAGGACCCTCGCCGGTCTCGGTGGGAAGGTCGTCAACAATTAGCATGCAATTTAACCGCCAAGGAAAACGACAGTCCCAAGCCGTGTGGTACTCACACGTGATTCTCAGTACATCCGTGATTGCCCCCCCGTTACGGAGGGCCATACCTCATAACGGCGTATGGGGAATTGCATGTCCCTGTACATGGCCATGCCTTGCTACGGCGTACGGTAGGCTGCCACTCGCAACTGTGCTCGGTCTCGTCAGCCGGCGGCGCGCACTGCATGCCTTCGTGGCCGCTGGACACGTATGATGTCACGTCAACAAGCAGTACAGGAATGTCTCCGGCACGTGTAGCAATGGTACAAAGGTGATCTCCTCAGATTGTAAGAGAAGGTATTCGGACAAATATAAGGACAGAGTTAGCGCTGTAAGTGGCATCTGAACTCTGGTTTTTCTGAGCTTTCTTCCTCCCAGCAAAAACCCTAACCGCCTCAGCTCTCTTCGCTGAGCGGTTCTTTGTCTGAGCCCAAGCAACTGACTTGATCGTCGGAGGGTCCCCACCGGCGCCACCGGTCCCTGGGGACTTTTCTTGCAGGACTTCGAGGAGAGGGACGTCCGTCTTCCCCGACGTTTGAGAACGGTGGCTTGGCGTCATCAGATTGGCGCGCCAGGTAGGGGGGTGTAAGAAAGACGTCGAACCAGCAGCTTTCTTCTCTCTCTTGAATTCAGGACCTTGAAGCCATGGTGACGACTCGAACGAAAGGAGTTTCAGCCGGTCGCGCTGGGGGGCAGCGCTGCGGGGCTGGTCCACCCGCGGAGGCCCCCCCACTCTCGCATCCGGTCTTCCGGAGCCTCTGAATCTCTGGGGCGCGGGGCCTTCCGCTCCGCAGAATGAAGTTCCTGCGTCTGCTCTGCAACAACCCCAGGAGGATCGATTCATTGCCTTGGCCACGCAGGTCCAGTCGCTGGCGGCGATGGTTCAGGGCCTGCAGCACCAGCAAGCGGCCTTGCAGCAGCCGGAGCTAAACCCATCTATCCCGGGGGTGATGCATCCTAGCCAGCATTCCTCCCACCGGAGATCGCCAGTTCCTGTAGATCATCACCGCCGATCCCCGGCCAAGCCACATCACCGCGAAGCATCCAAAAGGCCCCGGTCTCCCTCTCGCCACGCCAGCGTTTCTCCTAAGCGGCGGCACGGAAAGGAGGCGGAGCGCCCGCGCCGGCATCGCCGCCCCCGCTCTTCTTCTGAATCTTCGGGGGAGGGCTCCTTTGATGGCCGGATGCCTCGTCGAGCTGAGCGTCGACTCGAGGAGTGCAACCAGAAGTTGGAGGAGCTTAGCCGTCGGATCACCACCTGCCAGAGATTGATTACGACAGTCGACCTCCCCTGTCCCGCCGCATCATGGAGGAGCCTATCTCCACCAGGTTTCTCCTTCCTCAACTGGACCCATATGATGGGACTACGGACCCCCTGGACCATTTGGAAAGCTACAAGGTACTCATGCAAGTTCAGGGGGCCACTGACTCACTTATGTGTGTTGCTTTCCGGCTACTCTGAAAAAGGCTGCCCGGGCTTGGTATTCCCGCTTGCCGCCGCGTAGCATCGACTCCTTCCGCCAATTGGAGAGGGCTTTCCTGGCCCATTTTGACGCTTGCCGGAAGATCCCGAGGGTGGCGGACAGTCTGTTTGCCGTGCAGCAGAAGAATGGCGAACCTCTGCGGGATTACGTTGCCCGGTTCAAGGAGGCCGCCTTGGAGGTCTACAACCTGGAGGACTCGGTGGCTACCTTGGCTCTGAAGCGGGGGCTTCGCCCTTCTCGCTTCGCATATTCTCTTGACAAAAAGCCGCCGGGCTCCTACTCCGAACTTTTGATCCGTGCCCAGAAGTACATCCGGGCAGACGAAGCTGACTTTTCCCGGCGTGAAGCTGGCGGGAGCATACCCAGGAAGCCAACCCAGCCAGAGCCTGCAGAAGCCCACCCCAGGAGGCCCGAGCCTCCTCGCCGACCAGACAACCGTCCTCGACCTCCTGCACCGAGAGACGGGCCTTACACCCCACTGCTTGCCCCAATATCCCAGATCCTGCTCGAGATCGAAGGGGAGCCCTATCTGCAACGCCCTCCTCCCATCAACCCGAAGATTCCCCGGAACAAAAATCTCTACTGCCGCTACCACCGGGACCATGGCCACAACACCGACGACTGCCGGCAGCTGAAGAAAGCCATTGAAGACCTCATCCAGCGAGGCCATCTGGGGAAGTTTGTCCAAAGGAACAACCCGGGAGCTCCTGGCCATCAGCACCTGCGCCGCCGGTGATTGATAATGCCCCGACGGAGAAGACAGTGGCGATGATTTCCTGGGGGCAGGAGGCCCGTTGAAGAGACCAAGGGGAGAGGGGGGAGTGGAAACTGTAATTCCTTTTTTCGAAAAGGACTTGGAGGGGGTTGTAAATAATGATGATGATAGCGTCGTCGTATCCATGACGATTGCTAAACACCCTGTAAAAGAATCCTAGTCGACAGTGGAAGCTCGTAGATGTTTTAAACTACGATGCCTTTGTTCGTATGAACCTGTCGCATGATCTACTTCAACCTGTCGCCACGCCTTTGATGGGATTCACAGGAGATTCCGTGAGGGTCGAGGGGGAAATTACTCTTCCCGTGACGGCTGGAACGGCCCCGTGCCAAAGCACTGTCCTTATAAAATTTTTGGTGGTCCGTGTGCCCCTGGCGTACAACGCGATTCTCGGGAGGCCCGGACTCAACCTCTTGGATGCCGTCATATCCACCAAGCGGCTCCTTGTGAGGTTCCCAACCAGCGAGGGGTCGGCGAGATGCGAGGAGAGCAGAGCCTACCGGCGCTTTGCTATCACTTGGCCCCTAGTCCCCAGGAGGCGGCCCCTGCACCGCCATCTGCACCGGCACTGAGGCCCTTGACCCACGAGACCTGGAGAGGAGGGGGGAACCGGCCGAGCGGCTGCTCACTTTCCCCCTCGGGGAGGACCCCATGCAGACGGTTCGCGTTGGAGCCTTACTTCCAGACGAAGCTCGTGACCGGCTCCTTACCTTTCTGCGGGCCAACGCCGACGTCTTCGCATGGTCTGCGTCCGACATGCCGGGATCCCGGAGGAGGTGATTACACATCAGCTCAATATTCGGCCGGAGTGCCGGCCCGTCAGACAGAAGAAAAGGAGTTTTGCCCCAGACCGGCAGAAGGCTATTGACGAGGAGGTACGAAAGCTGCTGGCGGCTGGCCACATCCGTGAGGTGCGCTACCCCGACTGGTTGGCGAACGTCGTGATGGTGCGCAAGGCCAGTGGAAGCTGGAGAATGTGCGTGGATTTCACCGACCTCAATAAGGCGTGTCCCAAGGACAGCTTCCCGCTGCCCCGAATTGACCAGCTGGTAGACGCCACCTCCGGGCATGGAACGCTCAGTTTCATGGATGCGTTCTCGGGGTATAATCAAATCAAGATGAGCCCGGCGATGAAGAAGCAACTTCCTTTGTCACGGAAAAGGGAATTACTGTTACAGGGTGATGCCCTTTGGACTGAAAAACGCCGGGGCTACTTATCAAAGATTAATGAACAAGGTTTTTGAGGATCAGCTGGGGCGCAACATGGAGGTATATGTGGATGACATGCTGACCAAGAGCACCAATGCAGAGGACCATGTAGCGGACCTCGAGGAGACTTTCAACAATTTGCGCCGGTACCGGATGAAGCTCAACCCCCATAAATGCGCTTTCGAGTAGCAGCCGGCAAGTTCCTGGGTTTCATGGTGACCCAGCGCGGGATCGAAGCCAACCCCGACAAGATTAGAGCTATCCTGGAGATGCGGCCTCCGGCCAACAAGAAGAAGGTGCAGCGCCTGACGGGGAGGTGGCGGCCTTGAGTCGTTTCATGTCAAGGTCGGCGGAGAGGTGCCTACCTTTCTTAAGGCGCTGCAGGATCAACGGCTTCGAGTGGACGAAAGAGTGTCAGGGCTCCTTTGAAGAATTAAAGCAGTTCCTCTCCACTCCCCCGCTGTGTCCAAGCCTGAAAATGGAGAAGAGCTCTTTTTGTATCTGGCCGCTTCCCCCGAGGCTGTTAGCTCTGTGCTTGTGCGCGTGGATGCTGACGAGCCCAGAAGCCAATCTATTATACCAGTAAAGTACTCCATGACGCTGAGACCAGGTATTCAAAAACTGAGAAGATTATCTTCCTTGGTGGTCTCTACTCAGCGCCTTCGGCCTTACTTCCAAGCCCATCCCATCGTGGTGCTTACGGACCAACCCCTACGAGCTATCTTGTCTCGCCCCGACACCTCCGGCGGTTGGCTAAATGGGCCATCAAGTTAAGCGAGTTCGACCTGTCCATCCGGCCAAGGGCAGCCATGAAGTCCCAGGTATTGGCGGATTTCCTAGTCGAGTGCTCCTGGACCGAGAAGGACGTGGAGGAGACGCGACCGGAGGAGCCTGTGGACCCTCCCTCATCTGGGGAGGTGGAGGACTGGATCCTGCATGTAATGGAGCGGCAAACTCTCAAGGGAGCGGAGCCGGACTAATTCTCGCGAGCCCGGAGGGAGACGTGGTGGAGTATGCTCTCAGATTCCAGTTCCTGGCAACCAATAATCAGGCGGAGTACGAAGCCCTGCTGGCGGGGATGAGACTGGCTGAGGAGCTGGGCGCGGGGCGCTTGAGGGCCTTCACAGACTCTCAACTCATTTCTGGACAAATCACCGGGGAGTATGAGGCTAGGACCCAACCATGTCCCGCTACTTGAGCAAGGTGCGGTCCCAGGCGTCCCATTTTTCTTACTTCCGCGTCAGCTATATCCCCAGGGCGGAGAATGCCAGGGCTGACGCGCTGTCCCGTTTGGCCACTTCGGTCGACGGGACGCTAGGAAGGACATACGTGGAGCACCTACAAGTCCCAAGCATTGAGGTCGCGGATGAAGCATTGCCGATGGAGCAGGAGCCCTCCTGGATGGACGCCTACGTCCGGTACTTGACCGACGGCACTCTCCCGGAGAACCCCGCTGAGGCCAAGCTGCTCAGGCGAAGGGCCCCGAGATTCTTGATGATGACGGGAAGCTTTATCGGAGATCCTTTTCATACCCAGTCCTCAGGTGTGTGGGCCAACCGAGTCAGATTATATCCTCAGGGAGATCCACGAAGGTGTATGCGGGAGTCATCTGGGGGGCAGAGCCCTAGCCTACAAGGCCCTGCGCCAAGGGTACTTTTGGTTGACGATGAAGGAGGACGCGGCTGAGCTTGTCAAGAAGTGTGATAGCTGCCAACGTCATGCCAACATCCAGCGGCAGCCGACATCTCACCTGACCCCCCTGGTGGCACCTTGGCCCTTTGCCCAGTGGGGCATGGATATCTTGGGTCCATTTCCCCCGCCTCCGGGCAGCGGAAGTTCCTCTTGGTGGCGGTGGACCACTTCACCAAGTGGGTTGAAGCTGAGGCTCTGGCCAAGATTACCGAGAGCAAAGTGAGATCTTTCTTCTGGAAGTCAATCATATGTCGGTTCGGGCTGCCGCGCACACTAGTCACTGATAATGGCCGGCAGTTTGACAATGCGCCTTTCCGGGAGTTCTGCTCCGAGCTGGTATCTGTCAGAGGTTCACTTCCGTCGGGCATCCTCAAACCAACGGGGCAGCCGAAGTGACCAATCAAATCATCTCCAGGGACTGAAGTCTCGGCTAGATGGCTGCAAGGGACGCTGGGTGAAGAGCTCCCCAACGTGCTATGGGCTTATCATACAACGCCGCGAACCCCCACCGGCGAAACGCCGTTCAGCTTAGTCTTTGGCTCTGAAGCTGTTATTCCAGTAGAGATCGGTGCACCCAGTCCCCGGGTAGAGGCCTATAGCGAGGAAGGTAACCCTGACCAACTGCGAGCCAACCTCGACCTAGTGGAGGAGGTGCGAGACCGAGCACGGCTTCGAATGGCAGCCTACCGGCAACGGGCCGCGAAATACTATAACGCTCGCGTGCGCCCCCGGACTTTCCTGCCAGGAGATCTAGTCCTTAGACGGGCTGAGATCTCGAAGCCAACTGAGGGAGGCAAGCTAGCCCCTAACTGGGAGGGGCCTTACCGGATCACCGAAACGCTCCGCCACGGAGCTTATAAAATTGAAGAACTTGATGGGACGCTACTCCTTAGGACGTGGAATGCGGATAATCTCGTCGGTATTATCAGTAATGTATTCCTTCTTTCATGATTAAGCAACATCCCTGTGTTCGCTTGGGTTTTCGCCCCTTATTCAATATTAACGAGAGTCAATTTTAGCTATCTAAATTTTCACAGAAAAGCCCGACACCCCGTCGGCACCCAGAAAAGCCCGACGCCCCGTCGGCATTCGCACTGGCTCTCAACAACAAAAGCCCGGCGCCCCGCCGGCACTCAAAGCCCTGCACTAGCCAGGCACAAAGCCCAGTGTACCACTAGCAGAGCAGTGTGCCACTGGCTCTCAACAACAAAAGCCCGGCGCTCCGCCGGCACTAAAGCCCTGCACTAGCCAGGCACAAAGCCCAGTGTACCACTAGCAGAGCAGTGTGCCACTGGCTCTCAACAACAAAAGCCCGGCGCCCCACCGGCACTCAAAGCCCTGCACTAGCCAGGCACAAAGCCCAGTGTACCACTGGCAGAGCAGTGTGCCACTGGCTCTCAACAACAAAAGCCCGGTGCCCCGCCAGCACTCAAAGCCCTGCACTAGCCAGGCACAAAGCCCAGTGTACCACTGGCAGAGCAGTGTGCCACTGGCTCTCAACAACAAAAGCCCGGTGCCCCATCGGCACTCAAAGCCCTGCACTAGCCAGGCACAAAGCCCAGTGTACCACTGGCAGAGCAGTGTGCCACTGGCTCTTAACAACAAAAGTTCGGCGCCCCGCTGGCACTCAAAGCCCTGCACTAGCCAGGCACAAAGCCCAGTGTACCACTGGCAGAGCAGTGTGCCACTGGCTCTCAACAACAAAAGCCCGGCGCCCCGCTGGCACTCAAAGCCCTGCACTAGCCAGGCACAAAGCCCAGTGTACCACTGGCAGAGCAGTGTGCCACTGGCTCTCAACAACAAAAGCCCGGCGCCCCGCCGGCACTCAAAGCCCTGCACTAGCCAGGCACAAAGCCCAGTGTACCACTGGCAGAGCAGTGTGCCACTGGCTCTCAACAACAAAAGCCCGGCGCCCCGCGGCACTCAAAGCCCTGCACTAGCCAGGCACAAAGCCCAGTGTACCACTGGCAGAGCAGTGTGCCACTGGCTCTCAACAACAAAAGCCCGGTGCCCCACCGGCACTCAAAGCCCTGCGCTAGCCAGGCACAAAGCCCAGTGTACCACTGGCAGAGCTGTGTGCCACTGGCTCTCAACAACAAAAGCCCGATGCCCCGCCGGCACACAAAGCCCTGCACTAGCCAGGCACAAAGCCCAGTGTACCACTGGCAGAGCAGTGTGCCACTGGCTCTCAACAACAAAAGCCCGGTGCCCCGTCGGCACTCAAAGCCCTGCACTAGCCAGGCACAAAGCCCAGTGTACCACTGGAAGAGCAGTGTGCCACTGGCTCTCAACAACAAAAGCCCGGCGCCCCGTCGGCACTCAAAGCCCTGCACTAGCCAGGCACAAAGCCCAGTGTACCACTGGCAGAGTAGTGTGCCACTGGCTCTCAACAACAAAAGCCCGGCACCCCGCTGGCACTCAAAGCCCTGCACTAGCCAGGCACAAAGCCCAGTGTACCACTGGCAGAGCAGTGTGCCACTGGCTCTCAACAACAAAAGCCTGGCGCCCCGCTGGCACTCAAAGCCCTGCACTAGCCAGGCACAAAGCCCAGTGTACCACTGGCAGAGCAGTGTGCCACTAGCTCTCAACAACAAAAGCCCGGCGCCCCGCCGGCACTCAAAGCCCTGTACTAGCCAGGCACAAAGCCCAGTGTACCACTGGCAGAGCAGTGTGCCACTGGCTCTCAACAACAAAAGCTCGGCGCCCCGCCGGCACTCAAAGCCCTGCACTAGCCAGGCACAAAGCCCAGTGTACCACTGGCAGAGCAGTGTGCCACTGGCTCTCAACAACAAAAGCCCGGCGCCCGCCGGCACTCAAAGCCCTGCACTAGCCAGGCACAAAGCCCAGTGTACCACTGGCATAGCAGTGTGCCACTAGCTCTCAACAACAAAAGCCCGGCGCCCCGCCGGCACTCAAAGCCCTGCACTAGCCAGGCACAAAGCCCAGTGTACCACTGGCAGAGCAGTGTGCCACTAGCTCTCAACAACAAAAGCCCGGCGCCCCGCCGGCACTCAAAGCCCTGCACTAGCCAGGCACAAAGCCCAGTGTACCACTGGCAGAGCAGTGTGCCACTGGCTCTCAACAATAAAAGCTCGGCGCCCCACCGGCACTCAAAGCCCTGCACTAGCCAGGCACAAAGCCCAGTGTACCACTGGCAGAGCAGTGTGCCACTGGCTCTCAACAACAAAAGCCCGGCGCCCCGCCGGCACTCAAAGCCCTGCACTAGCCAGGCACAAAGCCCAGTGTACCACTGGCAGAGCAGTGTGCCACTGGCTCTCAACAACAAAAGCCCGGTGCCCCACCGGCACTCAAAGCCCTGCACTAGCCAGGCACAAAGCCCAGTGTACCACTGGCAGAGCTGTGTGCCACTGGCTCTCAACAATAAAAGCCCGATGCCCCACCGGCACATAAAGCCCTGCACTAGCCAGGCACAAAGCCCAGTGTACCACTGGCAGAGCAGTGTGCCACTGGCTCTCAACAACAAAAGCCCGGCGCCCACCGGCACTCAAAGCCCTGCACTAGCCAGGCATAAAGTCCAGCGAGCTGCTCACGGAGCGGTGCGCCAACTGCTCTTCACAACCAGGCCCCGACACCCGGCGGTGCAAAGTCCTGCCGGCCGAATGAAAGCTAATTCCCGCAGGCATCAAGAGCTACGCACCAACCTAGTACAAGGTCCAGTGCTCGACAGGGTGTTGCGCCGGTAAACCCCGAGGGGCCTGCATGCCTAATCTTTGACCGGGGGCGTTTCCGCTCCTAGAATCCAACCGTACCTAGCCCTAACTTTCGGGTTCAAATGGTTGGAGGGGTATCCCCTGGAACTATCAGAACTAATGGAATCAAGAGGCTACTTATCAAATTAATGAAGTCAACGACAATTCAGAAATCATTTCGAAAAAGTGTTCTCATAACTGAAAAGAACTACAAAACGCCGACGTTGTCGGGCTTACAAAAAAAACAAGGGAAAAAGCAAAGTTACAAGCGTGAGCTCATGGCTCTGTCGGTGCGGGCTCATCGTCAGAAGGGGCCAGGTCTGACAACCGCTCCAGTTCGACCTCCAAGGCCCGGGGAAAGTTCAGATCTCTGGCTACCTTCTCCTTGCCGTACTGGAACCCGTCAAGGAATACGGTGGCCGAAGCTTCGGCCAGGTCGTCTACAAAACGTCCAGACGCCTTGTATTCCTCTACGAGCCCAGCGGCTCGGGTCTTTTCTGCAGCAAGGGCTTCCACCGCGATCCTTTCGGCCTCCCTCGCCGCTCTTGCCTCCTCCCTCGCCGCCCTTGCCTCTTCCGCCGCTGCGCCGCCTGGTCCTCGGCCTCCCGGAGAGCTGAGGTCAGCTCAGAGATATGCATATCTCTGGCCATGACCGCGCTCACAGCCTCCGTCATTTGAGAAAGCGCCGCACGCATACGGTCGGCCTCCATCTCCGCCCGGCTCATGGCGGCCCTCACCTCGCTCGCGCAGGAGTCCTTGACCGCCTCCAGTGCCTTCTTTGCCGCCTCTGCACGGCGCTGGGCCTCCTTAATCTCCTTATGCGTTTCCCGCAGAAGGCTCTTTCCCCCATGGATTACCTCCCTGGCAGCCTTCAGGGAGTGTGCAATCTGCACGCGTAAGCCCCAGGTCAGCAAAATAAAGTATGTACGCATGCATAATGGGGAAGATTGCTTACCCTGATGACGGCGGCGTAGGAGTCCCGGAAGAACGCACCCGCCTTCTGCTGACTGAGGTCCTCAACGATCCTAGGGTCAAAAACTGGACCCAGGACCTGCTCGGCCCAACGACCGTCACTCAGGGAGTCTCGGGGCGGCCTGGGTGCACCCTCGCCTCCCTTCGCCGTCTCGGATGTCCCCGGTTCTGTGCGTGGGCCGCTCCTAAGCAGCCCCTCGGGGAGTGGACTCGTGGGGCAGGATGGTCCCTCACCCCCGTCCCTGGCGGCGTCTGGTGGAGTCGATCTCTCGGGGGCCGGGAGCTCTTTAGTTGGCACGGGCTCTTCCGCTGCTAGCTCTTCGGCGGGGGCCCCACTGTCGCTCCCACCTCCGACTGTGAGGTCAACCTCCGGGACAGCCGGGACGTGTTGCGGAGCCGGGGGTGGGGAACTGGCACCGGAGGAGAGGCCCGGACTACCGGGCGTTTTGGGGCCGGGGCCTGCTGCCCCCTGGATGGCCCTTCCCGGGCCCTTTTCTTGGAGGCGGCTTTCACCAACCTTGCGATCGGAATCTTCATCGCTGCGTGGCACAAGTTGTACTTTTAGAACGGTAAAAAAAAAAAAAAAAAGAAGAAGAAAAAGAGGGAAGCAAAGGGGCAGAATTTTTGGCTAAGTGTGGAGAAGGCTTACCCCGGTGAGAGATGAGGCCCGCCGACTCCAGATTATCCTCCGATAACAGCAAGGTGTATCGGGGAATTTCGCTGGCCAACAGCAGCCCCAGTGCCTCCCGGTCCCCAGGTTGAACAGCCACGGCGTTCCCTCGGAGGTCGGGGTCTCCCCACCGGGGCCGGACTTGATCGACGTTGGCGAAGAAGAAGCGGGGCTTCCACCCCTTGATCGATGAAGGTAGAAGGAGCTTCAGAACCCTATTGGGTCGGGGCTGGAACAGCCACCACCCCTTTTGGGCTCGAAGAGAATAGAAGTTACAAAATAAGCTGATCCTAGGGGTGATACCTAGACGGTGACAGAGAATGATGAAAGCACTAATTACACGACAAGAATTTGGACTAGCTGGGAGGGGGTCAAGGAGTAAAAGTCGAGGAGGTTGACAAAAAAGGAAAGGGTGAAAAGGGGGACGAAGACCTGCCTGTAGGCAGATCTCGTAGAGAGCTACCCGACCGGGTCGGGAGGAGATGACCCGGTCGTCAGGGGTTGGCGGGAATAATTCGATCTCCCGGGGATCCTGTAGCGGGCCGGATCCTTTCCAGATCCGACCGCGTCATTGAGGAGGCCGTCCCCTCTGGGGACTCCTCCGCCCTCGAGGAGGTCCGGCCTCCGGCCGGCGGCCCCTCGATGGGGCTCCACCGTGACCCGTCGCCGGGCCAGAGGGACGCGGTCCTCTGAGTCAGAGGACCATTCAATGGGGGAGAAGGAGTGGGAGAAGTGTGGCGCCTCGTAGAGGGAGGACGGTCCTCAGAACCGTCCTCCGAGGTCCAAGAAGGTGAACTCATGAATGAAGAAGAAGTCTAAGACGGGAAAAGCTAACCTGGGAGGGCAAAGAAAACTGGGCGCGGGCTCGCAGACTGGGGAGAAATTGGAAAGCAAGCAAGGAAGAAGACGACGGCAAAGGCGGTATGGCATCAGTTCACACCCCCTCACCTAGCTTTATTGGTTTTCAAAACGTCCCGCCATGTCTCGTCGGCCACGCGGCTTTGCCATACGCTGGCTCGCCTCGAGGAACGCCCCAGCGCGTTGTGCGGCACGCCCCCAGCCAGTGGTGGGACCCAGCTGACGTCGCCAAATGAGAGGAATGATGATGCGCCTTTTCGCACAGACCCCGAAGAGCCAGTCCTCATTCTCGAAGGCGATCGTGGCTAGCACAGTGTACGGAAGGCCGCCTCCTTACGTTCCCTGCACCGTCCGCATAAAGGGTGAGGCCGGGGATCAGCCACGTGGAGAACGCCCCTTGAGCCTCAGCGGTGGGACCCGCTTCGCCCCAGGGGCGAGGGGGCATCTGATATGACTGATCCCAGTCCGTCAGAGAAGGTAACGGCAGCCGCTATCATTTCCCCACCCCCGGGACCCCTTGGGGTCGGGGGGTGGGGTCATCATTTCTTAACCCCGAGGCCCCCATCGGTCTCGGGGTGCACTGTCATTTCCCCACCCCGGGACCCCCTCGGGGTCGGGGGGTGGGGTCATCATTCTTAACCCGAGGCCCCCACCGGTCTCGGGGTGCACTGTCATTTCCCCACCCCCGGGACCCCCTCGGGGTCGGGGGGTGGGTCATCATTTCTTAACCCCGAGGCCCCATCGGTCTCGGGGTGCACTGTCATTCCCCACCCCCGGGACCCCTCGGGGTCGGGGGGTGGGGTCATCATTCTTAACCCCGAGGCCCCCACCGGTCTCGGGTGCACTGTCATTTCTCCACCCCCGGGACCCCCTCGGGTCGGGGGGTGGGGTCATCATTTCTTAACCCCGAGGCCCCCACCGGTCTCGGGGTGCACTGTCATTCCCCACCCCCGGGACCCCTCGGGGTCCGGGGGTGGGGTCATCATTCTTAACCCCGAGGCCCCCACCGGTCTCGGGGTGCACTGTCATTTCCCCACCCCCGGGACCCCCTCGGGGTCGGGGGGTGGGGTCATCATTCTTAACCCCGAGGCCCCCACCGGTCTCGGGGTGCACTGTCACTTCCCCACCCCCGGGACCCCTTGGGGTCGGGGGGTGGGGTCATCATTTCTTAACCCCGAGGCCCCCGGTCTCGAGGTGCACTGCCACTTCCCACCCCGGGACCCCCTCGGGGTCGGGGGGTGGGGTCATCATTTCTTGGGGTGCTCTAGCACTTGCACTCCCCTAGGACCCTCGCCGGTCTCGGTGGGAAGTCGTCAACAATTAGCATGCAACTTAACCACCAAGGAAAACGACAGTCCCAAGCCGTGTGGTACTCACACGTGATTCTCAGTACATCCGTGATTGCCCTGCCCGTTACGGAGGGCCATACCTCATAACGACGTATGGGGAATTGCATGTCCCTATACACGGCCATGCCTTGCTATGGCGTACGGTAGGCTGCCACTCGCAACTGTGCTCGGTCTCGTCAGCCGGCGGCGCGCACTGCATGCCTTCGCGGCCGCTGGACACGTATGATGTCACGTCAACAAGCAGTACAGGAATGTCTCCGGCACGTGTAGCAATGGTACAAAGGTGATCTCCTCAGATTGTAAGAGAAGGTATTCGGACAAATATAAGGACAAGAGTTAGCGCTGTAAGTGGCATCTGAACTCTGGTTTTTCTGAGCTTTCTTCTTCCCAGCAAAAACCCTAACCGCCTCAGCCTCTCTGGGCTGTAGCGGTTCTTTGTCTGAGCCCAAGCAACTGACTTGATCGTCGAAGGGTCCCCACCGGCGCCGCCGGTCCCTGGGGACTTTTCTTGCAGGACTTCGAGGAGAGGGACGTCCGTCTTCCCCGATGTTTGAGAACGGTGGCTTGGCGTCATCAACTATCATGATCCAACTCTAAAGAGATAAGTATTTTTGTTGGCCCAGATGGCAACCCAAGAGAGGGGGGTGAATTGGGTTCTTAAAAATTTAAGACTTTTTAACTTAATTGATTAGTTAGCAAGATGTGCAAGTGAGAGGCTAACTAAAAGCAATGCACAAGCAAATAAAGAGAGATAGAGATAGAGAAAATATGGCACGGCAAACACAAGATAATTTTATAGTGGTTCGGCGCAACCAGCACCTACGTCCACTCCCAAGATTCACTTGGGTCCACACTATAATCTCTCTAGATTACAGCCGAGTTGTTTTCCAAGCTCACAACTCAAACTTGTTGTTTTACCGGGTGCACAACGAACCCAGCTGGTTTTAACTCGGGCTTACCAGCACAAAACCCTACACGTTGTTTTTCTAGGGCTCACAACTAACCCAACACAAGCACTCCGGCTTGTAACGAGGTATACCAACCTCCACTAATTCAATCCACTGATTGAATCAGCAAACAAATAGAATAGATAGTGTTTGAACAATAAAGTGCTCCCCTTGAGCAAATATACAAATGAAGTACAAAATATAAAAGGTTAGAAAAGCCTGATAATTTTGCAGATGGTAGATGCTTGGGCTTTCTCCCTTCTCTTTCAACTCCTCTAGAAGTGTTGAATCACGCCTCAGCTAGATTCTTGACCGTTGAAGACTTTGGAGTTGAGATGAAGCTTTTTCCTCTTTTGAAAATCCTCCGATTTGACCTTTGAAACGCACTTGGATTTTCTTCTGGCTTTTGTGGATTGATGAGAAGGAGTAGACGAAACTTTCACTTGGATTTCACTCCTTTTGAAACACTCTCTTTGAGCTAAATGATTTTTCCAATATGCTCTGTTTTTCCCTCTTTTCAAATGATATTCTTTTCTCTCTTTTTGATTTTCTCTGGGTTGTTTTGATTTGAAAAGAACTCCTCTATTTATAGAATCTGCAAAAATATATCCGTTAGAGA